>JANIHZ010000007.1:55178973-55195268 GCA_027478365.1 Erythroxylum rufum
TATTATTAAATTTAATTAAATTTTGTTTAAAATCAAATTCCACGGGAGTACGGAACTATAGTACGGAAACGACGGCGCATTCATTTGAACACAATACTAAATGTCTAATCCAAGGGGGAAAACCGAAATTACGAAGGGTTTAGTAATCCAACGGCTAAAGGTGCGTCAACCGCTAAACCCCGAAATCTCAAACCCTAATTCGATTTCTTCCTCTTTTCTCTCCTCCTTCAGCAACTAACAGGAGAGAACCCGCCAGGCCTATCACTTCGTTAGTTTTCGCCGACGATTCAGAACTTGAGGAGAAGAAGATGAAGAAAAGGGTCGATCTTGAAACCGCAGAAACTGATTCGTCGATCAAGGCCACGACGACTACTAAGAAGAAGAAGAAACTGATGGAAGAAGATGAATTCTCGGAGGAGAAGAAGAGAGACAAGAAGAAGAAGCGCAAAGTTGTGGAAATCGAGCCCCGAGGGGGAGAAGAAGAAGAAGAGGGGAGCGAGAGCAGCTCGGAGCTGGTTGAACCTCAGGTGAGTGTCGACAGATCAAAGAAGAGTAAGAAAGCGAAGAAGGAAAACGACGGCGTAGAGGAGGAGGCCAAGGGCGAGGATCCAAGTGCTGTAACTAGGTTTCGGATATCGGAACCGTTGAGAGATAAGCTAAAATCCAAGGGGATCGAGAACCTGTTCCCTATTCAAGCCGGGACTTTTGATGACATTCTCGACGGTTCAGATTTGGTTGGACGGGCACGGACTGGTCAGGTAAATTTTGTTTTTATTAGCTATTATTTGTGGGTTAAAGATGTGATTTGTGAGGATCTTGGTTGGGTTAATTTTGCAGGGTAAAACACTGGCTTTTGTGTTGCCTATTTTGGAGTCTTTAACAAATGGTCCTGCAAAAGCATCGAGAAAGACAGGCCATGGCAGGCCTCCGAGTGTTTTGGTGCTTTTGCCCACAAGAGAATTGGCTATTCAGGTATGTTATGAGCGAGTTTAATGTTCTTAGCTATTATATGGACTTTGCATAACTTTTGATGTTGTTATTTGTCGTGTTTGTAGGTTTTTGATGATTTCAAACTTTATGGTGGAGTGATGGGCTTGACATCTCTCTGTTTATATGGAGGAGCCCCCTATAATACACAGGAGTATAATTTGAGGAGAGGTGTGGATATAGTTGTTGGAACCCCTGGTCGCATTAAGGTGCCCATTTGTTGTGATTATCTTTCAGATTTTGTTCTAGAATTTGATAACAGTGTGGAAGTTCTCCGATACACGTCTTTAGTTATCATATATTGACTTAGATGGGTCCTTTGTTTAGGATCATATTGAAAGAGGCAACATTGACTTCAGTGTGCTGAAGTTTCGTGTCCTTGATGAAGCTGATGAAATGCTGAGGATGGGTTTTGTCGAAGATGTTGAATTCATTCTAGGTATGTAGCTGTGAGAGTGATTTGGTGATCCACTATGTAAGACTTACTATTATGCATTTGAGGCCTGATTCTGTTTCTTTCAAATTCTTTGTTCTGAAGTTGCAATCATCTTTCCCTGGATTAATCTGTATAGTGTGAAGTAGTAATTTGTTTTGTAAACTTGCTATGAAGTGCAAAATAAAATGTTGAAGGTACTAAGCTTATGTTTGAGAATGACTAAAGTATTTGTCAGAAAGTTAGATATATGAAGTTCTTAAATTTGGAGTGAAGGGAAGGGTGTTATCCTTGTGTTTGTAAATGGTGCACCTGTATTAATTATTGTTTGTCATTTTTGTACGGGGTTCTTACTAAAATTTAGGTGTTTCACTGAACATATTACTGTTTCAGTACATGACATGCACTACATAAGTTCTGTTTTTGCTTTGTTGGATTGTGTGGTCTATTTAGCGGGTTGGTCTATGTTATTGTGTTTTGAAGGAAAAGTAGAAGATGTAAGCAAAGTTCAGACACTTCTCTTCAGTGCTACCTTGCCAGACTGGGTGAAACATGTTTGTCTCTTAACCATGATGCTGTTTTTTTCTGAATCAAGTTTTGCTTGATGTCTCTTTTGCATTTTACTGATTATTCCTCTGTACTATATCTTTCTTTGAATTACCAGATTACTTCTAGGTTTCTAAAGCCATCCAAGAAAACCATAGATCTTGTTGGTAATGAGAAAATGAAGGCTAGTACGAATGTCAGGCATATTGTACTGCCTTGTCTGACTTCAGCAATACCTCAGGTTATTCCGGATATAATCCGTTGTTATAGCAGGTAGGCTTCTGTAACTCTTCCATTTGTAACGTTTAAATCATTTTTTCTTGTAAAGCTTCTTTTCATCCTTTTCCTCTTATAACTTGTTTTTCTTTTTCAGTGGAGGCCGGACAATTGTTTTCACTGAGAAAAAGGAATCTGCAAATGAGCTTGCTGGGTTGCTGCCTGGAGCACGAGCCTTACACGGGGACATTCAACAGTCTCAACGTGAGGTAAATTGTTCTTGTAGTGATGCAATTGTATTGTTGGAATATTCTTCTGCAAGTAAATGTAGCAACACAATTCTGGTGGAAGCTGAAATCTGTTACATTTGCTTTTTATCCATCATGTGGTAGCCCAGGAAGTGGATTCCCTGGCAATATCATCGACCCCTGTCTACGTTGATGATGACTATATAAGTTTGATGCCTGCTAGGACAAGCATGCCTTTATTGAAATGATGTATCTAGTGAAAATTTTCATTTATCCTTTATTACGTTGCTGATGGGACTTCATTTGAAATTTAAACTTATCAAATACATTTGTTTATTTCTTTTAATTTCCATACTGATGACAGATGTGATTCCTGCAGGTTACTCTTTCTGGGTTCAGGTCAGGCAAGTTCATGACATTGGTGGCGACTAATGTAGCTGCACGTGGATTGGATATCAATGATGTTCAACTAATAATTCAGGTGAATGCCTGCACGCTGCATTCAGTAACCTGCTCTGTTTTGTTCTCTTCCAATGTACTGACATCATACCAATTTTTAGTGTGAACCTCCACGTGATGTAGAAGCTTATATACATCGATCTGGACGCACAGGAAGAGCAGGTAACCAAGAATTACTGCATTATATTTCTGTTGAAAGTATTTATTCGAGAACATACTAACATGCATTATCGTACTCAGGCAATACTGGGGTTGCGGTTATGCTCTATGATCCCAGAAGGTCCAATGTATCTAAGATAGAGCGGGAATCTGGTGTGAAATTTGAGCATGTAAGTGCTCCTCAGCCTGTTGACATAGCGAAAGCTGTTGGCACAGAAGCGGCTGAGTCAATAACTCAAGTGGCAGACAGGTATACTTGCTATTTTTTGTTCCACCATACATTTGAACTGCCCTTCATTTGTTTATAAAAGTAATCATATGGTACAAACGTTGCAGTGTAATTCCAGCATTCAAATCTGCTGCAGAAGATCTGTTGAATACCTCTGGATTATCACCTGTCGATCTACTTGCAAAAGCACTCGCCAAGGCTTCTGTAAGTTCTTTATCTGTTTCTTCCATCCAGTTATTATGCTTTAGTATCTTACCTGGACTGGAGATATTTTTGGGTTATCAATGCAGGGTTATACTGAGATAAAGAGCAGGTCCCTTCTTACATCCATGGAGAACCATGTTACGTTGCTTTTTGAAGCTGGAAGATCCATCTTTGCACCTTCGTGAGTTCTTTAATTTTTTTGTTTGTGGTTTTCAAACTTTCACATTTTACTCAATTATGATTAGATATGCAAACACTGCTGAATATGGGAATAGAAAGTAGTCCCTTAAGTAAGGGACATAGAAAATAAGGTCCTTGAGCTTAGAACATAGAAACTATGGTCCTTGCTACAGGTGATTGGATTCATCTTTGAGATGATGGTACTAATATGATGTTCTTAGAGAGGGTTGCTGTTAAGCTTGGCCAATTTAAAAAAAGATCAGTTTGCAGATTTTGGTTCTGGATAAGTACTGGACTAAGATATAGGAGAATCTTATATTTGTTTTTCTGAGTTAACTGAATCTTTTGTCCAATACATTTTCTTTTCTGGGTTTCTTTCAGATTTGTTTTTAATGTTCTGAGGAGCTTCTTGCCTGAGAATAAGGTTGAGTCGATAAAGGGATTGACCATTACAGCTGATGGAAAGGGCGCAGTTTTCGATGTGGAGAGAGAAGATTTGGACGCCTTTCTAACTGGTAATGTTTTGCTTCCTGAGCTTTTCTCAACCCTAAGTTGGCTTCTGTTCACACTACTTATTTAATTAAAGTTCCTTTAATAGTTATTTCATTCTTCCAACCATTCAGTTCATGTATATGTTGGTCAGAGTCGTCTGATAGACTTGATATTTATAATGAAGCTCTGTTTATACCTATTATTCAGGTCAAGAAAATGGAGCTAACGTAAGCTTAGAGGTTTTAAAAACATTGCCTCCATTACAACAGAGAGACCAATCTAGGGGAAGGTTTGGTAATGGTGGTGGTGGTCAGGGTGGCTTTAATGATTGGAATGGCGGTGGTAGCAGGTTCAGGTTCTCTGGTGGAAGAGGTAGCCGCGGTGGTAGAGGTGGCGGATTTTCCGACCGAAGGAATGATAGGTTCGGTGGTGGTGGTAGAGGTCGAGGTCGAGGTCGAAGCAATGGGAAGAAATGGTGAAAGATCACAACTTTTATCATAGTTGAAGTAAGAAAAATGCAAAACACTGCCTTGCCGGCCTGGCTCGAGAGGATTATAACACCATTGTATCGAGTCAATCTTGTTCCCAATTTTTAACTTATTTTCTATATAGGTTATGATATTTTTTGGGGAATTTTACAGGCACCCCCCCATTCTAGAGTTCATTTTTTGTTGGAAATGTAAGATTTTGATATATATAACTAGAGAGAGAATTTATGTATTCATTCTTTCCTTGATCAAAGGTATTCAAGCAAGTTTTATTGGTTACAGATTTTTTATTAGATAAATTATATATAATTAAACAATAACCAATCGTAGTTAAAGCGCCACGTGTCACATGCCCACTTAAAAATAATCAGCACCGCTGAGAAGTTGTAAGAACACCAGTTACAGTTCCAGCACATCTACGGTTTCGTATTCTCCAACCTCATTTGTTCAATTAAACACCTGTCTCTTCTTCTTTTTCCGTTCTTATTGGAACATCAAACTCGTATGGAACTTCAATCTCTCTAATTTTACTGTGTAGTTCTCTATACTCTTTGACAAGATACAATTTTTGATCATGGGATGCTGCAGAAGAGCAAGACTCGCGCTTGATGCGTTTCGAAGCTATTCTTCCAAGATTATACCCAGAGCTAATGCTAATGCAGTCAAAGAATCAACTTCTTCAAGAATCTACCAAAATGGGTCTTCTTTTTCTTCCTCCAATCCAGCTAAGTTGCCTTCAAACTCTTGTCTTTCTCAAAGATTCGGTTTAGGTTTTGGAGTGGGAGCAACCAAGGTTCATTACAATCCCTTTGTTGGTGTTGGTGCCAAGAGATTTTACTATGTTGATCGATACCAAGTTCATCACTTTAGGCCTAGAGGCCCTACACGGTGGTTTCAGAATCCACGCGTTGTTTTGATCGTCGTGTTAGTGGGTTCTGGCGCTTTTATTACTGTGTATTATGGGAACTCGGAGACTGTACCTTATACTAAGCGAACACATTTTGTTCTCTTGTCGAAATCCTTGGAAAGAAAGATTGGGGAGAATCAATTTCAGCAAATGAAGCAGGCGTTTAAGGGTAAAATATTGCCTGCAATACACCCAGAAAGTATTAGAGTTCGTTTGATTGCAAAAGATATCATAGAGGCTTTGCAGAGAGGTTTAAAGAACGAGCAAGTGTGGAGCGATATGGGGTATGCGTCTTCGGAGAGTGATAGGGCATATCAGGATGCTACTCACCAAACTTTGAAGGCATTGAGTGAAGGTGAAGTGAAAGGTGAAACAAATTGGTACAAAGACGATGAAGTTCTTGATGATAAGTGGGTTCAACAGACTAGGAAGAAGGGACAAGAGAAAGGATCAAGGGCGGAGACCTCGCATTTAGACGGGTTAAAGTGGGAGGTTTTGGTTGTTGATGAGCCTGTTGTGAATGCTTTTTGTTTGCCTGGTGGGAAAATTGTTGTATTTACTGGGTTGTTGGAGCATTTTAGAAGTGATGCAGAGATAGCAACTATTATTGGTCATGAGGTATAGACATGTTTTGGTGCTTGAAGTATAGTTTGTGTTTCTGCTCCTGTTTGATAGTGTTGCTAATCCTTAAATTTTGTATTTGAGAAGTTATTCGTGCATTCTACGTTTACATTTAGGTTGGCCATGCAGTAGCTCGACATTCAGCAGAAGGGATAACAAAGAATCTATGGTTTGCTATTTTGCAACTTATCCTTTATCAGTTCATTATGCCTGATCTTGTCAATACGATGTCCGCGCTCCTGTTGAGGCTTCCTTTCTCCCGAAAGTAAGTTCTTTCAACAGTGATTATTTCATTGATATTTAGTTATTATGTCAATTTTACTATCATATATATGTTGGATTTTTAATATGAAGTAGATGCATAGTTCATGTAGAACTAAGCAAGCCCTCAAGTCTAAATTACTTTATGACACTTGAATTCTTACATTCATCAAATCATAATATGTTTAACAATTATTAGCTATGTTCTGCTTCAGATACAATTGGAGTTTTTAGGTGTTTGTGAATAGAACATAGACTGATAAGGTGTTGAGTTGCAGTCTCCTGAAGTAGTTTATAAGTTTTAATGCTATGACATCAAGTAAGTTTTGATTTGATAAAACCATTTTGGAGGGCTATTTACCATTGTTAACACATCGATTCTTCGGATTTATGTATTTAGTTGATCATGTCAATACTGGTGGTTTAATCTTGCGAGCCTGCTAGCTCACGAATATGAGAATTATCTAAGCTTCTGTTTGTCTCGTCATCTTCTAAGATGTCACTGTGGTAAAAAGGGGAGTGAACACTTGCATTTTAGTCAGGGCTTATGAAAGGAAGAGAATAGAAAAAGGTAAAGTCCAATATGTGATTTCCGGATAACGAAATGTAGTGTAGTGCTTGGTTGCTATCGAATTAGTAGTTCATGAGATCTCATAATAACAATGTCCTTGTAGATCCTTGAAAATGATTGTGTTAGTCTGGCTTACGAGGTAAATGTTGATTCATCTTGAAGTTCATCTTGTTGGGATGGTTGACTTTGCTTGCTGTAACTTTTGATAATTATTTCTTGCATATCTAACTCATCAAATCCCAGCAAAAAATGCATCAAATCTTGCATCAACATTGCCATTCTGAACAAAAATCAGGATAAGTTTGTCGGGATAGTTCCGTTACAAACTTATCCCAAAGCAGAAACATATACCACGGTTATCACAGTCCTGCTGGCAAGTTTCCTGAATGCGTACTGAATCCTTTTTTTCTGCATTATTGTTATCGTGAGGAAGTTAATACATGCTTGCTTTATGTTATGTTCTAAACTAAATATGTATATGAGCCATTAAGCAGAATCATGGATGGTGAATGCTTTATGCAAGAGCTTTGCCTTATTCCTGCGAGATTTGTTTCAGGATGGAGATAGAAGCAGATTACATTGGACTGTTATTGATAGCTTCAGCCGGATACGATCCTCGAATCGCGCCTAAAGTATATGAGAAACTGGGAAAGGTCACTGGTGATTCTACCCTGAGAGATTATCTTTCTACCCATCCATCTGGAAAGAAGAGAAGCCAATTGCTTGCTGAAGCTAAAGTCATGGAAGAAGCTCTCTCTATTTACAGGGAAACCATGTCAGGACGAGGACTTGAAGGCTTTTTCCTTTAGCAGCCAAAACAAAACTCAATCTTTGTACTTGAAACTGAGTCTGGTTCTGAAATTTTATCAAAGCTTCGTGCTTTTGAATTCTTTTCAACTGAAATTCTCAAATCTCAATACTTCTCTTTTGTTTTCTGTGTCAACTGTAATTTTCTTTTATGAAAGATCATCATATATGAATTTGAGTGACAATTTAGTTGCATTTCCAATCTGTTCTTCACTTTCCTTTCTCTAAGTTGAACTAAGGTCTATACCAACATTATGTTGGAAAGCGAAACCCAAAGGTTCGCTTTCAGGAACGCAATCGCTCGATTGATTGAGACATGTAAGAACACCACAGAGCTTAAACAAATCCATGCACAGATCATAGCGTCACCTAAATTGGCCAAAAGAGACCACGAATTCTTGATTTCTCGTCTTCTGTACTTTAGCGCCATTTCAATTCCACGCTTTCTCAGCTACGCCATTAGTGTGTTTCAGCGAATACAAAGCCCAGACCTTGGTATTTACAACATACTGATAAGAGCCCACGCCACCAAGCTCGAGAGAGATTGCGATACCATTTGTTGCCCTGCTTTGAAATTATTCAAGCAAATGCTTTCTAATGGCATCGCTCCTGATTGCCTGACAATTCCCTTTCTTGTAAAGGAATGCACTAGGCGGTTCGATGTAGGCTCGGGTCGGTGTTTTCATGGTCTAGGAATCAAATCAGGGCATTCTGGTGACATTTTTGTACAAAACTCGCTGACAAATTTTTATTCGACGTGTGGATGCGTGGATAGTGCAAGGAACCTGTTTGATGAAATGTGTGCCAGAGATGTTGTTTCGTGGAACTCGATGATTGCTGGGTACTTGAAAGGGGGGAATCTTGATGAAGCACTGAGGTTGTTTCGATCGATGAAGATCAAGAATGTTATTTCGTGGAACTCAATCATAACGGGATTCGTACATGGTTGCCGGACAAAAGACGCGTTTGATCTTTTCCGTGAAATGCTGTGTTTGAGTGAAGATGATAACAACATGGTGAAACCAGATAAGATCACAATTGCTACTGTAATTTCAGCGTGTGCTCATGTTGGTGCCTTTGATCAGGGGAAGTGGGTGCATAGTTTCTTGACTAGAACTGGCATTGAGTGTGATATGGTGATCGGAACAGCATTGGTGGACATGTATGGTAAATGTGGGTATCTACGAAAAGCTCTCGACGTGTTCGAGGAAATGCCTGAGAAGGACATTTTGGCATGGACCGCCATGATATCAGTTTTAGCCCTGCACGGGCATTGTAAAAAGGCATTTGAAGCTTTTGAGAAGATGGAAGCAGAAGGTGTGAAGCCTAACCACATCACATTTGTTGGCTTACTGTCAGCTTGTGCTCATTCAGGATCAGTAGAGAGAGGTCGTCAATGTTTTGAGCTGATGACCAAAGTTTACTTGATTGAACCACAGGTGCATCATTACGCTTGCATGGTAGATATACTTAGCAGAGCAGGGCTTTTACAGGAAGCTGAGAAGCTTGTTAGACGAATGCCATTGAAGCCTGATGTGTTTGTTTGGGGAGCATTGCTTGGAGGGTGTCAAATCCATGGTGATGTGAAGTTAGGGGAGAGAGCTGCAAAATGCTTGATTGATCTGGAGCCATTAAACCATGCTTTCTATGTGAACTTGTGTGATTTATATGCAAAAGCAGGTAGGTTTGATGATGTCAAGAGAGTGAGAGCTCTTATGAAGGAGAAAGAGATAAGGAAGGAAGTTGCAGGGTGCAGCTTGATTGAAGTTGATGGGACTGTTCATGAATTCTCAGTAACAGGTTCAGCTGAGATTGTAACAAAGCAAATTGCTTGGATCTTAAATGCGTTAAATGGTGAGATTACGTTTAAAGATGATATGAATTGGGTACAATACTATGTATTGGAGATTCAATGATCCATTTTTCCTGCACCAATTTGAAGGAAGAATATATGGTATGTTCTCAAGGCTTAGACCCTTCTTAGAGGGCTTTCTCGGATTAGAATGACAATGGACTAGTTCGAAATCAAATTGGTTCCGAGTCTTCCGACTCGAGCCGTGGAAGGGTGTTCCAAATGCAAAAGTCATCACAGGAAATATACCTCCGAAGAACATTTGAGAATTTTTTAGTTGAGGGATTTCTAAGAAAGATGACAATGAGTCACCTATGGATCGGACTGTCAATTCTTTTTTTTTTTTTTTGGGACATTAAAGCAACCACAAGAGAAAATAAATTAATAAAGAGGAAGCAAAAACTAATCCCTAAGCTAATAGGCTTAACCCCATACACCCAGGCCTAGGCCCCTTCAGAATTAATTATTAGGGAAGAAACATCGGAAAGAATAACAGAAGAAAGAAAACTTGGTAACGCTTGCCAAGAAAAACGATTTGTATGTAATAGAGCTACCCTTTCTAAAGAATGAGCGGCTCTATTAACATTTCGAGACGTCCATAGGAAGGACTGATGTTCAAAGTGAGTCTTTAGCTCCTGGCGGTCAGCAAACACTAAACCAACTTCGGAGAAATTAGGAGAACTAGAGTGGAGACTATCGATAACCTCTAAACAATATGATTCTAACAGGACATTATCCAAATTAAGCCTTTTAATCTAGGCTAAAACCTCTCTGATAGACATGGCTTCTGTTAGAGTGGCATTGGTATAAAAAAAAATATGCCCCGAAAAGCCCAAAATAAAGTTACCATGATGGTCTTGAAGGATAGCCCCAAAACCTGACTTGTTTCGTCCTTTATCAACCGAAGCGTCAACATTGCATTTGACCCAACTAATTGGAGGTTGTTGCCACCCTACAGAACGACTACGCTTATTAGATACAACCTACACTTGCCCAAACATAATTTTCGTCGCTTTCGAATCCCGAAGATGATCATCCGCAAATGACACAATAGTATATGGGGAAGTATCTTGTTGTTTCTAGTAAAAGAGATTCCGATGAAACCACAAACTCCAGCAGATAGTAAGGGCTCTACCTCTAAGCTCCAAATTATCTCCACGTAACCAAGCAATAATACAGTCCTTAATAATATCGCTATGTAAAACAATACCTGAGGACGTCCATACGTTACGAGCATGAGGACAGGTAAGCAAAACATGGTCCATAGTCTCCAATGCACCACAGCGTGAACAAGCGGGGTCCAAATTAACCCCATGCGTAAGGATGCGTTGTTTACAAGGAACAAAGTCACCTAAAATACGCCAGGTAAACTCTTTAACCTTGAGGGGAAGAAGAGCACCCCAAATGTCATTCCACAGGCCCACCATACTATAACCTTGATTGCCTGACAAGAGAGACGTACCAACCTTATATTCACACTTCACACTATAAATCCCGTTCCTGGTATGATGCCAACAACGAGTATCTTTTGGCCTAGAAGGAGAAATGGGAATTTGGAAAACCTGTGACGCCTCTTGAGGAGCTAGAATACCATTAACCAGAGAAGAATCCCACTTCAAATTAATAGGATCAATCAGCTCATTAACCTTCATTTCAGACATACCCTATAAAGGATTCGAGAGCACATAGAAATTAGAATCATTGAGTAGCCAAGGATCTTTAAACACCAAGATCGAAGCACCATCACCCACCCGCCATCTAACACCCTTGTTTAGAACACTTTTAGCTGAGTAGATACTTTTCCAAATGAGGCTGGATTTTCTTCCTTCTCTTGCATGGAGGAAATCAGAATTCAGAAAATACCGGGCCTTAAAAACTTGGCTCGCTAAAGAATCTGGGTATGTTAGAAACCGCCAACCTTACTTGCACAATATCACGAGATTAAAGCACTTCAAGTCATGAAAACCCATGCCGCCTAATTTCTTAGGAACACACAGTCATTCCCATTTAGCCTAATGAATTTTAGCACGGTCGCCCAAAGCGGAACCCCACCAAAAGGAATTCATCATCTTTTGTAACTCATCACAAATGCCCAGAGGGAGCTGGAAAACACTCATACAATAAGTTAAGCAATTGTTTTCAAAAGAATTTCCTTGCCTGGTCTTGAAAGTTGCTTGTTCTTCCAACTAGTAATTCTTTTACTCAAGCAATCCTTTAGAAAGGCAAAAACCTATTTTTTATTTCTCCCAATCAACGAAGGTAACCCAAGATAACAACCATGGGCAATAGGATTAGAAACCCCCAAAATATTAGTGATAGCCTGTCTAACATCTTGCTTCGTATTAGAGCTAAACATGACGCTTGACTTCTACAGATTGATTGCTTGACCTGATGCCTCTTCATAGATAAAGAGAATATTCTTGAGATGGCTACATTCATTGGGAGAAGCTCAGAAAAAGAAGAAACTATCATCTGTAAGGAAAAGGTGAGAGATATTAGGAGCACCCTCACAGATGCTAATACCATGAATATCTCCTCGCAACTCTGCTTTACACAAAAGAGCTGAAAGACCTTCCGTGCACTAAATGAAAAGATACGGGGAAAGAGGATCCCCTTGTCGAAGACCCCGTTTCGGATTAATAGGCCCCACACTATTGCCATTAAACGCCACAGAATAATTAACAGTAGTCACACAAAGCTTAATCCATCCAACCCACTTAGCATCAAAACCCAACCAAAGCAAAATAAATTCCAGATAACTCCAGTCAACCCTATCATAAGCGTTACTAATATCAATTTTAAATGCTACATCTCCATGTGACCCACGACTTTTATTCTTCATGTAGTGAATCAACTCAAAAGCAACCATAATATTATCCGAGATTAATCGTCCCGGAACAAAAGCCGATTGCATGGGAGAGATAATTCTGGGCAAGATTTTCTTGAGTCTATTAGCTAGGACCTTCGCAATAATTTTGTAAATCACATTACACAAAGCAATAAGCCTCAAATCCGTCATACTACTCGCATTATCCTTTTTCGGAATAAGGACAATAGTAGTATTATTTAGACCAACAGGAAATTCACAAGTATTGAGCCAAGCACAACTTTGAGTAAAAATATCGCCACCAATGATATCCCAACACTTTTGGAAAAAAAGCCAGATTCATGCCATCAGGACCAGGAGCTTTATCAAGATGCATATCAAAAATCGCTTTATTAAATTCTTCCATGGTAAAAGGAGCTAGAAGATGAGCATTTTCTCAGTCACTAACAACAGAGCTAATACAGTAAAAATCTTCAAAATTGTGACTTCCAGTAGGAGCAGCGAACAGATTCGAAAATACTCCAAAACAATGGCATTCATAGCATCACAATCCGAACAAAGATTACCAGAGTCATCCTCCAAAGCAAAGATATGATTAATTCTCCTTCGCTTCGAAGCCTAAGCATGGAAAAATTTGTCATTCGCTTCTCTATGATTAAGCCAGAAAATTTTGGATTGTTGTTTCCAATAAATAGCGTCTTGGGCCAACAAGCTGGAGAGTTCAAATTTAAGGGTCAACATTAATGGATCAGTAGCATTGGTTTGACGCAATAAATCCATATGTTTTTTTAACTTCATCAATCCGGCCTATGATGAAATATCCTAACGATTTATTCCACTCAAGAATAGAATTACTGCATGCGGCTAATTTCTCTAAGACGCTGGAGCTGACACAACTAGTCCACGCTGAGGAAACAACTCCCATAAACCCAGTTTCAGTTAACCACTTATTCTCAAACTTAAACCTGCTAATCTTCTTGATGGGGAAACTGGTATTCGCATAAAGCTTAATGGGGTTATGATCAGAGTAGGAGCTGAGAAGGTTGAATAACTTATGATAGGAGAAGTGGCCAACCTAATCAACTGAAGCAAAGGCTCTGTCCAGGCGTTCCATAACCAGATTATTCAAACCCCGCCCACGCTCCAAAGTAAATCCGAACCTAGTGAGAGGAATTGCAATTAAGTTACAATCCAAAATGCAGTCCTTAAACCCATCAAAAAGAGTTCTAGGATACTCATTACCACCAAACTTCTCAGTAACAAACATTAGATTATTAAAATCACATATACAAACCCACGGAAGATGGGAGACTCGAGACAGAGATTTCAACAACGCCCAACTAGAACGTTTTCTGTGACGTTCTGGAAAACCATAAAACCCAGTAAATCGCCATTTAAATTTGTCCAAAAGAACAATCTCCACATCAATATGATTACTAGAGTAACCTAAAACAAAAACATATTTATTAGAATTCCAAAGGAGGGCAAGACCTTCACTGCGACCAATCCGGTCTACACAAAAGTAGCAGTCAAACTTTAAACTAACACGAATATCCTCCATTCTACTAGAGGAAACAAGAATCTCACTAAGAAAAAGAAAAGAAGGTCTGTTCTGTCGGACAATATCCTGCAACGCAGTGACTGCACGAGGGTTGCCCAAGCCTCGGCAGTTCCAAGCAATACAATTCATGATGTTCGGCAGGTCCCATGAAGGAGATCGGCCGATTGATTTGTAGCAGAAGTTTCTCCACTGACCAAAGAAGAAGAAGCGCTACCATCTTTTTCCCCAACGTTATGTTCATGAGTGGCTCAAGAGGGACGCAAGCGTTTTTTCGAGTCATCAACATCCATAACAGATACTTCCTTTTCAGTGATGGGTTCAGCAGAATGGGTAATGCGATTTGTGAAGTTTGGCCCGAGCCTCGAAGAGTCCACAGTGTAAGGTCCATGAGCTGGGAGAAAGTTGAATTGTTGTGGATAAAATTCATAATTATTAATAATCTTCGATTTCGAACCTCCTGCCTTATCCCCTGTTTGGAAGCCTTGATTCATGGAGCTAAATCCGTTATTATCTTGAGTGGACGGATCACGTTGTCATTCATTTGGGCGATTTCAATTTTGAGACCAAATCTCTGACCGGATATCCTCCTTCCATCTCCGCTGGAGCTCCACCGCCAGCAACTTCGTAAGCTTTGGGCAGTTGGTGTCACTGTGCCCAATGATACCGCAAAGATAATAGAGAAGAGGAATCTGTTCATAGCTGAAAAAGACTTCAAAGTGATTGCCCCCTTCCTTCCTAATTTTCTTAGTTCGCATTAGGGGTTCTGTGATGTCCAACCGAACCCGAATGCGCATGTAGTTTATCATGGAGTTCCTCCGATTACTAGTATTATAATCCAAAAACTTACCCATTAGATTGCCAAGGTTGCGAGTTAATCCAAAAACTTACCCATTAGATTGCCAAGGTTGCGAGTTAGAGTTTCTGAAGCAAAGCCTGGAGGAAGATCGTAGACTCTGATCCAAAAATCAACATAATCAAACTCAATATCTTCGAGGTTCTTAACTTCCCGTAAGTGATGAATCAGCAGAAGACAATTATTAAAGCTCCAAGGGCCACCAGCAACCATCTTATGCAAATCAACCTCATGAAAAATCTGAAAAAGGTATAGGCCATTCTATCCCAGCGGTTTGATACACGCACCCTTAATAGGCCGCCAAAGGTTAAGCAATGTCCTCTCCATGGCTTCAAAGTTTACCATTCTTTCACCGATAAAATGACCCACCAGACTCAACCTGTAGTTGATATCCAAACCTTCAACGTCAAAGGATTTAACCACCAACTCTTCATTTTCATTTTCGTTGAGAGGCAGCCGATGAAACTCCGGCTCCATCACCCCCAAATGAAAGAGATCACCAAAATGAAAAAATAGAAGCGAAGACTTGACCAGTAAGACAAAACATACACTAGGGCATGACGAACCTAGCACTCAAGGAAAAACGAGGTAGACATTTTTGTAAAAAGTTTTAAACCGACCGTCAATTCTTTTTAAATAATTTTTTAAAAATTAAAAGTATAAAAAAACATTTTTGTATTTGAGTTCGAGGCTTGGCTACCTAGGCTTAAGTCTGCTCAAGACCTAACTCTAAGAATTGAATCTTAGGTTGATTTGAGACTGAGTTGAAAACACCTAAATTTAGGTTTATAGATTGGCTATTGTCATCCCTGTTTCTATGATATCTATGCTTTCTTTGGAATTACAAAGAAATATTATTCTTCTTCTTTTTTAGTATTAACATTACTTAAGGTCGGTCCCTAGGGAGTGGTCGAGTTGGTAGAGTTGAGGGGCATAGGGCTAAAAGGTTTTGTGTTCGATTCCCCTACTTATGCTCTCTTAATCAAGCCTATCGTACAAGACTTGCCTAGTGTGGAGTATCCAGTTGACATGATTTGCAGGCTATTGCGTCAATCCGAAGGTTTACTCAGTGCACATTTAAAAAGTAACAGCTACGGGTTCTTCCGTTCTATAAAAAAAAGTTACTTATGGCTAACAACCATTTGGACGATGTTCATGATTAGGCCCTTTATACATTGATCCAACTCATTTGATATGATGGGTTAAACTCAAAATTTTATGAGTTTTAATCATAAGAATTAGTATTAGGATTGAGTTTAAAAGTTAAGCCCAAAATATTTAAGGACCGAATTTAGATTATATTAAAATTTAAAAAGTTGATCCTAATCTAATATTTATAATTTATAATTACTTTAATTTACAATTTTATTTTAATATAATTTTATTTTGTATAA
>JANIHZ010000007.1:55221797-55231992 GCA_027478365.1 Erythroxylum rufum
TATTTTCAATAATTTTTTTTTTTAATTAATATTTATAAATTTTGTTTCGAACATTTTTAAATTCTCAAATATTTCGTGTTAAAGACACATATTAACTTTATTTTATATTTTATTATCAAATATTTAAATCGAGCCTATTATTTAATTTTAAATAGATAATAGTAACTAACCTATTATAAATCCTTTTTGTACATCTTCATAAATAACTCATGCCCTTATCCTTTTCTTTTGTTTAACCAATAAGTATTGTACATATGTATATACTTCTTTTAAATTAGTTATAGAGGAGGAGTCCAAATTTAATTCAACAAAATTGGGAAATCCACAGATGCTTTAAATTCACACAATAAGCATATCTGACTGCATAATGCCTATACAGGAAATCATTTCAAGTCACAATCATTCTTATCTAAAAGAAGCATCACAAAACCAATTGACTAAATTAAAAAAAAATCATAACCAAACTTATGCATTTACCTTAATACAAACTACTATACAGATGATTATTAGATATGTGACAACACGTATTGAATTACATTTAACATGAAAGAGTTCAAAACAAATATTATAAGAATGTGACAATCATTATTATTTTTTAAAATTAGACTAAAAATTAAAATTGTAAGATGAGACATTCAATGTTTAAATGTGCAATCAATATTAAATTGTTATAAAA
The DNA here is from genome assembly GCA_027478365.1 of Erythroxylum rufum. Taxonomy (NCBI): domain Eukaryota; kingdom Viridiplantae; phylum Streptophyta; class Magnoliopsida; order Malpighiales; family Erythroxylaceae; genus Erythroxylum; species Erythroxylum rufum. The sequence goes on from JANIHZ010000007.1 coordinate 55,222,474, forward strand.
ATGATGTATAGTCAAAATTGAGTAAAAGTGAAAATTTTAAAATAAGGTTGAAAAGGAAACTGCTTTTATGCATAAAAAAGTTGAATTAAATGCACATTAATAGTTTATACTAATTTATAAAAATTAATAAACTGACTAATTTTTAATAATAAAAATTAATAAAATAAATTGAACTAAAAAATTTGATCAATTTAATATGTTTCGGTTAAATTGATTAGACCAATTTGATTTTTTTAATTATTAACATTTGTCTTCAATTCTAAACATTATATATTTATTTAAAATATTGAACTCTTATAATCGTTTTCTAGTGATTAAAGTTATTATTATAAATAAAAATAAAATTTATAATCAATCTAAATGGGTCATTTTACTTATTTTGTAATTTGTACATTACTTCTAATTAGGTCCGTCTCCGATTTAACCTCGACCGAACGGTGACTCCCGGTACAGGTTGTGTTCTGTTCCATAGCCAGCGAAGTCAAACCTCGTAATTTCCGGGCAGTGAGTAAACAGATTTTCCGAAAAGGAGCTTACACTTGTGGGACATGCTGAGTCCGACAGCATACGTGGGATATTCTGATTGGTCCATCTGGCAGATACCTTACTGGAAGAAGACCACCTCGGTGTATAGAGCAAAGAAGGCAAGTAGATGAAGATGAAAGAAGAAGAAGGAGGAGTGGCTGTGCAAGGGAAGAAACGTGTCGAGAGGGGAGGAAGAAGAGGAAGGGGCAGTGCGTGGTATTTGATTTGCCCTCGAATGTTACACCATTAACAGAGAAAATACAACGCGTTGCGTTTGTTCTCTTGTGCGTTTCAGTAACCGAAGAAGAAACCAACATACTATAACTCTCTAGACTCGATATCTATCTCACACATTTCACTATCACTCGATAGTTTTTTGAACTTGAAGCTTGACTACTCGGTTCAGGTATGGCTAACACCAACCGCAGAATGCAGAACAATCGCTTCGTTGGCGAGGAAGATACGCCGGAGAGATGCAGAGAGCGTCGTCAAAGAAGAATCATGATGAGACGGCAATTGGGAAACAACACCACAAATAATGGTTCGGCTCCACAGACAAGTCAGACTCAGGTAACGCCAACGGCGTCTGGCAGTTCTTGTGGGGCCTTCAGTAGCGGGAAACGGGTTAGTGTAGACGAGTCCGGAAGTTCACCGTCGAAAAGGGTTTCAACTTCCGGTGATGAAAACAGGGAGGAGATTCCTGCTCCTTCACCTTCACCGCCGCCGCCTCCACAACAGTCGGTAGTAACGATGCCAGCTCGCGCAGTTCTCGCGCCTGTCTTCGGAAGTATGTCCGTAGCCGGGAGGTCACGCGAAATGGAGGATGCTATCCTCACATTGGGTAATCTCTGCGAACCGGAGATAAACGCTTGCCGACCTGTGCACGTGTTCGGTGTGTTCGACGGACATGGAGGGTCTCACGTAAGCTTTCGCTCCCTATGGATAGTTTCGTCATTTCGTATATGGTAATAAAAAAGGCAGGTCTTTTCGCGCAGGTGGCGAGAATGTGTAGACAAAAGATGCACGTGGTCCTAGGAGAAGAACTTGCGCGTGTGGACAGCGCGGTTAGGGAGAGAAGTCGGGAAAGCGACCAGAACGGACAGCAGCCCGTGGGTTGGGTCCAAGGACTTGGTTTAGGCGGCGAGGAGTGGAAGCTGACGTGGACACAGGTCATGAAGAGAATCTTCCATAGGGTGGACCAAGTAGCCCTAAGCATGTGCCCATGTGGAGCCATGGGCAACGGTTGTAGGTGCCACCCTATGGAGACGGCGTTTGGGGGCTCCACCGCCGTTCTCTCCATTTTAACCCCCGAACACATCATCGTCGCCAACTGCGGTGACTCACGGGCTGTCCTCTGCCGCCGCGGTAGACCCATTGCCCTAAGCTTCGATCACAAGGTTAGTTTTTAGTTTCCGACCTCGGTTCTTTTTTCTCTTGACTTTTCACCGTTGACCGGCGGCAGGTGGTGGGTCTTTCACACCTAATGGGCTTTTGACGGTCAAACTTTCATGTCAATAAGCCACGTGTTGATAAAAAGGACACGTGGCCTGGTTCTTTTATGGATAAACTCGCGTCTTTTTGCATGAAAACTTTGCCTTCACATCAAACTGATTCTGTCTTGTAATGACTCTGGAACTTTATTTACTTTGAACAGCTTTCTTATGTCAGTGTTCAAAGTAACAGTTTCATATAGGTTAAATCGCTAAAACTCCATTACTGTAACTTAAGCAAACTGTAGTAGTTGTTTGTGTTCTTTTTATCTTTTAAAACTTAGTTTGCTTAGGTTATTAAAATGGGTTTATCTGATTTATGTTGCAGCCGGACAGACCAGACGAGCTTGCAAGGATCACAACTGCTGGTGGCCGAGTGACATACCAAGACACGGCGAGAGTGGAGGGCATCTTGGCGATGTCCCGCGCCATAGGTATTCTAATTACCATCCCGTTTTTGGTTTGGTGCTAGCTTGTTCTTGGTTAATTTACTAAGACGTACTGATCTTATATGATGTTTAGATGTAACGGCAATGTACTTAGTTTCAACTTGATTTCTTGAATTGCTTTTCAACGTACCAAAAAAGAAAATATATAGTTCAGTTCATCTGAGAAATGGTATTAGCTTTGAAGCTTTCTTCTGGTGGTTCTTTATTCTAAAGAACAAATTTATATGTGGACTTTTAGTGCACTGAAATTTCGTGTGTTAAGCATGAATATACATAATTAGGTGCAGTGAAGGTTATATAGGATTAACCAATTTCTTGGCTGCTCATGTCAAGGTTGGTTCTGGAATTAAAACAAAGAAAGTAAATATCCATTGGTATTAACTGCAATGTGGTACCAAAGGGTACCCTAGCACTTAAAATCTTGGCAAGTTAAAATCTATAGATGACCTTGTAGTTCATATATTTACTGAACATATTACCAAACTAGTATTTCGAGTCCCATGGCTATTTTATGGTCATTGTAAGTGTAGGAATTGAAACGTATTGATTCCATCGAGCCTTGTGATTCAAGTCCTCTTATGTGATACAAACTTCATATGATCATCCAATGAGGTTACTCTTTATAATGGCAATGATTAGGAAAGGCTATGAAAAGATAGAGTCACTCTCTACACAGAATTGGGATTTTTAGTTTACCTCTAAGATCAAGTTGGTTGGTGACTTTTTATCTTGTAGAAGCATTTATTATCCTCTAAATTAGTTGATCTTATATAAACTCTTTACAATTTCTTCTTTATTTTTTCTAGATTTGGAAAGACTAAAATCCCAATAGGTAGCTAATGAGTCTAGCTATGGAATAGTCTTAATAGATAGTCTCATTTGGTTAAGTCCAACACATGCTTTATGATATAAGATTGAACTTAGTGCATGGTTGGCTCTTAGCTCTCATGGCATGGAAAGTAAGGTTTTCAAGAGATGAATTTCTAAACAAGCTTATCGATGTTGAAGTGGTCAATCTCTAAAAGAAAAACATACCCTACCATTTGCCTTCTAAAGGGAAGGCACTCCGAACAAACATGATTCGACTTTTATCAATCGCATGATCCTGAAATCTAAATGATTTAGGACATTTCTCATCATCATTCTTTATTCCTTTGGAAAAATTTTCAAATAGTCATGTTGAAGTTCAAATGCAATCCTTTCTCGGGGAAAGTTTGAGTAGAGCTCGTGCCTCAAACGAACATAGAGGAGACGACATTACATCGAAAGATGGGATGCAAAAAAGCCTACAATTTAGTTGTTCTACAACTACGGTTGTAATTGAGATTTGAATTTCATTGTTGTTTGCCATTATTGAATGAATGGAGTTTAATTGATAATGATTCATACTTGGTATAAATTATACCCTTCCTTATAAAATAATTGATGACAGGAAAGCAGTGCTCCTTTCCTTCTTTTCCTTACAAATATTAAAGCCTCCTTAGAATAAACCAAGAGCAACAATGAACTACAATCATCAAGGTCAAATAGATGTCAAGATCATGCTTGTTATCTATGGGAAAACTTGATTAGAGCTCATGCCTCAAACGAACATAAAGGAGACGACATTACATCGGAGGATGGGATGCAAAGAAGCCTACAATTTAGTTGTTCTACAACTACAATTGTAATTGAGATTTGAACTTCATTGTTTGTTTGCCATTTTTGAATGAATGGACTTTTAATATATAATGATTCATACTTAGTATAAATTATAACCTTCCTTATAAAATAATTGATGATAGGAAATCAGTGTTCCTTTCCTTCTTTTCCTTACAAATATTAAAACCTACTTAGAATAAACCAAGGGCAACAAGGAACTAAAATCATCAAGGTTCAATGGATGTCAAGATCACACTTGTTATCTAAGGTGATCAAACCTGACCAATAAATTTAGGGATGATAGATGAATACTAAGGTGTCAAGCATTCATCTCATTGATTTGACTCCAAAAGAATGAACAAGCAAGCAATAAGCCTCTTGATCATTATTGGCTTTTTATGAAGAAAGTTTTGCAAGTAAAGCTTCTTGGAATAAATTCTTTGAATACTTATTAAATTTTAATTAACTCACCTTTCTGAATCAATTGTCCACGTTCAATCATCAAGCTCAAAGAGATAGATATAAAGATCATGTTTATTAGTGCAATGCAACCTAATCAATATATTTAGGTGTCAAATGAATACTAAGATTAAGCGAATGGATCTCATTGATTCAAGTCTTGAAGAATGAACTAGCTTGAGACCTTCAACTAATCCCTCAGACAAATAAGCTTTATGATCATCATTGCTTTTCTGAAGGTAATTAGAATTTATTAGTGCAATGCAACCTAATCGATATATTTAGGGTAGACGAATACTAAGATTAAGCAAATGGATCTCATTGATTCAAGTCTTGAAGAATGAACTAGCTTTAGACCTTCAACTAATCCCTAAGAGAAATAAGCTTTATGATCATTGCTTTTCATAAGGTAATTAGAAATTCTCACCATAAACTCTCTAAATGTTGGTTTGAATTTAATTAACGTGCCCTACCCTTTTGAGTAATCCATTTCTAAGAAAACCACAGCAAATAAAGAGTATTGCATGAATCAACCTTTCTTGTTTAGTTGTTGAGCTTGAAGAGATGGGTATAAAATTGATGCTTGTTAGCTAAGGTGAAAAGATCAAACTCTTAAGCATATGAATCTCATTATTATGACATATGAAAGGTGAACAAGCATATGGCCTTCAACAAAATCATTGCTTCCCAACAAAGATGGCAATTAGGCCTTTTCATAATCATAACTTTAAATATCAATTAGAATTTAATTAACTCCCCCTTCTCCATAATCCCTTTTTATGAACACTAATAAATATCTAAAAGGAAGAAATCTTCCTCCTATAGTATTATGCATTGAATTTAACAAGGGCAATCAACTTTTTATGAACACTAATAAATATCTAAAAGGAAAACATCTTTCTCCTATAGTATTATGCATCAAATTTAAGAAGGTTGATTTGATCACTTGAGAAAGTCCATCTAACTGCTTTCTATTAATATTGAGACTACATAAATATCAAATTAAGGTAGATAGAAATTGCAAAAATCATTTGCTATGATGTCATTTTGTTGATGGAAGGCACAACATTGATTTGTTAGGATTAATACCCTAAGCTTTTGATTGTAGATGCATAGACGATAAAAAATATAACTTTATGACATTTCAAAAACATAGCTTGCTAGAAAAAGTGAAATTAGTTTAATGAACAAGAAACGACCTCGTTTTAAGCATAAATTTGATTATTGTGAGGTCAATATCTAAAAGCTAATAACTTATTTTCAATAGCTCTATTTTATATGGCAATGTCTTTGTCAGATATTGAGGTACACTATAAGAAAATTAGTAATTACTGACAAAAAGTTATTGATGGAAGAGAAACTGAGCCAAATTATTGACGGAAAATGACTTTCCATAGGTAATATTGTCGGGAAAAATTACATTTTGCGACAGTAAAATTATCCATCGGCAAAATGGAGCTAAATTATCTCAGCAAACTTTCTGACGAAATATAGCGACGATAGAAGACACTGGTCGGTAAAAGAGGTGGGAATGATGGGCGGAATAAAAAAGTTTTGGGTTTACCGACAGAAATATTTATGTCGCAAAATTTCCGGTGGAAAATAGCAACGGTAGAAAACTCATGTTGGTAAAGGAGGAGGGAATGCTCAGGGGAATAAAATTTTGGTGGCACTTTAGGTAGCACTCAAGTGTGTCAGAACCATAAAATTTTGTTCTTTGATCATACATTCGTGAAGGAAACAACTGAAAATGTGCATTTATTATTACTTGTTTTGGTTCCTTGCACCTTTGTTCTTCATAGCTTTCCAATGTATCAAGTCTTGGACAAGGATTCCGACGAAATAGAATTTATAGATATCAGTGACAGTTAGGGAAATCTGAAACACATATACTTAGAATACTCATTAAGCGATTGATGCCGAGCATAGCTAGATTTTCTACATCAATTTGCAGCTGCTTTTATCTGTTAAGTTGCAATATGTGTTTTGGATGAACATGAACGACATATGGTTTTATACTGGTTTTTGATGCTCAACAGGGGATAAGTTCTTGAAGCCAGTGGTGATATCAGAACCTGAGATCACCTTCAGGAGAAGAGATCCTGAAGATGAATGCTTAATCATTGCAAGTGATGGTCTGTGGGATGTGATGTCAATGGAAGTAGCTTGTGAAGTTGCTGTTGGATGCCTCCGAGAGGCAAGTCCTATCAGTGCAGGTTCTGTGTATGATCCATCTCGAAGTATATTAGCTGCGGCGCTACTCACTCGTCTCGCCCTCGGCCGCGAAAGTCTCGATAACATCAGTGTCATTGTGGTGGACCTGAAGAGGAGCTGATGTTAGGAGGGGATTGACGTGCAAGATGCATTTGGTCCGGTGGTTGCTTCAGACCTCATTAGGTGGATTTTACTAAGGCACCATTACATTATTACCCCAAATACAAAATCATTGAATGAACATTTTTAACTGGAAATTACTGATCAATCATTGATACGATCTTTATCGAATTAGAAGTAGTTTCCTGTATCTATGTCGTCACCTTGGTTTTTCTGTGACCATATTGTCATATGAAGGTTGGGAAGCTTATGAGCTTGTCATACTATGGTGTCCAAGTTAAGACCTTTCAAGCCTCAAGCTACAAGCCAGGATATCACCGATTAGTCGGAAATTGGTGCTTGATATTATCAGGTTTCGTCGGATTCTAGTTCTACGGCCAGGATATCACCGATTAGTCAGAAATTCGTTAAGGAATACTTCTACGGCCAGGATATCTGAACCCCACGTGTTGCAACACGTTCTCAGCCTCGTGTTAAGGTTTTCAAAAGTCTAAGCTCGTGTCATCGTCTTCTAGAAAAGCACGCTTGACCAGATGGAAAAGCACGCTTCGTGTCAGATACATGCCCAAGCAATTAGTCAAACCATTCATTCAAGTGTTCCGTTTTTCTTCTTTATGGACCACCATGACTCGGTAAATTATTCAAATAGGTTGGTAAGATTCAGATCAGGCTTGGTAAAGGGTCAATTTTAAACAAAGATATCTTGGATTTTAATTAATTTTATCATAATAATTCAAAATTTAAAAAATAATATTAAAATACTCTAATTTTCAATTTTTCCTAAAAAATACTAATATTTATCTTCTCGTACTTATTTTACTAGGACAATAATGAGTTGACTTGGAGTCTTAGATTTAAGTGTTTTCAATAAAACGGCTGATGAGTTAAGTTTCAGGATAGTCTTGTACATATTTTATAGGGACAGTAGTGGACTGATTCATGGATTCAGCTTCAGATGTTTTCAATGGGATGATCCATCGATTAGGTACAAGTTGAGACTGACCGGAGACTTACTTTTTTGGTCCTAGAATAAGGTATCTACTGGTGGATTCAATGACTAATTCTTTCGCTAGTTTGTAGGCATCTTATAGGATGGGACAGTTGACCCAAGGATTTAAGGTTGTTCTATACTCAAAGCCAAGGATCAAACCCCTGATCTTTGGTTAAGGATAGATGAATCCCTTTCACTCAACCACACCCTTTAGATTAACCTGAGACTTACTTATTATAAACAAAGCTACATTGTTTTGTTGAAAATAGTTTAATTTTAGTATGTTTAGGTCTGAGTAGCTTAAGCTTAAACTTATTTAAGAAAAATATGTTGTTTTACACTTTTAATGTAAAAAATTATTTAAAAAAATTAGTTGTCAGTCCTAACATTTTATAACTAATAAATATTTATAAATTATGTATTTTAAATAAATTATTTTAAAAATATATTGTTGCTTACATCCTTTTCACACGAAAACTAAAAGCAAATAATTAAAAAAAAAACTCGTGGGAGACATGTTTGACTTTTGAGTTGTTTTCTTATCTCAAATTCATACCTAACCATTTGTCAGCAGATGTGTTGCTAATCAAGCGCATATACCTAAGGTGAATTATATTTAATATTTTAATTTTTATTTAATTCTGCAATATTATTAAAATGTACAAAATACGTCAACTTAATATTAAAATTATTAAATAACCAATTATTCGTTCATTATTATTGGAAATAATTATAAAATATAATTATTAAAAGTCAGAAACTCGAAAAGAAATTACTAGTTTCGTTCTTGAAGGCGGCGGCTAGAACTAGAAGATTCAAAGGTTACACCAAATTTAACAGATTAAGATAAATCAACCCCTTAAATCACGCAGCCCTTTTCTCTTATCTTTTTGTTCTTCCTCTGTGTTGCTTAACAGCAACAATTGTAAGAGGTTGACTTGCTACTATCTTGCCAAAGTTAACGCCACTGAGTGCGACCTGAGTTTGTCCGATGTCGCTGAGTCCGAATTTCCGAAATATAACGAGACGAGACTCGTAGGCCCTGTGAGGCTAGCGTTAGTGTGACGCTTCTGGAACGGAGGATATATTTAGGATTTTGTTTCATCTCTGTTTTTGTAAGGTCTTACGAGAGAACTCAGTTCTCGCTAGGTTCTATGAGGCTAATGTCAGTTCCTATAAGGCCTCACAGGGAGAGGTGAAACAAAATTTTACATATGAGTTTAGTTCTTCTTTATAATATTATGGTATTTTATTGTATTCAATAAATCTTAGCCATTTATTTATGTAGAATCCACATTAGACTTGCTTAGCTCTCGTAAAATAAATAGCTGAAATTTCATGAGACAGAATAAGACAGAGTAAAACTGGACAGAGGATCTAGTTTCTCTAAATAAAGTCCAAATCTTCTGTCTAATATTATGGTGTCTTATTGTGTCCAATAAATCTCAGCCATTTATTTACGTGAGGTTTACATGGGACCCGCGTAGGTCTCGCAAAATAAATAGCTGAGATTCCATGAGACAGAGTAAAACTGGACAGAGGATCTAGTTTCTTCAAATAGAGTCCAGATCCTCTGTCTAATATTATGGTGTCTTATTGTATCTAATAAATCTCAGCCATTTATTTATGT
>JANIHZ010000007.1:55391923-55412308 GCA_027478365.1 Erythroxylum rufum
ACTAACTCTCTTAACCCATTAAACACCATATTAATTCCAACTTAATTCTAACACTTCATTCTAACTTCTAATTTCTATTCATACTTGCCAATTTGATGACTCAACTCTAAAAATAATGAAACAAATAAATCACTAATAAATAAAAAAATTTGGCGTCCAACAAAAATTGCTGACAAATTAACAAAGAGTAGCTCTTAATCTCACAACGGATAGCAAATGTCACCTTTGTGGACACAAATAGTCAACTTTGCATTTCATTTGGGGCTGTCCATGTGTGAAAGCCTTCTAGTGTAACTTTCCCTTGGAAGTGGTTGATACGAATTTTTTCCAGCAAGAAGAGGGGCGATGGTTGGCACATAACCTTAGGATGCACTCATAAGTGAAGCATGTTTATTGGGTTACTATGTATGGAGTAGTCTGCTGGTTTCTATGGAAATGGAGAAATCGAAGCATTTTTTAAGCAGGTTTTGCTTGGTCGAAAGAAGGTACTAGAGCTGTTATGGAGTATGTAGATTGGATAATTAGGGCAAGGGCTATAGAAAGCTGCGTGTTTCAAGCATCGAGATTACTATTGGGAAACTTAGTTGAGTGGACTAAACTGACAGAAGCCTGGGTCAAGTTAAATACGGATGGAGCGGTTAAATAAAGGTCTAACATTGCTACTACGGGTGGTTTAATTAGGGACTACCAAGGGCGGTGTTGTGGTGGGTTCCTACACCACATAGGCAGGGGATCGCCTTTAACTGTAGAACTCTAGGGAGTCCACTTGAGATTACCCTAGCATGGGTGCTTGCTTATAGATGAATTGTCATTGAAGTGGACTCCCTACAAGTAATTAACATTCTTTCCTCTTCCAATACTGTTATGTCTGAGGATAATTTTTGGTTGGCAGGTACCCGAGGTTTAATCCACCGAGCATGGGAGGTGCAACTTCAACATGTGTATCGCGAAGGGAACTAGTGTGCCGATAGGCTAGCCTCTCTCGCAGTTTTATCCAGTCCGAGTCTGTAGATTTTCCAGGAGCCTCACTGAATGTCCTGGAACTCTTCCACCAAGACAAGCAAGGAGCTTTATATCGCAGAACCCTGCGCTAGTTAGGGTGTAGTTTTGAGTGTTTTGGTTTTCTTCCATTGTAACCAAAAAAAAAAAAGAATTTCCCTATAAAAGGTAATGGAATGGTGTTTCTATAGGGAACTACGGAAAAATCACTCCGTAGGCAATTTCCTTAAGGACAGGTTTGTTTCATAGGGAAATTACTTACGAAAGATTTCCATCAAGAATTTCCATATGAAAGGTTATGGAATGGTGTTTCCATAGGGAACTACGAAAACATCACTCCGTAGGCAATTTCCCCAGGGAAAGGCTTTTTCATAGGAAATTACTTACGAAATCACCTTTTATAAGCAATTTCCCTATGAAATTTTTTCTATCGATAAATTTTGTACTCAATTGTTACCGGAAACTATTGACACATATTTTTACGACGACTTTCACTATTCCATCTCTAAAGTTTTTTGACAAATTTACTACATAATTTACTACATAAGTTACGACAAATTTACTACAAATTTACTACATAATTTTTTTCCTAAGGAATTTCCTCTCGATAATTTCCATTTTTCATGTAGTGAAAGAATACAACAATTTAGGAAAATTTGAGTTTATTAAAGGGAAAAATAGGAAATGTAAAAAGTTAAGGGTAAAACTAAAATTTAACTCAAAGAAGGGTATTTTTATTAATAAAAATGAATGAGGGTAAAATAGGACTTTTAATAGTTAAGGGTATTTTAGTAATTATGGTGGTTAGGTTAGTAAGGATATTTTTTAATAATTAAGAATAAAGTGGAAAAGGGAATAATGTTGGATTATTAAGTTTAACTGAGTTTAAAATTTTCTTAAATAGGTCTAATAGAATTTTGTAATGTCTAAGTCCTAAGGTCAGATTAATGAGTAAATTAGACTATTAATTAGTTGAGTCCGAAATTTAGGTAAGGATAACCTTAAACTATACTCTTAGAATAACGTACAGTTCATGAAACTTTTAAAATTTTTTATTAATAAATTATGTTATAGCGAATCATATTTTGAATTAGTCATTAATTAAATTATCGATTAATAATTACATTTATGGATTTATAAATTTTGCGAATTGTCTTAATTTTATTTCACAAATAATTAACAAAGTACAAGGTGTTTCGTTTTTATATTTTGTTACATATTATGAGGTGTATTACTTGTTACTTCGATAAAAAAATATGTTAATTAACTAGAGATTGGTTGATAATAGGTTGTGAATAAATGGTATAATTTGTGAATCTATGGCTTGCTTAGGATAGGCTACATTCGATGTTTATAAATAGATAGGTTGTTTATATATGAGCAAGTGATGGATAGGTATCTGTTCGTAGAGTAGGTATCAGGGCATCCTGAGTCCCAGGGATGTCCTATGTCAATGGCTAGATATTGGAGTTGTACCAGAGAACCAACTTAGATTGAGAAATTGAGGTACCTTTTGCTAATATTTATACATCTAATTATGTTTTCATTTGATGAGAGATTATGATGAGTATAGATGAGCCGATAGCTCATTGAATATAAGCATACTAGATTAAGCAGGGCCTAGACAATTCAGTTAATTATGAGAAAAAACATACATGACAATAATAAGATGATATTTTTCTTTATCATTGCTTTGATAAAATTTTGGATGTTTGTTAATTGTTCTAATAGGCTGAGTAATGTTATGTATTTTAGTATTATATGTATGTTTTAAGCACTTGACTAATTTCTATATATATATATATATTGAGTTATTTGATTTTAGGGGTACAATTGGTTACCCTTACTAAGTAGGCAACTCACCCTTTGTCGTTATTTTTCTAGGAGATAGAAAGATTGTCGATAACCCTCGTGCACGTGATTGACAGAGTAGAGTTTAGGCCGAATTAGCAAACTAAATTGAGTAAAGTTGTTTTATTGTATATATTTTTTAATGTGATAGTTCGGGTAGTTGTGTTTGCATAGAATACTTTTGTGACTGATGAACATCCTTTTTTGGATGTAATAAGGATCTTGGTTATTAATGTTATATTTTGGGAACAATTTGGATAATTGTGGGTTAAGAGTGTTCAGAGTATCACAGTTGTGCTAAGAAAGAAAACACGAGCATGTTAAGAAGAAGACATAACCATGTCTAGCATAAAATACCTATGCTCCAAGAACCATTCCAAGAAAACTATCAATTGAGAATGCTTTTATGAAAGCTTAATGGATCTGAAATAATCCGTAATTGGCAGCGCTACTCCAAGAGTAGAGGTTTCCTTCTTGAGCTTCTTTTGCTACTATCAAAAGTATATACATATGGAAAACTTGCTTTAGGGTTTGGAAGATATTCCATTTATTAGTCATATCAAAACTAGTAGGAATAGGTGAGTTACTTATTATGATTACTTTTATATGATCCAAATTAGAGTTCTTTGAATTATTATCTAGATGTATTGCTTGGTCATAAATCTATTTTGAAAATTATGTAAGCATCATAACAAAAATGATAAGGTTCCCTTGTCCATCCCTCCACTTATTATGCTAGCAAAAGGTATTCCGTATTCTTTGGATTTGAACCCATAAGTTTACTATTAAGTGGCATTTAAAAAACAAGTGAATAATAAGTTTCGATCTCTTGGTTACAAAGTTTGTAATTAAGATTACAGTGTTAACTCAATGCTTTTAAAATTAATGATTTTGACGATAACAATCAATAATATTTAGTTACATTTCAAAATTCAAATTTACTTTATTAGATTATCTCATTTATTCAAAAAGATAATCATATAAAAAAGAGGTTATATAACTTAGTTATCTATTTAGATGAAGAATGTTTAACAATCCTTATTTTATAGGAACCATCTTAACAACTTTATTTGAACAATCAGAAACGGTTCCATAAAATCTGAAATGGATAAGCTCCTATAATCTCAGTACGGATGAAGGATCCTTCTATTCACCTGATTCGATAGTCAACTCTGAGAAATAGTCAAATATTTATCTTAACATTTGGATACTTGAAGATACTGTTAAAGGTGATATTGAAGTTGTTTTAGAAGATTTAAAGTTGATTTAGTCATTTAATGATATAATTGAAGCAACGACTAGTTGAACAGACCTCCTATTTAAGGAAGAGTTACTACATTCACAAAATACACTTGATTTCTTGAAATTCATCAATAGCATAAATACTCTCGAAAGTTATATCATTATCAAACCCTCTATGCTTTAGAAAGTAAAAACCCTTTATTGAGAGAGATCAATGTTCTTTGAAGCTTATATTGAGCAAAACAAAGTTTAACCTGTTGAGAGCTTATAGAGCCTAGCTAAATACTACTAGTATAGAAGGTTGAAGAACCTTGAAAAATATGTAATTGTAAGCTTGGAGAGGCTTGTCAAATTACTATTGGAGAATTTAGTGAAATACTCAAGTTTGATACTTAGGGACTGGATGTATGCTTGGTTATAAGTCGAACTAGTATAAATTGACTGTGTCATTCTTTCTCTTCCCTTAACTTTTAAATTTTCACATTATAGCTATTGTTGTTTTCAAATTGCAAAAGGCTCCTTTCATTTTAAATTTTAACAAGCTCATATCATTTATAGCAATTGATTATAACTTGCAAAATTTTTAAATCACACATAAGTCACCCCTTCTTGCATGTGTTTGCTTTATCGTTTGGTATCAGAGCACGATTTCACATTCATTGTGTTTTACAGCACGTGGTAAATCATAACAACCAACTTGAGAAGTCTTAAAGGACAATCCGTCACAAAGCCTCCTTATTTTAATGAAAACAAGTATTCCTATTGGAAAGAGAGAATGATAATTTATCTCCAATCTGTAGATATTTAAGTCTAACAAGCTATCAAAATGGGAGATATAATTTCTGCTAATGATGATGTAGAATTATAGATTGATGTTGATAGAAGAAATGCACAACTGAATACTAATGCAAGACATCATCTGATTTGTTTACTCTGTCCATAAAAGTATGAAAAGATATCCTACTATTCTATAACAAAGGAAATGTGGGACAAACTTCAGGTTACCTTTGAAGGAGCAAATGAGGTAAAGAAATATAGGATAAGTCCTTTAGTACATCAATATGAAACTATTAGCGTGAAACAAGGAGAGACCATAGATGAATTCTTTGGACGATTCAATAACATCATCATTGCCTTAAAGAAATTGGGAAAGATATATATTAATGATGAGCTTATAACAAAGATTCTATGGTCACTACCAAAGGAATGGAGACCCAAAGTGAAAACTTAAGAAACTAGAAAGGATCCATACATTACTTGATTATCTACGAGGAAACTTGATGATCTATGAGACTAAGCTTTGATGAGATGAAGGATCCTACTATTGAAGAGGAATGGCTCTAAAAGCTACTGATGATGAATCAACTCTATCAAATAGTGATGAAATTGACTTGCAGATAGATGAAGATGATGAATTCAATTTTATGGTCAAAAAATATGCACACTTTTACAGAAAGAAGATGATAAAAACAGAGAAGGAAATAAAAAATTGGAAATAATAAGTTCTTGTCAAAAGGCAGCAACAAAAGTAGTAATACACAAAATAATCAAATCATATGCTATCATTGCAAGAAACCTATACACACCAGACTAGATTGTCCCCTTCTTCAAAAGGACAAAATAGAGAATAGAAAACCTAGAAAGAAAGTTGCTATGACTACAGCTTGGTCTGATGAAGATTTTGAAAACTTTAATAAAGAAGACTCTGACAAAGTAAGTAATGTTTGCCTTATGGCTAATTCAGGAGAAAATGACGTATATTACTCTAACTCTAATATTGAATTTGATGAACTAAGAGATGCATATCATGATTTGTACGCTTAGTATAAGAAATTAACTATACAGTATTTTAAGAGGTTGAGAAATCTAAAAATAATGATGCATATTTGAAGAATAAAATTAAATCATTAGAATCGGTAAATAAGAACCTATTGTCCAATATGTCTCTTGAAAATGATTATAAGCAAAAATATTCAAAAAAGGAATTTTTTTTTAAAAAAGTAACTCAATTAGAAAATGCATTGCTTGAGAAAGATTGTAAAGGTTTTGAAAAAGTAAAATAATTAAAAGAAAAGGTTGTTGATATAGAACTTGCATATGATCTGTTAAAAGATGAAAATGAGAAATATGTTAGAAAAATCTTATTAGAAAGGGATTTAGCTAATTTTATTGATGGAAGGAATAATCATGATGCATTACTTGGTCATGGAAAAGGTGTTTTTGATAATGCCAGAATAAGATATAATGAAATAATAATATTAAACTATATAAGAACTTCTTTCTTAAAACCATTAGTAACTATAATAAAAAAAGTTAGTAACTTATTGCATGACAAAAATAACAGTAACTTTCTTTCATCTATTTTGTATTTTTATTGTGCCAAATATGGACATATTAGTCATTCTTGTAACAGTCAAAGAACGAAGAATATATGTTTGAAGACCAAAAGATCAAATTACTAAACTGAAAGGACCCAAAAAAGTTTGGTTACCTAAATTGAGATAATGCATTATGTAGATATGCTTTAAAAAAGTGACAAAAGAAAATCAATGGATAGTTAACAGTGGGTGTTCAAGAGACATGACTAGTGAAATATCACATTTCAGCTATATTGGAAGCAAAGATGGAGGTAATGTTGTCTTTGCTAACAAAAACAAAGCAAAGCTCATTAAAATTGGTAAAATTGATGCCTCTAACTCTACTTCTATTGATAATGTTCTATATGTTGATGATTTGAAACATAACCTACTAAGTGTAAGTCAATTATGTGATAAGGGATATAAAGTCATATTTTATGCATCTCATTGTGAAATAATTGATAATCATAATGATAACATTATGTTTGTTGGTCCTAAAAATCATAATATATATTGTGCACATATCGTCTTAAAAATTAAGTACTTTGTTTCACTAGAAAAGGACTCATTAATCTGGTATAAAAAATTTGGACATGCTAGCATTAACATTTTATCAAAGTTGTCTAAAAATGAGTTAGTAAGAGGATTACCAAATTTAAACTTTGAGAATAATTAGGTTTGTGAATCATGCTTAAAAAGAATATAAGTTAGAAATAGCTTTCCACTCAAAAATGTTGTATCTACTAACCAACCGCTTGAGCTTGTACATATGGATTTATTTGGTCCTACTAGAGCCCAAAACTTTAGTGGTAAACACTATAGTGTTGTTATAATAGATTATTATTCTAGATTTACATAGATTTATTTTGTAGCACCCCACTCCCGCAAGATATGTGCCTGACATCCAGAGTGATATCTGAGTTCGTGTCCCGCGAGGGTGGCATGCAAGAGCACTTGAATAGTCAAAACTCAGTAAAAACTTTTTTTGAAACAACAAACATACCCTTAGTATGGCAACGGGATGTTACATATTTCCTAGCAAATAAGGATGAAGCTTTTGAAGTTTTTGAGAAGTTTTGCAGAAAAATTCAGATTGAAAAAGGATACTTTATTACTTCAATTCGGAGCGATTATGAAGGAGAATTTGATAACATAAAATTTGAAGATTTCTGGGATGATAATAGCTTAACTTATAATTTCTCAAATCCAGGGACTCCTCAGTAGAATGGATCTGTTAAGAGAAAAAAATAGGACCCTTGCTGATATGGCCAGGACTATGCTATGTGAAAGTGGTCTACCTTATGGTTATTGGGTAGAAGTTGTGTCTACTGCTGGTTATATTCTAAAAAGGTGTCTTATTAGGCCTATTCTAAAAAAGATCCCCTATGAGCTATGAAAAGGAAGAAAGTTGAATGTTTCCTACTTTTGGGTCTTTGGTTGTAAATGTTTTATATTAAATAATAGTAAGGACGACATTGGAAAAATTGATGCAAGGTCTGATAAAGCTATTTTTTTGGGATACAACATTATTAGCAAAGGATTTAGAGTTTATAACAAAAGAACCAAAAGGATAGAAGAATCAATACATATAGTATTTGATGAAGCACTACCCTTAACAACAGCTGCTAATTCAAATGATGAAAAGCATCCTTTATTTCCTAAAAATACGCCACATACTCAAACTGCACCAGTAGTGCCTTCGGAATCACAACATTAAAAAGGTCCTTCTAAATCTAGGATAGAAAAAGGCTCCTTCTCTAAGTACACCTTAACAGGAACCTATACAAAAAAGGACACTAGATATTCATAGTAGAAGGACACCAAAAGAATGGAGAAGTCTTGATACACTTCAATACATTTTGGGAGACACTTTTGAAAGTCTAAGAACTATATCATCTTTCAAAAGCAATTATGTTGGTTTTGTTTCACAACTTAAACCAAAGACTGTTGAAGAGGCACTTGCTGATGAAAACTGGACTTTAACTATAAAAGATAAACTGAACCAATTTGAAAAGAACCAAGTTTGGAATCTAGTACCTTATCCACAAAACAAGTCAGTCATTGGAACTTATGGGTATTTAGAAACAAACTTAACAAAAATAGTAAGTTAGTAAGAAATGAAGCTAGACTTATAGCTCAAGGCTATAACCAATAAGAAGGTATTGATTTTTATAAGACTTATGCAACTGTTGCATGCAACTGTTGCTAGACTAGAGTCTATCAAAATTTTACTTACTTTTGTATCTTATAGAAATTTTAAATTATTCCAAATGGATGTTAAAAGTACTTTCTTAAATGGATATATGATGAAGAAGTATTATAAGCAACCTCTAGGATTTGAGAATGCAGACCATCCAAATTATGTGATGAAATTTACAAGAGTTTTGTATGGTCTAAAATAGGCTCCTTGAGCATGGCATGATAAGTTAAGTAATTTTCTGTTTGAGAATAACTTTGAAAGAGGAAAGGTAGATAAAACCTTATTAATTAAGAAAAATAATAATGATTTACTAATAGTTTAAATATATGTTGATGTCATAATATTTGGTGCTACTAATCCATTTTTTATGAAGAATTTTTAACTTTAATACAGGGGGAGTTTGAAATGAGTATGATGCATGAACTATCCTTCTTCCTTGGGTTGCAAATCAAACAAATAGAAAAGGGAATTTTCATTAGTCAAGAGAAGTACACAAAAGAACTTCTCAAGAAATATCAATTTCAAAACGTCAAACCAATGTATACTAGAGCTAAGCTTGATAAGGATGAAGCAGGTAAGGCTACAGATGAGACAAAATACAGAGGAATGGTTGGTTCACTTCTATATCTTACAAGTTCAAGACTAGATATTATGCTTAGTGTGTGCCTTTGTGCACTCTTTCAGTCAAATCCTAAAGAAAGCCACCTTCAAATAGTCAAGAGGATCTTTTGTTATCTTCTTGGAACCATGGCATTTAGATTATGGTATCCAAAAACTAATTAATATGACATAGTTGGATATTATGATGCAGATTGTGCAGGTGATAAGGTTGACAAGAAAAGCACAACTGGATATTGTAAATTCCTTGTTAGATGTTTAGTTTCTTGGTCCTGCAAAAAACAAAATTGCATAACACTTTCAACAAGTGAAGCAAAATATATAGCAGTTGCTAGCTGTTGTGCTCAGATTTTGTGGATGAGATATCAACTCCAAGATTTTTCTCTAAACCTTAGTCATATTCCTATATTATGTGACAATACAAGTGGAATTAATTTATGTAAAAATCCTATGCATCATTCTAGGACTAAGCATATGGAAGTTAAACATCACTTTCATAGAGATCAAGCCTTAGAAGGAAATATTGAATTATTGCATGTTAATACTGAAAATCAAGTAGCTGACATCTTTATTAAACCACTTTCAAAAGATAGATTTTGTTTGTTAAGGAAAGAGCTTGGTATGTGCAGACCATCGGACATCTAACTTTGCTTAAAAATTTTATGCTACTTCCTTTTGCAGATATTAGCAGGCTCCTTCTAATGTATTGCGTAGAAGCCTCCTATCAGTGCAAAAAGGAAGAGTAACCTTATCTTGAAGAGGAAGTTACTAAGCAATATCATTTTCTGGTTTCAAAAATATGCGCATAGTTCTATCAACTCTTTGTAAATGTCTGATAGAAGATACGAAAACAATCAAACCTCTGAGAATGTTTACGATCCTTCATCTTCATAAGAAACCTACTCTTATAAACTGTTTGGAATATGCCAAAATGATTCCTTCTTTCTACTTATCTTCGTCATCCCCTAAAGCTCCTTCTATCTCACTGCAATATAACTCTCTCTCTTTCAAGTCTCTCAAAATTTTTTCCAATCTTCTTTCTTTGAAATGGCATGAACAAAATTGAAAGGTTGAAAGAAACCATGGACACCTTCTTCTAGCCATGGTGAAACCATACTCTATGAACAACGACCAAAATCGTTTATCCTAGAACCATCTGAAACAGTTACTCCAAAAACCCAAACGAAGCCCACTACTACATCCTCAGTTAAAAAGTCATCTTCAATATTCGTAGAGATCAAATTTTGCACACATATGAGAGAAAAAGGAAGAGTGTGTCTTTACCATTACCAGAAGAGATGACGGAAATGACTTCTGATTCATCAAGTGAATTCCTATGTCATGAATTAAAGATAGAGAGAAGAAACAACCCTAAAAATCACTCTAGTGAAGAAAGCCCCAAATCTGATGACACAAACCCTAGTTCATCAGAAGAAAAAAAAAAAAGAAACAGAAGAAGAAGAACAAGAAAAAGGAGGAGAAGAAGAAGAATCTTCTAGTGAAGAGGAGCTTACTTGTGTAAAGACATATTAGAGGGAGTCACTTATGACACTAAAGAAAGTAAATACCCTCTCACTTTCTCCAGTTTTAAGACCTCTTTCTCCCTTGTTTACACCTTCACCTTCACCGTCACCTTCACTAAACCTAAAGCCTACTCCACCTCAATCAACTCCTCGATCTGGTCCAACTATGACCAATCTATCTGAAGAGCAGTGGATCATCTCTGATGATGATTCTAAAGAAGAACCGGTTCATTTGGTTAAAAGACCAAGAACTAGAGGAAGTGTCTCTATAACGCAAGTTGAGAAAGTGCCTGTGGTTGAAATCTCATCCTGCTGATGAACCAAAGCAAGTAGAAGTATCTCTAAAAAGAAAAATAGAAGAAATTAGGAAAGGAAAGGCCCCTATTATTGCAGAACCTAAAGAGGACCCTATCAATTAAGAGGAACCTTTCTTTGAAGAAATTCCCAAGGGTAAAAAATCAAAGAAAAAGAATCTCTTTATAAAACAGAAAAGAGAGCCTTTATCACCTCCCACCTTTCAAAGAAAAAGCATCTCATTCACTACTTTGAATGGGTTTATACCTAATTCTCTTTCAACTTTAGAAAAGCAAACATCAAACTATTTTAACTTGGCATCTAAAGTATTAGAAAATTCCACAATTTATAAAAAGCTCTTCAAAAAAATTTCTATTGTTTTGATTAAATTTTTGGGGAGAATCAAATGTGAACTCCATTATGCAGGTAAGTTATTAAGCATAAAAATAATTATTTATAATCTACCAATAAATGAGATAAACATTTTATTCTAGTGGCCTATCCTCTTATAGATCGTATCAAAAGAGGTTTGCAATCGGCTAAAGTCAGCCTTTAGTGGTTATTAAAATGCCCAAGTACTTAAAAGGAGGGTCCTTTATTCTCAACATTGAAATAGTAGAAAACAAATTTGTTAAGTAAGTTACTCTTGCTAACATAAATAAGTTATCTTGTCTTTATCAATGAATAAAATTGAGAGCTTTTTGAAAAGTTTCATAGAATTTATAAGAATCTTGATAAAGTTAGAATCAATTCCACACAAAAAATAGGAGGTCATCTACAAATAAAATGTTTAATATTCTCAATATGAAAAGAGAATATACTTTTTTACTTAATGTTTTACTCTATTAACTAGTTGGCACCTCAATATAAGAAGTAAAGAGATAAAGGGATAAGGGATCACTCTGGCTTAGTCTCCTTGCTCTATTGATCAATTTAGTAGGATAAATGTTGATGAGAAAGTTATAAGTGATTGTGGTTATGCACTGCTTAGTATACCTGATGAACTGTATAGGAAATTCAAAACCTTTTAATGCATAGAGAATGAAATTCCAATTGATGGAATTCAATGTTTGATTAAATTCAATGTTCTTGTCACAACTTTCGGAAGTAGTTTTCAATGATAATTTTAGATAACTCATGCCAAGAGTATGTTGTGTCTTATATTCCTACCTTGAATAAAATCCCTTTGACATGGATTAGTGACGAGGCTCAACACAACTTTAATTCTAGAGGCTAGCAACATTGACATGATCTTATATTTGGTATTGCAATAAGAAATATATTTAAAATGTTTAAAGGAAGTTTGACAATGGATCTTAGGTATAAGGTTAATGTACTTTTTTGTTTTTACTTCCTTCAACTTCTTTCAATTGGAGAAATAAATTCAAAATGAAATTGGTGTCTTGGCCTTTTATTTGGTTCCAAGATTTTTGAAAAAAAATACATTCAATCCACGCCAGAGCTTAATTTGAGTTCAAGGAGGATAAAGCTTTATCAATTTTAAACTGAGTTGAGGGGCTTTAGGAGGAATTCAACTTGCTTTTTAATATTGATTGGAAAATAATTGAGTTAAGTATATGCTTAGTAAAGGTATAGTCAGAGATAAGGTTATTGATAAAAATGGAGTTATTATCAGGATAGTTCACCAACTAAGATTGATTAACCGGATTTTTTTTTATTTTCTCCTTATTAACCATGTTCTACTTTACTTATTGTTCTATATGAAATGATTTACTTATATCTCATATAAGTGATTCATATTTAACTTATGCAACATTTGAAGTAATTACTAATGTTTCTCGACTTAAGATTATCCCCTTCATATTTTGAAGAGTAAATTGCATTGTTGAAGTCTCCTATAATCAACCAGGAAGGTCCCAATTTCTTTCATTGATTCTCAGATCATTCCTAAGAGAAGTTATCTAAAAAAACTGTTTGTTTTATAAACAAAGGTGAAGCATACTACAGAAGGGTTAGGTAAAAGCTTCATTATTAGGCGACTTATTTTATTACGGTTAAAAATCACTATTACCTAACCATTAAAAAGATGTTCGTTGTTGGTAATAATGGCCACTCTTTTCAAAAAATCATAGCCCTTTATTGCAATAATTAGCTTTTAATTTGGTCTCTAAAAGACCTATTAAAACAATATTTTATTAATAAGATAACAATGGATTACATGTTAGTTTTGGAGCAATTGAGCCTCTTATATTCCAAGTTATGACTGACATCAACAGGAGTTGTAATAGCTAAAAAAGTCTTTAGTTTAGCTTTCCTCCCTAATCTTCTTCTTTTTGCTAGAAAGAATTCATTTTCAAGGTTTTAGGATCCCTTTTACCCTTGTCATTCATATTTACTGAGTTACCTTTATTTAGAATATTTAAAATGACTAAGTTCACTTAATCCTTACTACTTAAATGTGGGGAGTCGTTATGAACATTAGGCTTTAGTTGTCCTTAAGTATTCTCTAAGTGACTAATTAGTCTTTAGCCAAAGTTCTTAAAAATGGCTACAAAATTATCTTGTTGTTATGTTTGAGATAAGTTCCCCTTTATAAATGTGGTTCCCACATTTGATATTTGGGGTGCCAAAACTTGTTGTTTGGTTATTTGGTTACCAACTCTCACATTTGATATCTAGGGTGCTAAAACTTTTTGTTTGGTTATTTGGTTATTAACAAAATTGATAGGGCTTTTTTCTAATGATATTTTTTAGTTTGGAATTGATTGATTTTGGAGCACTTTAGTATTTATTCTTGTATGGTCAATTAACATAAGCTTATTGAAATAATCTTTATTAAATGCTTTTTATTGTTTTCTTTTGATTTAAGGAAGACCTCCATTGATAGCTTATATCCATTCTCATCCAGCTTTAAAATAAGGACTAAGTCGAGTAATTTCTAATCCATTTTAATTTCTACATAAACTCTAACATATTCTATGCGTTTTATTGAAGTTGCAGTTTCATCTACGCATATATGTTTCTTATAAAGCTTGCTATATAGTTTATCCCTATTGTTGATCAATATTTTAATGGTAAATTACAGAAATTAATCTATATTAACATATAGTTAAGTTTAAGTTTCTCTACTTCTAAGCCAAGTCACCATTTTTGTAAGAAAATTTAATTAGTATTTATTTCGTAACGGCCTATTTCTTAGAACTTCCTTGTATCTGTTAGCTCAAGGCTTTTTAAATTAATAATTTTGATGATAACAATCAATAATATTTAGTTACATTTCAAAATTCAAATTTATTTGGATTATCTTTTTTATTCAAAAAGATAACGATGTTAAAAGGGATTATATATTTTAGTTATCTGTTTAAAATGAAAGGATAAACATTTCCTATTTTTTAAGAATTGTTTTAATAAACTTATTTGATTATTCAAATATAGTTCTATAAAATCTTGAATGGATAAGCTCCTATCATTTCTGTATAAACAAAGGATCCTGCTGTTCGACTGTCAGCTCTGAGATACAATCAAATATTTATTCAAACGTTTGGATTTTTGAAGATACTGCCAAATACGATATTGAAGATATTCTTTTAAAAGGATTCAAGACAGATTCAGTTAGTTAATGATATAATTAAGCAACGGATGGTTAAAGAGAACATCTATTTAAAGAACAGCTACGGCATTCACAAAACATGTAACATTTCTTGAAACGCGTCAGTAGCATCAATACGCTCGAAAGTCATATCCATATCGAATCCTTTGTGCCTTAGAATGGGAAAATACTCTATTGAGAGAGACCGTTATTTGTCGAAGCTCATATTGAGCAAATTTTATTTCCATTTCTTGAGAGTTTATAGAGGCTAGCTAAGTACTACTAGTGTGGAAGGTTGAAGAATCTTAAAAATTTGTACTTGTGAGCTTAGAGAGGCTCGTGAAATTACTACTTGGGGTATTTAGTGAAACACTCAAGTTAGAAACTTGGGGACTGGATGTAGGCTTGGTTATAAGCTGAACTAATATAAATCGATTGTGTCTTTCTTTCTCTCTCCTTATTTTTTTATTTTTCGCGTTATAATTATTATTGTTTTCAACCTGTAAGTGGCTCCTTTCATTTTAATAAGCTCCTTCTATTTTGAAATTCAACAGGCTTCTATCATTTTGACATTTAACAGGCTCTTATCATTTTATATTGATTGATAGGATCTTCGAAAAATTTTCAAAACACACAATTTACCCCCTCTTACCTGTATTTGCTTTATCATTTGATATTAAAGCCTTGCTTTCACATTTATTGTGTTTTACAGCATGTGATAAATCATGGCAAACAATTTGAGAAACCTTGAAGGACAGTTTGTTATAAATCCTTCATATTTTAATGGAAACAACTATTAATATTAAATGGAAAGGATGATAATTTATCTCCAATTTGTAGACATTAAAGTCTGGCAAGCTATCAAAATGGGAGATACAGTTCCTACTACTGTTGACATTGAATTATAGACCGATGTTGATAGAAGAAATGCACAACTGAATGCTAAAGTAAGACATCATCTAATTTGTACACTCTCTCTAGAAGAACATGAAAAGATATCCTACTGTTCCACAACAAAGGAAATGTGGGATAAGCTTCAGTCACTTTCGAAGGAACAAATGAGGTAAAGAAATATAGAATAAGTCATTTAGTACATCAATACGAAACTATTTGCAAGAAACAGGGAGAAACCATAGACGAATTCTTTGGACGATTCAACAATATGATCATAACTTTGAAGAACTTGGGAAAGATATATCCTAATGATGAGCTCGTAATAAAAATCCTTATGTCACTACCAAAGGAATGGAGACCCAAAATGATAGCTCTAGAAACTGCAAAGGATCTAGACACTATTTCACTCGACTGGCTAAAAGGTAATTTGATGATTCATGTGATAGAGCTTAAACAAGATGAAGGATCCTCCTATAGAAGAGGAATGGCTCTAAAAGCAATTAATGAATCAATTCCATCAAATGGCGGTGAAAGCGACACTGAGTACCAAATAAATGGAGACGATGAATTCAATTTTATGGTCTAAAAGTGTGCATGCTTCTACAAAAAGAAGCTGACAAAGAAAAGAGAAGGAAATAAGAAAACTAGAAACAACAAGTTCCTGTCAAAAGGCAACAGCAGTAGTAGCAATACACAAAAAAAATCAAAATATATGTTATCACTGCAAGAAGCCTAAACATACCAAACCAGAATGTCCCCTTCTTTAAAAGGACAAAGCAAAGAATAGAAAACCAGAAAGCAAGCTATGACTACAGCTTTGTTTGATGAAGATTTTGAAAACTTTGATGATGAAGAATATGAAGAAGTAAGCAATGTTTACCTATGGTTGATTCAAGTGAAGATGAGGTATATTGGTCTAACTTTGATATTGATTTTGATGAATTATGAGATGCATATCATGAACTGTATGCTCAGTATAAAAAGTTAACTGTGCAGTATATCAACGAGGTTGAGAAGACTAAAAACAATGAAGCATCTTTGAAAAATAAAATCAAATTATAAGCAAAAGGTTTCTGAAAAAGAACTTTTGGAAGAAAAAGTGATCCTGTTAAAAAATGCATTGCTTGAAAATGATTATGAAAAAATAAAACAATAAGAAGAACAGATTGTTGTGCTAGAATTTTAAAAAGATAAATTCGCTGAAAAAATCATATCTTTATAAAGGGATTTAGAAAATTCCATTGATGGAAAGAATAATCTTGATGCATTATTACTTGGTAATGATTAAGGTGTCTTTGATAATGTAAGAATAGGATATAATGAAAATAAAAATATTAAGTTGTATAAGAATTTATTTGTTAAAAACATGAGTAGCAATGGTCTAAATAGCAAGAACCTGATGTATGAGAAAAATGATAGTAACCTTCATTCATCTGTTTTGTGCTTCTACTGTGGCAAACATAGACATATTAGTCATTCTTGCAATGTTCGTAGAATGAAGAAATTATCTTAAATATATGTTTGGAGATCGAAAGGTCAGACTACTAACTTGAAAGGACCCGAAAAAGTTTGGGTACCTAAATTAAGATAATATATTCTGCAGAAATGCTTTAAAACAGTTACAAGAGAAAATCAATGGATAGTTGACGCTGGTTTTTCAAGACATATGATAGGTGAAATATCAC
Organism: Erythroxylum rufum; assembly: GCA_027478365.1. Lineage (NCBI taxonomy): Eukaryota > Viridiplantae > Streptophyta > Magnoliopsida > Malpighiales > Erythroxylaceae > Erythroxylum > Erythroxylum rufum. Next base: position 55,409,137 of record JANIHZ010000007.1, read on the forward strand.
ACTTTAGCTATATTGAAAGCAAAGATGGAGATAATGTTGTCTTTGTTGACAAAAATAGGACAAAGGTTACAAGAATTGGTAAAATTGGTGCTTTTAATTCTACTTCTATAGATAATGTTCTCTATGTCGATGGTTTGAAACATAACCTACTGAGTGTAAGCCAATTATATGATAAGGGATATAGACTCACATTCTATGCATCTCATTGTGAAATAATTGATAATAACGGTAAGATTGTGTTTGTTGGTCCTAGAAATGAAAATATATACTGTGTTCAATTGAAATTTATGTCTTCTCAAAAGGTTAAGTGCTTTGTGTCTTTAGAAAAGGACTCATTAATCTAACATAGAAGATTTAGACATACGAACATGAGCATTTTATAAAAATTGTCCAAAATGATTGAGTAAGAGGATTACAAAACTTGAATTTCGAAAATAATCAGGTTTATGAAGCTTGTTAAAAAGGAAAACAAGTTAGAAGTAGTTTTCCACCAAAGAATGTTGTATCAACTAATCAACCGCTTGAGCTTGTGCATATGGATTTATTTAGTCCTATTAGAACTCAAAGTTTTGACGGTAAACACTATGGTTTTGTTATAATATATTATTATTTTAGATTTACATAGGCTTATTTTCTAACAAATAAGGATGATGCTTTTGAAGTTTTTGAGAAATTTTGCATAAAAATTCAGATTGAAAAAGGGTACTCTATTACTTCAATTCAGAGCGATCATGAAGGAGAATTTGATAACAAAAAATTTGAAGATTTCTGTGATGATAATGACATAACTCATAATTTCTTATGTCCAATGACTCCTTAGTAGAATGAAGTTGTTAAGAGAAAGAACGGGACCTTTGCTAATAAGGCCAGGACCATGCAATATGAAAGTGGTCTAACTCATGGTTATTGGGTAGAAGTTGTGTCTACTGCCTGTTATATTCTAAACAGGTCTCTTATAAGGCCTATTCTCAAAAAGACTCCGTATGAGCTGTGGAAAGGAAGAAAACTGAATATTTCCTACTTTCAGGCTTTTGGTTGCAAGTGTTTTGTTTTAAACAATGGTAAAGAAAACCTTGGAAAATTTGATGCAAGATATGATGAAACTATTTTTCTGGGATACAACACTATTAGCAAAGGATTTAGAGTCTACACCAAAAGAACTAAGATGATAAAAGAATCAATACATGTAGTATTTGATGAAGCACTGCCCTTAGCAAACGCTGCTAAATTAGATGATGAAGAACATCCTTTGGTTCTTAAAGATACGACACAAACTCAATCTACACCTATAGGACCTTCAAATTTACAAGATCAAGAGGTCCTTCTAAATCCAAAACAAAGAAGGCTCTTGTTTCAAGTACTAGTCAGAAGGAGCCTATGTAACAAAGGACACCAGATATTTATAGCAGAAGGACACCAAGAGAATGAAAAGGATTCAATACACTTCAATATATTCTAAGAGACCCTTCAGAAGGTCTAAGGGCCAGAGCCTCCTTTAAAAACAATTATGTTGCCTTTGTTTCATAACTAGAACCAAAGACTATAAAAGAGGCACTTGTAGATGAAAGTTGTAAAAGATGAACAGAACTAGTTTGACAAGAACCAAGTTTGGAATTTAGTATATATCTATTACCAAGATGCAAGAACAACTGAATACCATGGAGATTCTACTTCGGGATCTTATTACCTCTTTTGAGGATCATTTTTGATTAAAAAATATATATTTTTATTTGTGCTACTTTGAATGCTTTAGGATTGCAATTTTTTTAATTGGTATATTTCCCCTTCTTTTTGATAATGACAAAGGATGAGAGTACAAAGAGATATATTTTGACATCTTGCATGATATATTTTATTTAGAAACTTTATGTCTACATATCATTTTCAACCAATAGGCTCTTACTACCTAGAGCTAGTAAAAGGCTCTTTCTAATCACAATTATGAGTAAGGACTTACATATAAAGATTATAGGAATCTTTCGAAATCCTTCAATATTATTTAAACCAAATTTTGAAAATATATCTATTATTGCTTGTCATCATCAAAAGGGGAGAGATTGTTAGCTCAAGGATGATAACAATCAATAATATTTAGTTACATTTTAAAATTCAAAATTTTCTAGATTATCTTATTTATTCAAAAGGTAGCAATGTCATAAGGGATTATATATTTTATTTATTTGTTTAAAATGAAAGGATAAACATTTTCTATTTTGCAGGAATTGTTTTAACAAACTTATTTGATTATTCAGATACGGTCCCACAAAATCTAGAATGGATAAGCTCCTATCATTTTTGAATAAATGAATGATCCTGCTATTCGACAATCGAGTCTGAGGTACAATCAAATATTTATTCAAATGTCTGGATTTTTGAAGATACTGCCAAACATGATATCGAAGATATTCTTTCAAAAGGATTCAAGGTAGATTCAGTTAGTTAATGATATAATTAAGCAATGGCTAGTTGAAGAGAACAATCATTTAAAAAAGAGCTACTACATTTACAAAGTATGCAAGACTCCTTAAAATATATCAGTAGCATCAATACTCTCCAAAGTCATATCCATATCAAATCCTCTGTGCCTTAGAAAGGGAAAATACTCTATTGAGAGAGACTATTATTCTTTGAAGCTCACATTGAGCAAATTCTACTTCATTTCTTGAGAGCTTGTAGAGGTTAGCTAAATACTACTACTGTAGAAGGTTGAAGAACTTTGAAAAATATGTACTTGTGATGCTGGATCCCGTTTCCGGAACCCAACCTCTTAACAAACATACCGTCATACCTGAACGTGGTTCCCTCGAACCCTCTTTTTTTCTGATACTGAACATGCTGAGCCCCGTTGCAGTCCAACGCTTGAACCGCAAAACGTGAGCATAATATTGCTCATCATATAACGTGAGCGAATCCAAAATCCTCAAGTACCGAACTCAACTAATTCTAATCCATACACAAAACTATAATTCCGTTCATCGATATCCATTCATAATTCACTATTCATACATGAATATTCTTTACAAGCTAAAATACATTTTCAATCCATAATACATCAATGCTCCAAAAACGTAAATACATAAGTCACTTGACTACATCTCTAGTTGAAATTACACAGTATACAAAATCTGAGTTAAAACTTGATTCTCTTTCAATCCATCTCTCACTCGTTACC
>JANIHZ010000007.1:55523177-55535126 GCA_027478365.1 Erythroxylum rufum
AATTGATTTATTTTAATTTATTTTAATTTATTAATTTACAAAAATTGATAAATTAATTAATAAATTAATCAATTTTTAACAACAAGAGTTATTAAAGCAAATCGAACTGAAAATTTGAAAACTAAATTGGAAAGTTAGACAATTCTGTTAAGAGACAAATACACAACTCTTTAAAAAATCAACCAAATATTAACGATAAGAAAGAACTCTCCTTGTTGCAATAGCAAAAAAATATGAGAAAAAACTAAACGATGAAACAAACACTAAGATTTAATGTGAAAAATCCTCTAGTGTAGAGGAAAAATCACAGGACAAATCGGCAATTAAATTCACTAAACTTAATAAGGATTTACAGAAAACATTGATAAAGACCACCCCCCAACAAGAAGTTGTCTCAAAGTTTCATATACAATTGAAACTTAAGTTGATATCACAATCAATAATCACTAAAGTCAATCTCCAAAATACTCAAATAAGGATAAGAATACAATCCTCTTTAGACGTTGCGGCTGCACTATTTATCTCATGTGTAGAGTAAGGCTTAAATGAACTATTTACAGGCATCTCTGGCTTGATAGCTAAGTCAGAATATTAATTGAACTCAACTAGCTAAATTACATCTTATCCTAATTAAATTACATCATATTATCCAATAAGATGACATCCTCATCTAAATAGGACTTTATCTGATAGTATTTATCTATATCATAACTAATAAGAGAAGAGATTACATTTATCTATGAATGCTACATCCATATCCACGAAAGATCTCCACTATCTTTAGATGATCCTTCCACATTATCTTTATCTTTTAGAGCTGATGTCTATCTCTTATAATCTTATCCGCCACATCATCTAAGATCTTAGAATAGGGCTAGACACTTAACAATCTCCCTTTCCAACAAATATGGGGAGGACAAGTTGTTCTTCATCATCTACTTGAGATTCATCCTGGCAAGCTTACAACAAAGCTCGTTCTTATTTTTGATAACTATTTTAGTCAACATATCAACACCATTCAAATTTGTATGAACCTTCTTTAATATTAATTATTGCTCTTTTATCATATATCTCAACCAATGATATCTAACATTTTCACAAAATGCAACCTCTTGCACATCCTCAGGCTCCCCCTCAATAGTAAGTAACAGGTGCTTGGAACTAGGATACCTTTTAGGAGTCCTTTTCTCTCCTATCATCGTTCAAAGTTGTGATTCATAAACTGTTGTATCCTATTGCTCCCTTGCTTATTATCCTCATCCTCAATGGATTGATCTCTGGTATTATCTAGATGTGGTTCATGTATCTCATCAATATCATATTGTACCTGATCAGTACCAATGTGTGCTTGGTCACACATTTCATCTTCTTCACCTTTAGACCACTCAATAGTTAAAGGAATTGGTGAAAAGCTAACTATGCTATTTGATGAGCTGCATTATGATGATTTAGCTCCACTTAGAAGATTAGCACCTCTATTATGCTCCTGAAACACCACGTCCTATCTCTTGACCACCTTTTGCTTGTCTAAGTCATAAAATATAAAGACAAACTGATTACCAACGTATCCAATAAAGATGAATGGTATTAACTTTGAGTCAAACTTTGTTCTCTGATCTTTGAGCACGTGCCTGAATACCTTGCATCTAAAAACTCTCAAATGATGATATGTGGGATCTTTGCTAGTCCACACTCTCTTGAGAATCTCAAACTTCAACGAAAATAAAGGAGTTTGATTTATCAAGTAGATTGCTATTCAGACTGCTTTTCCCTAAAATGTCTTTGACAATATAGACATTCTGAATATGAACATTTAGTTCCTTTTTACAAATCTCTCATTTATAATTATACTCTTCTAGTAGTCATTAGCCTTCTCCACGATGGTTCTGTTCATCCTTTCAATAATCATATTATGTTGTGGAGTCTTTGGTTTGGTTCTCTCAAGTATGATGTCATGCGATGTATAGTATTCTTCAAAAACCTTAGAAGTATACTCCCTTATATTGTCTGTTCGTAGGCACTGTAACTTCCTCTCAGCTTCCCTTTCTACCATAACATGAAACTTCTTGAAAGTTTCAAACACTTGACTCTTAGAATTCAACATGTACACCTAAGTCTTCTTTAAAGCATCATCAATGAATGTAACAAAATATCTTACCTCATAGTGACTCCTCCTCAATAAGACCACAAACATCTAAATGCACCAACTGCAATAACTCCAACTTCCTTGCAGATCTTCTTTTAAAAGAGACTTTATGTTGCTTTCTAGCCAAATAATGATCACAAGGATTAAGCGATTGTGAGCTCTTAACTAGGGTAAGAGATTTTCTAGTTAGCAATTTTAATCCCTTCACACTCACGTGTCCCAATCATCGATGTCACATATTTGGTGAAGTTTCCTCTTCGAATGTGTATACTTCTCCCCCACCATATATATTTAAGTTTATCTTGTACAACGAATAACATAACTCTCCTGAAGCAACCATCATTGCACCTTTAAACATTTTAGACTATCTATCCACAAAAGTGTGTTTAAAACTTCTTGATCTAACACATTCACCGATAACAAATTCAACCTTAGATCGGGATGTTTCGTACATCTCTCAAGGTTAGTAAGCATCAGATATTTTTTTGAACTCAGATATCACCCATACCGACTATCTTGGCAGAACTTTTGTTTCCCATCTTTACACTCCAAAAATCTCCTCTCTTGTAGTGTGAGAAGTACTCTTTCTTTGGAACACAATGATAAGATTCTTTCGTATTAGTTAGCCATTCTAAACCATGATTACTGACATAAAAGCATTTGCTAGTTATACAAACTAGTGACACCTTATCATCCGTGCTTGAAACAGTTGTTATTGTACTCTTATCATCATCATCATTATCCTAATGAGCTTCCCTTTTCTGATCCTTCTTCCACTTATATCTTCACGTCTTTGTCTCCCCTAAACTTTGAACGATTCTTAGACTTGCCACGTCTTTTAGGATCCCTACTCTTGTTCCTTCCCTGCTTTCTGCCACGAAAGCCTGCATGTTATCAGCTCCAATCTCCTTTCTTCTGATTTCTTTATTAAATATACTCTTTTTGATTACATCTAAAGAGAGTATACCTTTAGGAGTTGAGTTATTAATCCTCACCACTAGTGTTTTCCAGCTTTTCTGTAACAAACTTAATAGGAACAGAGCTTGAAGCTCATCATCAAGAATGATCTTCATTGTCGTAAGCTTGTTAATTATGTCTTGTAAATCACTTAGATGCTCTAAAATTGATTTCCTAGCCTTCAACATCAAATTCAGAGAGGCTATGTTATGAGTAGTCTTCCTTTCATACATCCCTTCTAGCTTCTTCCATAGCTTAAAAGAATCTTTTTCTTAAGACACATGGTTGAATATGATGATATCAATCCATTATCTGATAAGCCCAAAGTTTTTTGCTTCATCTTTTCACATTCTTTGTCTAACATCTTTTCAGGTTTTGAAGGAACATCATCCTTCACACCTATGTTCACATCAATAAATCAAAGAGATCCTGGCAATACAAAAGTTCCTTTATCATGGGCCTTTATATTGATTAATTTAATAATGTTAACTTGACCATAGAGCTATTTCTACCTTCCATTACAATGACTCTAATACCACTTGTTGAGAGACAAACACATAACTCCTGAAAAAATTAATGGCAAGAAAGACTTATTACAGCAACAGAAAAATATAAGAAGAAACTAAACGATGAAATAAACATCAAGATTTAATATGAAAAACCCTCCAATGTAGAGGAAAAACCATAAGATAAAATGACAAATAATTACCGAAAAAGTTGATCTCCTCCCCCCCCCCCTGCCCAAACAACAAGTTATCTCATAAAGTTTCAGGATTGAATCTTAATTGATATCATAATCAACAATCACTCAAACCAACCCAAAACATTTAAACAAGGATGAGAATACAACTCTTTTTGCCCTCTCTTTGTTTTTCCTCACTTTTGGATGTTGTGGCCTCACTCCCTATCTCATATGTAGAGTAAGGCTCAAATGAGTTATTTATAGGCACCTCTAGTTTGATAACTATGTCAGAATCCTAACTGAACTTAACTAGCTAAATCACTTCTTATCCTAATTGGATTAAATCACATTATCCAATAAGATGACATCCCTATCTAAATAGGACTATATCTAATAGGATTTATTTACATCGTAATTAACAAGATAATAAATTACATCTATCTAGGAATTATACATTCATATCCACGAAGATCTCCACTATCTTTAGATGATCCTCCCATATGATCTTCATCATTTAGAGATGATATTTATATATAGTGATCTTATCCGCCACATCATCCAAGATCTCAAAATAAGGCTAGACACTCAACAATTTCAAGGTTTTTTAATAATTGTTTTTAAGGTAAACAACATGTATGACTTTTGTAGTCTAAAAAACTTTTAAAAAGTCTCTTAATATTTAAAGTTCTAAAAAATTATTCTTTTATTTTTCAACTTTTTAGAAAAACTAATTCTCTTAAACTTTAGTTAAAAATTGATAACAAAATACGCATAATATGAACATCACACTCGTAATAATCAAATATTGTTTATATGATGATTCAATTTAACTTTTCAACTCGACTTAAATTAAGTAAATTCGAATCAAACTAATAATTTATTATAATTATCTTAAATTATTAATTTAAGTTGAATTTAACTGATTTAGGTTAGATTTGAGAGCTAAATTGAGTTACCATATTAGTAATATTTGATTTGTTCACATTTAATGTTTATATCGCATGTGTTTCATCATCATTTTTTAAACAAAGTATAAGAGAGGAAGTTTTTCTAAAAAAATGAAAACTATAAATCTTTTCAAAAGTTGTAAAGATTTGAGAATTTTTCTAAAGTTTCCTAAATTGCAAAGAAAATATATACTTTGTACCATTTACTTTTATAAATCAACATTCGTTTGTAAGTTTCGTACTTTAGGGATATATCATCAACAAGATTATGGATCTCATCCTTTTCATTTTCTTAACAAGCCATATAAAGTTATTGATATCTTATCTTGCTCATTTGGATTATGATCCATTATTGAGAATAAATTAAGCAGATTTATCATCAACAATTTTATTTTATAAAAATATTGATACAGGATAATGATAAAGGACTTGATAACAACCCATCCTCCTAATCTTTCAGTTGTCATATCATCTTAGCCTAGATAAGCATCACACATCATCTCATCTTCTTAGATCTTAATCTTTCAGTTGTAATATCATTTTAGTCTAGATAAGCATGCCACATCATTTCATCTTCTTAGATCAAATCAAATCATACATTATTTGATAATGTAGCTCAAATTGTATCATATTGAAATATATTCAACTTATCTCTAATCATGTATAAATACAACAAAAGGTTGTACAACATTGATCATAAAAAATCAATACACTATTATATACTTCAAAATTCTCAAATTTAGTTTCTTTCATAGTATCAGAGCCCACTTAAGCTAAGTCTCACATTTTCCCCCCTCTGTTACATTTGTTATCCATACACATAGCCTACTACACTGCTATGCTCAAAATTTAACAACCACAATTATAATTATCAAACTCACAATGTAGTCTCTCAATACCTCATTACCAATTACAGATATCACAAACTTTGTCACTATTACACTTGACAACCACAATTACCTCATTTGGCGAAATCAAGTTCAATTCATATTACATATCTGTGACTTAATTGGCTTTATTGACGGCTCCATTACTCTACCATCAAAGCATCACACCTCAACCACTGATACATCCTCGCCTCCCGCAAATTTTCTAGAATGGAAAAAACAAGACAAATTAGTATATTTTTGTCTCACGGCTAAACTTATCTCTATCGTCGCCTCCCTTGCTCTCAGATGTGACAATGCTCGGAGTCTTTGGCTAGCATTGGAAACCCATTTCCTTCAATAAACCATAACTTAAAAATCCCTCTTTCGTCAACATCTTCACACCACCAGAAAGGGTGATTCCACCATCACTGACTACCTAACAACCATTGCCACTACAACTGAAGAACTAGCAACAATTGGTGACCCAATCTCGTCAACTAATTTGATTCTCTTCACCAATCACCATCAGTGGCCTTCCACCAGAATATGAATCGTTTGTCACCACCATAGAGAACTGCAACTCACCTCCATCCTTCTCTAAAATTTGCACCAAATTCTTGCTTCACGAACAACGCATGCTGTCTCTACATTAAACCCCACCAGAAATGGCATTCGCAATTCTCAATTCTCCATTTACAGTGGCAATAGGCGGTCTATTTTCTCCATCCACAACGTGCACAACCTAGGTCATCTCAACACCTATGACCAAAATAGGTCTCCCTTCTAATCCACCTAAGATGGGCCTTTTAACAATTTCTCTAGGTCTGGCCTACATTAGTCCATTAACCAGCCACTACTAGCGTAGCCCAACCCACAATTTCACTAGCTCAGCTCCTATATTCCAACCCAATTCACCAATCCCGATTACAATTACCAACCCAAATCCACTCCTCGATCTCCCAAATGTCCAATTTGGACATATAGCTGCCACTTGTCGTTTTAGCTGCTTGCAATCTAGAAATAATTTTTTCAATCCTCATTCTTACCCATCCCAACTTCAACCAGCCTTCTCCGCATTAAACATTACCCCTCCCCTACCTTACTCTATCTGCTCCCCTAGTGAAATCACTGAATGGCTTCCAGATATTGGTGCTTCCTCTCACATGACACCCAACACTAATATTCTCGACACTGTTCAACCTTGTCATGGTACTGATCAAGTTGTTTTCAATAATAATACTCCTCTACCCATTATTTCTATAAGTTCCTTATCTTTCCATATGAAATCTTCTACCATTTCATTGAAATAACATTCTCATTATACCTAACCTTACTAAAAATTTACTTTTTGTTTCTCAATTTGTTAAAGACAATTCTTGTTTAATTGAATTTAATCCCTCTGGTTATGTTGTAAAGGATATTTCCACCAAGATTTCACTTCTCGTGGGAAACATCCACGATAATCTCTACCCTCTCAAGGGTCCTGTCAATTTCACAAATCCCATGGTTGTTTGCTGCTCAACATATTTCTTTATACCTCTGGCATTAACAACTTGGTCATCCATGTTCTCAAATCTTTTCCAATTTATTTACATTAGATTCAGTGTCTTGTACTCATCTCCATTGTAATTCATGTCTTCAGTTTAAAAGTTGTCGTCTTTCTTTTCCTACATCTATTAGAGTATGTACTGCACCTCTTCAACTTATCCATTGTGACATTTGGGGACCATCATTTATGTTATCCCTTTCTGGTTCAAGATATTTTATAATTTTTATTGATGATTTCAGTCGTTACACCTGAATTTTTCCTCTCAATCATAAATCTCAAGTATTACAAAAATTTCAATTTTTTAAAACCATTGTTGAGGACCTATTCTTTACAAAAATTAAAATGTTTCAATGTGTGATAGAGCTTTTAAACTCATGAAAGGATCGTTTGCTACTTTTCTCCACACTCACGATATTTGTTTTCGCATTTCTTGTCTCCATATCCCATAGTAAAATGGTGTTGTTGAACGTAAAATTCGTCATATAACTGAATCCGGTATCACTCTTCTTATTCACATCTCTCTTTCGAAAAGATTTTAATATGAAGCCTTTTCCATTATTGTTTACTTTATAAATATTTTACTATAATCTACCTTACATTTCCAATCTCCCCACGAACTGTTGTTCAACTCTTCTCTCAATCTTACTCATCTTTGTATATATGTTAGCTAGATAAGTAATAGATTTGGGGTGTAATATGCATCGATTTTAATTCTTACTAGGTAGGTATAATTTATTTTGATATATGAAAAAGATTAAAAACATCATATTCTTGTATTTATCTATCTTGTGTAAAACATTTTTTATATTGGTGGAACTCGCAATTGTTAATATTAGAGTGCGTACTAGATAAACTATCAAATATACTTAATAATTTGTAAATTACAAATTTCAAATAATTTTTTTAACAAATTAATAATACATAACAAAGCAATGAACTTCAAAAAATAGTATTAAGAAACCTATGACTTTTAGCTACCCAATCAACCTACTTTGGAAGTCTTGGATAAATCTGTGACTTGTTAGAGGTGGATTTTGTTTTTAGGTCCGATCCTAATCCAAACTCGATTGGATTTGGACCTAACATCCTACCCTACTTAAATGAGTTTGGACAACCTAAATCTCAATCAAATCGAGATTCAAAACAACTTACTATAGCTAATAAAATAATGTTGTTTAAGTCAATTGATTTTTTTAACTATTGAATAAAATGATATTATGTTATTAAATTTTAACAAAATGATATTATTTTATTCAAATCATTTTGATTAGGCTCACCTTTAAATTTAAATTTTGATTAATGCTCGTTCAAATTAAATTTATTTCATTAATTTTAAAATGGACCGAATAGTTTGAAGTGAGATCAAATTCATAATTTCTAAGTTTCAAGTCCTAATTCAAGTCGTTTAAGGCGTTAGATATATTCAAAAAATGTAAGCTCATTTTAAGTTGAATGTGGCTTCTTTACCCGAGTGTGACCCTAGCACATTTAAATCAATTTATTAAAAATGTAGACACAAGATAATTAGGAATTTGGTTGTATATACCAAAAGTTTTTAAATCATAATCAAATCAAGTTTTGAGTCTAACGCTCCTATATCTAAAATTTGAATTGAACTTTATCTTTTTTAGTTTGATCTAAGTTTGAATTTGAGAATTAAATTCAGGTTTATCCTTATTATCATCTCTAATGCATATATTTAATATTGGCTTGAATAATTTTAATTATGTTCAACCTTTTGAGATTTTTTTAATTTATTGCTAAGTTTTTAAATTTTTTATTTAATTAACTAAGTTGTTTGGTTCCACTTCAATTTTTCTATTGTAGTTTTTAGTTATTGTTCTATGTTTTCAATTTATGTGTTTCTTGCAATAAAAACAAAAACATATTTGGTTATCAAAGGCAATATAGTTATATTTTATTATTGATAATAATTACATATTAGATAAAAATTAAAGATAAATTATTTTAATTAAATAAATTTATTTACAACTATTATATAATATTTATAAAAAAATTATTAATTATTTTTGTGACGCCCTAATACCCCATGGGAGGATATTGCGAGTGCCACACAAAACATAACATAACATACTGAGTACGAAACATTTTGCGGAAGCATAACATTTTAAAATAAACATTCTAAAGCATACGAAACACTTTATACATGCATTTCCAGAATCTTAATCATACATTACATATCATAATTTCAGAACCCAACCTTAATTAAGGTTATTACAAACCTTCAAACAAAAATCCAAAGTCATATACAAGTCCAAAAAACCAACTCAAAAATACATTTTGAGCAAAACAAAACTCAGACTCCTTTAGCCATTATGGTTGACTTGTCCCAGTCCCTACATCCTTCTCTTTGAACCTACACGGGGCAAATCCGCCATGCTAAGCATATAGCTTAATGAGTAATAACTAAACTATGTTTAACCACAATTGCTACTGAAACATGTTACACAAAAGCATCTCAACATACTGAATTTCAAAACAGAATATCATTTATTAATGAAAACCCTTCGCATGCCAAAGTCAGTCATATTCAACGGCAAAACATAACATACAGAAATACGGAACTGATTTTCAAAAATAGGGTGTTAACCCATCAGATCAAAATATTGTTTGTTCTTATCAAAGCTTATCAGGGATCAAAACACAACACAAGTTAGATTGTAAATCCATAAACAGAAGTGGGTAGCAGGACTTATACAAAAGACACCGAAGTACCATTATCAGAAAACACCAAACTACTATTAACAAAAGACACAAAAGTGCCATTATTAGATGACACCGAAGTGCCATTAATAGAAGACATCGAATTGCCATTATCAGAAGACACTGAAGTGCCAATGACAGAAGACTCCGAAGTGCCAATAACAGAAGACATCGAAGTACTATTAACAGAAGACACCGACGTGCCACAGAAACAGCTGCAGACCCTTCTAAGCATGCCTAATTATCCACAACTAGGACTTAACAGATTCAAAAACAAGATATCTGAAATCCAATTTATATTACAATCAAACAGCTTTGCAAATCATTCAATGGATCAAAAGTAGAAGCAAATAGAACGGTCAAAGAAAAACTATCAAAATTGACTATCTGAATTACTTACAAAAATTACCTTCTAAATTACTTACAAAAGCTCCCTTAATGCTTATTGCTTTGAAGTCCCGGTAATATCTGGAGTCGGTCTCTCAATGTGTTCCTCTATAGCATTCAATACAAACATATATCACTATTGTGCATGATTATGAAATCATTTATGCACATTCATGTATACTGAATATGTATAATGCATGTTTGTGTCAAAATCTGGGTTTCTTATCCTTAATCTTATCACATTATCGATCATGTAAAATCATACTCACCACAAGAAAATTGTGTAATAGCGACAAAAATTTACCGACGGAACAGTATTTGTATGTGTATTGCGACGGAAATTTCTATTCCGTCGGAATGTAACATGAAAATTGCGACGGACAAGAAATCCGTTGCTAAATTTGGAGGAAAATATTTGCGAAAAATTGTAGCGACTGAAATATACCGATGCATAGAATTTCGTCTGTAAATAGGGACATAATCTATTTTTGGTCGGTAAAGTTATCGGGGGAGTTTTTCCCTGACGGGAAAAATCCGTCGGTATTTTGTAAAAAGTCGTCGTGAAATTAAGTTCAGAAGCTTAATGTTATGACATCTTTTTTTAATTATACTGACGGATTTGTTCTGTCGCCAAAAATAATTAAAATAGGCATCCTCCCTCCCCTCTTCTCTCCTCGCGCCCGACTCTCCTCTTTTCTTTCTCTCCTCTCCTCCGGCGATTTTCCTCCTCCGTTGGCCTCCGACCAACTGCTGCGTCTCCGACGACCCTTCCTCCCCCTCTTCTCTGGCGACAAGAAGGCCCTGTCGTCTCTCCTTTGCTGTTGCCGAAGGTAAGCCGTGGGTGATGAATTTTTTTCATGTTGTTTGGACTGATTTAATGGCTTTTATTTATTTATTTAGGTTTGATTGGTCTTATGTGAGTGTTTTGCATATAAATAATGGAAAGATTTAAACGATTTGTGTGTAGATAGGGTTGAGATGGTTTTTCCCTCAAGGTGTTCGATGGAATGCTTTACATGGTTGTTTGTTTGTTTCTTGGTCATTTAGGAAATTATTGACCTATTATGAATATGATATGAATATGATTGGGGCAATGGCATCAAGATTTTGAAGTAAAGGTGTTAATTTGACTTCAATTGTGCTAACTTGTAATTCTTTATTTTAAGACTTCCATTAAAATTTGGTTAGGATAGATAATTTGATACTTTTAATGAGTATTAATGATAATATTCTACAATTTATCATCAAATCAAATATTGCATTATCTTCAAAAGTAGACTTTTAAGGAGCAAATATTTTTCTTTCTTGAAAACTATAAGTATAATGTTTTTTATTCCCTTGAAATCTAAAGTCACATTTTTTGCATGCCATCCATTTAGAGGCAATGGTTCTTGTACTTGAATTAGACCCTTGGGCTATTATATGATAACGTATACTTGGACCCCTCATACCTATACTTAATAAGTATGAAATTTTATAAAAGAAAGTGAGTTTTGTTATTAGTTATTAATATTTAATTGTGTATGTAATATTTAGCTAAGTGTTTGTTTTATTCGACTAATATTTGGACTAAATATTTAACTAATACTAAAAGGTTCAATTCTATTTTAGATTATTTCTTGAATTATGTACTATCTAGAGGTGGGAATATATATAAAATATAATATAGTGTAATATTATTGTCATCA
>JANIHZ010000007.1:55774614-55791202 GCA_027478365.1 Erythroxylum rufum
TTTGAATTTACTTAAATATGAATATTTAACTTCGAATTTGATTAAATTATACTAAATTCATGTTAAATTAGACATAATTTGAATTACTTTTAACCTAGACTCTTATAGACTTTGCCAGAAAGATTGGAACTTCGTCAACTGAACACTTTCCTGAAAGTTTGATCAAGTGCAGAAGAAAGCTTAAAGCTGATTGAAGATATGAACCTAATTCGAACTCCATTGTTGATCTTAAACACAAAAAAAGGAAGAACAGAACAGCTGCAGGTGAGATTGGGCAAGACCCAAAAGAAATCGAACCCCAATGCCAAATTCCTAACCTAGCCTCACTTTTTGATTGAGAGGGTTGTGTCAGTTCTTTATGACATCATCCAGCTTTTGTCCTGAAGCACTAACTCCGTGGAGAGATGCTCTTTTGCTTCAATGGATAGTGAGAGAGACCTTCCGCGTACTGAGTGCGAAGTTCATTTATTGGTCTTTATCTCTTCAAATGGCTTTCATTGGCTCGGGCTCATCTTTTACACACACACACACAACATTATGGCCTTGTCTTGTTGCAGTAGCTTCTTCTTTTATCCCATTAGAGAGTCACAGAACATTCCTACTTCAGTAAATATCAAGGCAAAGAAGCTTCTTTTGGTTAAAAAAAAGCTCCAAGCAGAATTTCTATGCTCTGTTTTTCTAAAATAAATTGGGAACAGAGGAAAAAATGGTAAATGCTCAATACTAGGCTTCAAGAAGAAAAGACATTAGTCATTAAACAGGTCATGGACTGTCCCCTCCACTTCTAACATGCCACTCGCAATCACCTATAACTAAGCTTGAGAAAAGTAGAGAAACAGAGCCTCTGACCTACGACATTCATCAAGGAAATAATAAACTAATGAAGACAACTTTTAGCGTACGGCACGGAGAAAGACAGCTCACTCCTTGTCAACAACAAGAACAAATATCCAAATCACTGTTACTACATAAATCCTATAAAAATAAATCGGTAAGACATAAGTTTACCCTGTACGAGTTGAAAACATAGGTTAAAAAACAGAGCTTTGAATCCAAGGAAATGAAAAAGCAGGGACAACACTAAGTGGATGTTGGTGTTTTCTCCAGGTTTTTGAAAAGAGGAGACCAAAGAGAGCCCACAAGGACCGGAGGGGCTGAAATTCCTGCTCCAAGCAGCCTCTTCTTGTGGTCCTCTCTGTCTCTCCATCTCTACACTAACCAGGTTCCCTGTCTCTCTGTTTTTCTCTGCTCCTACATACCTGTACTTGTAATTTTAGTTTGGTTGTGGGAATTGGTGATGTGGGTTCAATCGTTGTAGTTATGGTTTTTGGAAATTCTGGGATCAGGTTTTCTTAGGTAGTGGGATGTGGTTGGTGGGTTAGGGTTAGTAGTTGGTGGGTAGTGGAAAACGTTTGTGGTTTATTCCATTATAATTGGAAACTTTTCTTTGTTTTAGGCTGTCCTCTTGTCGTTTAACTAAGACCGAGGTTGTTACAATTTACTGTTACCTCAGATCTAGGTGATCCAGTGAATGTTTTTGATGAAATTCCTGGTTTTGATGTCATGCTTCTGGGTTTTTTTGTAAACGTTGACTGTGAAGAGCCATAACGCCCAGATACGTAGTATCGTATCGTCATGGTAAGCGAATGTCATTTTCTGGTATTTCATCTTTGAAAACTTGCCAGAAGAAGCTTCCTTGTGAATTTGGCATTCATTGTTGGTTCAAAGTCAAAGGCTTTGAGAGCAGAATCTAACAGTTTTGACTTATAATCTTCGCATTTCTGCAAACTCTATTATTCTCTTTCCTCTTTTCCTCGAAGGCTGTCGACTTAGTCTCAGAAAGGCGAAAGCCCAAAAGCCAGAGAATCAGCTGTTAAAATTCTTATTGACTCTTGGGGCATACTTGGGGGAGCTAGATTTTGGTATGGCTGAAGCAAAATCTAGCTCCATTTTGAACACAAACCAGACCTCCAGCTTGAATGATAGATATGTTCTTGGAGAACAGTTGGGTTGGGGACAGTTTGGCGTTATCAGAGGATGCACAGACAAGTTAAGTGGGGAGGTATTGGCATGCAAATCAATTTCAAAGGATAGATTAGTAACATCAGATGATGCGAGAAGTGTTAAACTCGAGATCGAAATAATGACTAGGTTATCTGGGCATCCAAACGTTGTAGATCTGAAGGCAGTTTTTGAGGATGAAGATTATGTTCATTTGGTTATGGAGTTTTGTGCTGGAGGTGAACTTTTTCACCAGTTGGAAAGGCATGGGCGCTTTCACGAGGCTGATGCTAGGGTTCTCTTCAGGCATCTGATGCAAGTGATTCTGTATTGTCATGAACTTGGGGTTGTTCATAGGGATTTGAAGCCAGAGAATATTCTCTTGGCTACAAAATCTTCAACTTCCCCAATTAAATTGGCAGATTTTGGCCTTGCAACCTACATTACACCTGGTACATCTTTTATTTCACACTCTTTTTATGTGTATCTGTTTTTTCCCTGAAGATTAAGCTTGGATTTTAACAGTTTTTGTGAATGATTCTGATCTAACAGGTCAGAGTTTGCATGGGACAGTTGGGAGCCCTTTCTATATAGCTCCTGAGGTATTTGTAGGAGGCTATAACCAGGCTGCTGATGTTTGGAGTGCAGGCGTTATTCTTTACATACTCCTTAGTGGGATGCCACCATTTTGGGGTAAGACTAAGTCACGTATATTTGATGCAGTGAGGGCCGCTGATCTGCGATTCCCGTCGAATCCATGGGATCACATATCAGAATCAGCCAAGGAGTTAGTCAGGGGAATGATATGTACAGATCCCTTGAAAAGGCTTACTGCTCAGCAGGTTTTAGGTAAGCCCCATTTTAGGGTAGTTCTATTCCCAGAACTTCTATCCGACTTTGCCTTAGTTTCTGTTGTTCCAACCTGCTATTGTAGATCATTACTGGATGGTGAATGATGGTTCATGCCCCAGAGGACTTACTCAAGATGACGAAGAAATTTCTGAAGATTGGAATGCACATGGCAGCTCATTCTCCTCGTTGGTGGCCAGGAATCAGGATATCAGCTTTGGGAATGAAGCAGAATCTGTAATTTGTGATGTTGAGTCACCTAGTTTTGGATGCAGATCATCTTTATCTACTTTCCTTGCTGAGCCATCAACTCCTGGTTTTGTATCTGGTGGATTTTCCTTTCACAGCGATGATGATTCCAGGGCCTTGGAAGTATCTGCCCCAGTACCTTCAATGCCCAGCTTTGCATTCTTTAGACCAGATTCTATCATTGATCAAGGCGATTGTGTATTAAATTTCTCCAGCATCAATGACAGGATAGATGCAATTCACAGAGGTAATTTTGCTTTTCTTCTTCGAATGCTGTACTAGACTCCTCAGCATTGGCACACAATCTGACTTGAGTTCTTAACGGCCTATTATGCAGAGGCGAGCTTTAAAAATCTTATGTTGCCAGAGCCTTCTCTATGCCCTGACCGTGAAGTTAGGGAAATCAATCAGAAACCAGCTCAAATTAAGAGAGCAGCAGGAGCACTTGCTTCTAAGATGTTAAGCATACACAGTAAGCGGAACCGAACAATTAGTTTAGGCGAGGGTGAACAACTAGATTACTTGGTGACAGAATCGGTAATCCGTTGGGCATCTTGCACAAATCTGCCAACTGCTCCATCTCTAAGGGCTTCTCTTGTGTGCTGAAAGAGAGAAAGGACTGATTACCTGACTATATGAGGCTATTATGAAGTTAAAAACGGGGAGAAAAAAAAGCTTCAACTGCTAGAAATAATGCATCCGCAAGGTGATATAATTGTTAAATGTATTTATCAGCTCATCCTGCTGAGATCTGCTGTTTAAAGTTCACGGTCAAATTGTTGGTGTCATGACTTATTTTCTGTTTGTTCTTAGCTTCAGTCCGTTCACTCCTGTATAAAGTTGGAACTAAGATATGAAGTTTTCCAGGTTACATATAACTGACAGTACCAGTTGCTGCCAAGTTCTTGTTCATAGTAACTGATGATCCTGATACTGCACTCTTGTCTCACTCTAGTTAAGGTCACTGTTTTCTGTGGTATATCCACGGAGAACAACCCATTTGTCAGATTTCAAAAAGATGTTAACTTTAGGGACGTGATCCCCTGTTCAAGTTGCCCTGTCCAAGTGGGGCATTCACCATCCACTTATATGGGTACGGAGGTGATCCCCTGTTCAAGTTGCCCTGTCCAACCCCACTTAGACAGGGGATGTGGGGTGTTAACTTTATGGGGTTGATGATAAGTGTACGTCTAGCCAGAGATGGAGCCAGAGCCGGAGCTGGTGGTTGTATCCTGTACTGTTATTGGGAGGTGGACTTGGAGCAAAGTTGGTGGCTTGTGGATCAAAGTTAACATATTGGGTTGGACTTTATCCAAAACAATATTCAAACCAAATTAAAGGTCATATTTGGATTTGGATATTTGCACCCGATCAATCTTGGACTTTGACTTGGAATAATCTTTGAAACCCAATCAATATGCTTGAAGTTAAAGCACAAATCGTTAGATGTAATCTAATCGTTAAGAGTCGTTAGGAGTAGTTGCATTATGACACAGATTAGATTACATCTAACTGAAAACTTTTCTGGGAATTCATTGTCGGTAGGACTATAACAGTTTGCTTCCCTCAAGAAATGTGTTATGTCCAAATCCCAAACTCTCAAAAAGGTCAGAAACACAAAGCGAATGTCTGGTTCCGTGAACCTTGTTTCATGGAAACACCAAACTCGTTGCTTTCACAATCCCCTCTTGTATCAACTCAACTCCGCCAATAATTTAGCCGCTCCTGCTCTTCAGTGTTCTAACAGCAGATCCAGAAAACCAACTTGTCCAAAAAATGGCAATGGCTTGGAAGATCAACACCTCAAGCTCAAGCTCAAGCTTTCTAGGCAATATGTTCACAGAGAAACCAAGTTTTGGTATTAAAAGGAACATTGCTTTCGCTACTATGTTTCCAGGTGGACGACATTTTCCTCATCCAGGAAAAAAGATGCCTGTTCTTCCCATTAGAACACTTCCCCTTCCGCTCAAAAAACATCATTTTCCCATCAAAAAACATCACCTTCCACTCAAAAAACATCCTCTTCCCATCAAAATACCCACTGTTCTTCCAGGAAAAAAGGATTCTCCTCTCCCAATCAAACTACCATCTACCCTTATACAAAATGTTTCCCCTGTTCTACCCATCGAGAAACCTTCTACCATTATAAAAAAAGCTTCTTCAGCTCAAAGTAAGAAGGCAAGAAAAAAAGGTTCTTCCGCTTCCAGTGAAAAAGCTTCTTCGGCTGTCACAAAAAAAGCTTCTCCTGCTTCTCCATTACCAATCAAAAAACCTTCTACCATTATAAAAAAAGCTGCTTCTGCTCTACCAATCAAAAAACCTTCTACCATTATAAAAAAAGCTGCTTCCTCTCTACCAATCAAGAAACCTTCTACCGTTATAAAAAAAGCTTCTTCTGCTCAAAGTAAGAAGGCAAGCAAAAAAGGTTCTTCCGCTACCAGCAAAACAACTTCCTCCACTGTCACAAAAAAAGCTTCTCCTGCTTCTCCATTACCAATCAAAAAACCTTATGCCATTATCAAAAAAGCTGCTTCTGCTCTACCAATCAAGAAACCTTCTACCCTTGTAAAAAAAGTTTCTTCTGCCCAAAGTAAGAAGGCAAACAAAAAAGGTTCTGCTTCCAGCAAAACTTCCTCCACTGTCACGAAAAAAGCTTCTAGTGCTCCCAGCAAACAGGCTTCTCCATTACCGATCAAAAAACCTTCTACCATCATAAAAAAAGCTGCTTCTGCTCTACCAATCGAAAAACCTTCTACCCTTATAAAAAAAGCTTCTTCTGCTGAAAGTAAGAAGTCAAGCAAAAAAGGCTCTTCTGCTACCAGCAAAACAACTTCCACAACTGTCACAGAAAAGGCTTCTCCTGCTCCCAGCAAAAGGGCTTCTCCATTACCAATCAAAAAACTTTCCACCCTTGTGAAAAAAGCTTCTTCTGCTCTACCAATCAAAAAACCTTCTACACTTATAAAAAAGGCTTCTTCTGCTCAAAGTAAGAAGGCAAGCAAAAGAGGTTATTCAGCTACCGGCAAAGCAATTTCCTCCACTGACACAAAGAAAGCTTCTACTGCTCCCAGCGAAAATGCTTCTCCATTACCAATCAAAAAACCTTCTACCATCATGAAAAAAGCTGCTTCTGCTCTACCAATCAAAAAACCTTCTACACTTATAAAAAAAGCTTCTTCTGCTCAAAGTAAGAAGGGAAGAAAAAAAGGTTCTTCCGCTACCAGCAAAACAACTTCCTCCGCTGACACGGAAAAAGCTTCTGCCGTTCCCAGCAAAAAGGCTTCTCCATTACCAATCAAAAAACCTTCTACCATCATAAAAAAAGCTGTTTCTGCTCTACCAATCAAAAAACCTTCTACCCATATAAAGAAAGCTTTTTCTGCTACAAGCAAAAAGGCTTCAAAAGCATCTCCTGCTCCGAGCAAAAAAGCTTCTCCAGCTCCAAGTAAACAAAAGCCAAAAGATTCTAATGCTCCAGGCAAAAAAGCTTCTCCAGCTCCAAGTGAAAGAGGAACAAAAGCTTCTCCCGCTCCAAGCAAAAAAGCTTCCCCCATTCCAAGCAAGAAAGAAGCCAAATCCTCTCCCTCTCCAAGTGTAATAGATTGCTCCTGTCCAAGCAACGAATCCAAACCTTCCCCTGCTCCAAGCAAAAAGGCTTCTATGTTTCCAAGAAAGAAAGAAGCCAAACCTTTCCCCATTCCAATCAAAATAACTTCTCTGCTTTCAAGCAAGAAAGAAGATAAATCTTCTCCCACCTCAAGCAAAAAAGGACCCAAAGCTTCTCCTGCTCCAAGTAAAAAAGCTTCTCTCTTTTCAAGTAAGAAAGAAGCCAAAATTTCTTCCTCTCTAAGCAAAAAATCTTCTCTATTTTCAAGCAAGAAAGGATCTAAATCTTCTCAGTTTTCAAGCAAGAAAAAGGAAAAATCTTCTCCAACTCCAAGCAAAAAAGCTTCTCTACTTTCAAGGAAGAAAACAGCCAAATCCTCTCCCACTCCAAGCAAAATAGCTTTCCCCTTTCCAAGCAAGAAAGAAATCAAATCTGCCTCTCAAGGATTAAATGTGGTTCGTACCAAGGTTCAGTTGCAGACTCTGGAAGGTTCCAAACTTGCCCTTTCAAAATTTCCTGACTTCAAATACAACGCTAAAGGTGGGATAGCAACTGGATTCGGCCAAATTGATGACTTGGGCAACGTTATGAAAGTAACCTTTGATACGGACAATTTTGAAATTCCACCATTGACAAAAGATACAGTGAATTTCATGGGATGGCAAATGCCACCATACATGAAAATTGACATAATCCCAGAACAACTTTTTGGAACTATTGAACATTCGGGCAAGGTAAATTGGGCTCCTTCCTCTTGTTTCATGTTTTATGTGAAGATGATCTATTTCTTACAGTATCTGCTCTATATGTTGATGCAGGTTGATCTTGAATTGGAATGCCAGGTCTTCTTTTCTCTGTGGGGACTCTACAAACCACCTCCACTGCCTCTGAAGACTAAATTCACGACAGAGCAATCAAAAGGAGAGATACGAAGTGCAAAAGGGAAGAGGATGGATAAGGCAGGAAAATGCAGATTGGTTGGAATATCCAAACTTGAAACTGTGAATGATGACTTCATAACCAAGCTCTTTGATCTTCCAACTGACTATGTTGCCAACATAAAAACTGAGATAACCTTCGGCAATGCAGATGCTCCTTGAAGTCCACAGTTCAGTTTATTGCACTATCACATACGCCATTTTGCTTTCTATGTCATGAGAATGAAACAAAAATATATAACAGGGGCTGTATACAGTCCATATTATTAGCAAAAGTATCCTAAACTTTCAGTCATATCAACTAGGCTTGGAACTTGGGTATCCTGGGATAACTGCAATTCATATTGTCATTATAGGCAACCTGATGATACTTTTGAAGCATAAATAAATAAATTTGACTAAAGCAATATAGCAATGAAGCAAAAAGTTAATAAGATAAGGTGGAAAATACCTTATTCCATTTATTTATAATAAATGATTTTTTTTTGGCATATACTATTTTCTTTTAAAAATGATCTAAGAACGGAACAGGTAAGAGTCAACTGAGAATTTGCTTGTTTTCAGACTTATGGACTGCCTTTAACCACTTCCATCATCAATTCATAATCGCCAATCACTGCAGTATGTGTTGTATTTCTGTGCAGAGAAAAATAGGGTGTCAACTACTGTTGCTACAAGAACTGAAGTACTAATAATAAATAAGGCTAGTCCAAACACTCACATAAACACCAAAGCAATTCCTTCTCGTTCAATCAGATGTTTGTTTCTAGCGACTAAAGTATCAGTCAAAGGCCAGCCTTTGAGTTCCAACTAATGAAGCATATTGACCCTTCTTGGCTAGCAACTCAAAATGAGTACCCAATTCAGCAATCCTTCCATCAGAACAGAGCGCAATTTGATGGGCATTCTGTACTGTGCTTAATCTATGAGCAATCACCAATGTGGTCCTGCCCTTCATCAGATGACTGAGGGCTTCCTGGACCAATCGTTCACTAACTGTATCCAGTGCACTAGTGGCCTGCAGCACAAAACACTTTTCAAGTGCCAAAAAAAAGGCTTGAAACAGAACATTGTAAGAATTACTAAGGCTTCACGGAGAAATATGTGGACTAGTGCGGCGTCCAAGATATGCATAATGTAATACCGCAGAAGAAGCAAACAAAAGAACCTACCTCATCCAGAATGAGGATTGGAGCATTCTTGAGTAGTGCTCTAGCAATAGCGATTCTCTGAAAAGTGGAGATGAGAAACAAAAAGCAATTACTTTAAGATTTCTCTTTTTTTATCTCTAGAAGAAAAACAGAAAAGAGAAAATTGCTTATCAACAATAATTTAGTGCATACCTGTCTTTGTCCCCCACTAAGTAAGCCACCACGTTCACCAACTAGAGTGTCATAACCCTATGATATCCAACAAGGTTCAGGAACAACTTCAAATTACTTGGAAGTCAAATCATAATTAAAATATAGGTTTGATAAGAAAGACAAAAATAGCATCAAGTAATCAACATTCCCTCTTAAAGGATAATAAACCTGTGGAAGTGAAATTATAAACTCATGAGCATTTGCAGCTTTAGCAGCCTTTATAATGTCATCCTGCGATATTTTCTCATCTGGAAGCCCGTATGCAATATTTTCTCCAACGGATATCGAGAAAAGCACAGGTTCCTGGATAAATTTGAGGAAGATAAAGAGTGGTTATTTCAGGGTAGCTTAATTAAGGATTTTAAAAGGAAAAATTTTCTCAAGCTACCTAAGGTCAGGTCCCAAAGAGGTGGTTTTGGAAAACACAATTTCACCAACTACATCCACAAAAGACCTATGCAGCACCTTTGTCCTTAGCTCTACTAAGAGTTCAACTAAACCCTAATGTTAATATAACACAATTGGGAAACAAAAAGTGTGTCCTAACAAGTGTCCTTTTAGCATTCTAATGAGTATGAAATGCATAAACTAGCACCATCTATGAATTGATCTGCAATGAGGTTGTCTAGTATTGCTTAACTGTTCCCAAACCAAAATCCGGTATAAATATAAAATAAGCTTGCCATATATACTTCAAGTCAAAATCATCACCAAGGAAATTGACCAGTTGGTGGAGAACAAAGCCTAAACCAAAATTCACATCACATCATTAACAGCAATATTTATGATATTTTCACTTATACATTGATAAGGTAGAAGACCCATTCCATAAATTACAAGACATAGTTGGCAAATTATGCCTTATTGGTTGAATCCAGGAAAGTAAAGACCCAAAAGCCTACTTGATTCACTATGGAGACAACTCGAGCCCATTCTGTTTTTCCAAATGTTCTGACATCCTCTCCTGCAACTGTTATTCGGCCCATGGTAGGCTGCAGTCATGTAACCCATAGAGCTTCTATTATCCTGTTGAGGGATTAAAAGTAACAATATTCTAAATGTACTGAAACCACAATATAGAAAGACAGTGAACCTCATAGAACCGTGCCAACAGCTGGACTACAGTACTTTTGCCCGCACCACTTGGGCCTACGAGAGCAGTCACAGTTCCGCACTTCAGTGTCAAAACAAGACCATTTAAGATATCCACATCAGGTCTCAAAGGATAAGAGAAATGCACATCTGAAGGCAAAAGTAACAGACTCAGTGCACAGGGTTATTATTCAAGCAAATAAAATATTAGTATTCAAATTGTATTTGACTGGTATATGAAGTGAAAATAACATGCAAATTAACTTTGGGACAAAGATGAAATTAGCTCATGCCACTATGTACCAGCAATATGGATCTCTAATTAGAACCTTTAAGAGTCAGAATCATGACATGCAAGATATGGAGGAAATTTGGTGTCAATGCATGTGAAAAAAATTAAGGGAAAATGCATTCATTATACCTTCAAGACAAACATCTCCAGACCATGCAAGGCTGGACACACTGCTGGCTGATTTCAGGGCTGACATATAATACATATTTAGATACTGATTCTTCCCACTGTACCCATTAACAAAGAACAATCTAGTTATCTCATCGTGCTCTTTTCTTTGCTGGAGTTCTTTCTCTAAACCATTGGCAAGGGCTTCATCAATTTCCACCCCAGATAAAACTGAATTAATTCTCTCAACAGCAGCAAGAGAGCCACGAAGATCTCCAAACGTATTCACGAGGCCTTGGACCTGCAAAATAAATACACTTATGTACCATATTCAGGAAATAAATATCATAACAAGCAAGAGAGTAACAAGAGACTCACGGCAAATGTTAATGTGAAAGTGTATCCAATAAAAGAAGCAACAGTTCCAACAGAGAGTTCACCCTGCAAGAAAGAGATTAAATAAAATGAATAGCTTTTTAAAGAAGTTCAGAGAGATGGCGTTAAGGCAATGCTCCAATCACAAAAAGTATTTTGGGGGGCAAACAAAAGATCACCCACCTTGAAATCATATTTTATTTAATCAAGCATAAACACGTCTTGCAAGGACTATACTGATTCTCACTTAACATCCACAGATCTGGATCTGATCATATGCTCCTAGTGTTTCTCAAATAAGGAAAAGAAGTCACAAGATGCAAGTGCTTACAGCCTTCACTTTGCTTCCTCCGAGACAATATAAAGCCAATAAAGAAACATAAACAGCAACTCTTGTCAATGACTCATTCACAGATTTGAAGGCTCCAAGCTTTATGCCACTACTCTGGTAATCAAGGACCTGCCAAGCTTTTTTTATGTAAATTTGACTATGATGAAAAGACTTCATTGGCTCCAAGATAAAATCCGCATGGCCAAAAAATCAATTCCCTAGGTTCAGATCTTACCTGTCTACCAAACATCAACATTTGGCGCTTTTCACCACCAAATGATCTCACCTACAAAAATTACCCTCCATGACATTGAAGTCAAAAACTTCTCTTTCTTGTCAGTATTATTTCTTGTCCTTGTAAATTTCTATCAAACTGATTTGAAACACTTACGGTACGAACAGCAGAAAAGGTTTCTGTCACACAATCAGATATTGATGCTTGGGCCATTCCATGAGCTTTAAATACAGGTATGGTTGATCGCTTGTAGATGGCTTCAGAACACTTAAAATTAATCAAAAGGAGGCAGCAAACGGCAAGCAAGTAGAGACACTGTAGCCTCAATCCAGGTAGCAACAGTTTCAAAAGAAATAGTGCATACAAAAACTGAATTCAAACTTATTTAGGTTTTGATTATTATTAATGATGATAAAACATTGTTGAGGGAAAAAGAAACAAGGACAAGAAGCCTGATTGTCCTTGTAGTAGAAAGTCGATAAGAAAATGTACAGAAAAGTGTAGTAACACATTCAATAGGGAAAGAACACTTCTATATTTTTTTATTATGCTTATAGAATAATTAAACCTTGAATAAACAGAATAAAAAGAACAATCATCAGAAAAAAAAATGCTTCCAAAAAGGAGAATATTTACCAACTAATACAGACACTGTAAGCATCAGAATCCCCAAGATAGGTGCCAACTGGGGGGCCAACACAAAGAGTATGCACATAGTTCCAGCTACCTACAATGAGAGAAGGACAGAAGACATATGTCAACAGTTTCCAAGTAACAGATCACTTATCGAAATGACGTAAAACAATGTGCTTCTGAAACTCTCTGATCATGAGAGTATTTAAGATACCAAGAAACAAAGCTCACTTTCGCAATAGTATAGAGTGTCTTGCCTCAGAAAGTGCTCTGAATCCACGATCCCTTGAGACGTTCTCGCTCACAATGCTATGAAGAGAACCCAAATCAGACGTTACTAAGGAACTAATTTCACCAACCTATCACAAGCACACAGACGTGGATTAACCATATTAAAAATGTAAAAACAATTCAACTAACTGTAAACAAAACCAGTATCACGTACCTTGTACCGATCAAAAAACTCCACCTACACTCAACATTTAGAAAACGTATGAAAATCCAGTACTGAAATTGAAGATATCAAACAAACCCAAACGATGACAAAGCTTACACCTTCTGAACCAAAATTCTTCTCAAAATCTGCGCTCGAAGTGTTGACATGATCTTCTCCCACACAGTGTTCATGTTCACAACAAAAATTACGGTGAAAATCGGTTCCAAAGAGTACAAAATTCCAATTTTGCTTAGTAACCTCCACAGAGGCTCCTGTCTCGCGCCAATCAACACTTCAAAAAATCGCCCTACAACCAGCGAAATTGCTAACAGTTACAATTACGAACTTAAAAGAACATGAGTTTATGATGATTTTCTCGTAAACTGAACTCCATACCTGAAAATATAGGCATAGAGAGAGTACACATAGTGCAACAAACCAACGATAACGCAGAAATAGCTAGCCTGAGCTTATGCGCAAACAAAAGACTGCAGAGGAGGTCCCAGTTTATCGCTTTCGGCGGCGACCGCACCGTCTCGTCGCGGTCGTCGGAGGCGTCGACTTTCGGGTCTGGTTCGCTGACAATCGGATCGGAGGCCGGTCCGGTGACGTAAGCACAAGAAATCGAGCTGGTTTTGGAGCTCCATTTCTTCGCGGAGAGTGGTGGGAGAAGACGCGATTCGCTGAGAGTAGGAGTCAAACCCCGAGACTTGAAAGGAAGTTGGTGGCGCTTGAGCTTATCTTTGGCACGCGCGTGGAGGACATGCACTGGGGGGCGCGTGACGTTCGTTTGGAGAAGCAAGGCGCGACTTGCAGAGGCCATGAGAAATGATGAAGGCGCGATAAAATGGAACTGTCCAAGTTTTAGGGAATTCGTAATTCTATAATAGGAATTTACTATCCTGTGCACACTCGTACCTTGTAAAAAGAAACCGTTCGTCCGATTTGGAGATCACATCTTATCTGTTCTAATCCAACGGTTAGAAAACCACTTAATGGAAGTCAAAGACGTATTATCATTATTTTTTGAATAATTATGTTTCATTATTTCTATTTTTAATTATTAAATTGTAAATTATATTTTTGAGCAATGTTTAGAAAATATTTTTTAAATTTTTTAAATTTTAAATTTTATTTACATGCCTTGGAATCTATTTAAAGATAAAGGATTGAAGGTACCGAACGGTGACTTTGCATTCGTTTAAGATCAGTCCTAGCTCATTGATGCCATTACCGGATTCTTGGAACCATTACACCAAGTGAAAACAATTGATTTCCACTTTCACTTATGTAAAATCAGAATGAATCAATCAAGATAAGGTTTCTTTAAAAGCGATAGCTTCAGTTATAAAAGGAGTATAATGTGATCAAGAAAACCCAGAGAGACAGTTAACAAACTGACCTCTTTCTCCTTTTATTATTAGTCTCCTTTTATTATTAGGACCGTATCTCCTTAGCGGCTTGAATTGTAGCATCAAAGTTGCACTACCGGTTAAATTATATAAAATTTAAAATTTATTATATTATTAATACTGTTTTAACAATATTTAATAAAAATATTATCGTACGGACTCTAATTTTCAACCTTAAACCAACTGAAAACAAATGTAGTGGTTGAGATGTGCTGGAGGTGAGGGCAAAATGGTAATTAAGGGAGAATGGAAAACACGTACACGTGTCTCGTCATGACTGTTTAGTTCAGAGATGAGCTCTTCACGGGATGGTGGTGGTCTCTTGCCTCTTGACTCTTCGAGGCCTCAAACTCGATCGAATCTCACAAGACAAACACACACACTCACACAAGCTCTCTCTCTCTCTCTCTCTCTCTCTCTCTTGCTGTCTTTCTCTCACCGATTTCATCGCGAACTTGATTCTGCATCTTGTGATTCCGTGGAACCCAGCGTATCAAAATCATGGCGCGGACGTCAATCGCCAGCCGTTGATTTTTGTTGAAGTATACTGATTAGTGTTGGACTTATGCTGTTGTTTGTCTAGTTCTATGGCCTTGTTTCGTTGGATTTTGATTTTTGTTTCATTTATGTGTTTGTTACGTGGACTTGACGCGAGTGCTGGTGATGCGGATCCGATTTACAAGTAAGCTCTCTTTTTCTTATTCGTTTTCGGGTTTTGTTACTGTTTTATCTCGCTTAAAATTTTCTCTTTTTTCATATCTTCGTGTTCAGTGGTCGTTTAGATTCATTTCAAGGTAATTGAACTTGATTGGTTCGTTTCTGACTGTAAAGCTGAGTTCTTTTCTACTATAATTTCCCCCGATTACATCAACGTTCGGGATTCAGGGAAATGGTGACAAAAGAAGGCTTTTGTGATGAGAATTAGTGGTGCAAGCTTAAATTTGATTAAATGAGTTTGCTGTAGATTGAACAGAAAGCAGCTAGTTCTCTGTTTGTGGTCTCTCCATGTAATAATGTAAATTCAATTGGTTGTGGTGGAATAAGGGTCACGAACTTTGTAAGAATTCTAAATTTTGAGGATTTGTTAGGAAATAAATAATGATGTAGATGTAACCCTTAGATTACTGTCTCTTCTTTTCCGTTGTATGATTTTTCTACGATGGTGACTGGTCATTGTCATTCCTATAATTAGGGTTGTTATTCATTTTCCAGGGCCTGCTTGGAGCAGTGTGAGAAAAGTGGATGTGTTGGGGAAAAATGCTTCCAACACTGTAAATTCTCATCTGATGGTAAACAAATTGATGGTCCATGGTACATGCAAGAGCCACTGTATCTGAAGTGGAAACAATGGGATTGTCGTGGTGATTGTGGATACTACTGCATGCTTTTCAGGGAGGAAGAAAGAATGAAACTTGGTGGCAAGCCTGTGAAGTATCATGGGAAATGGCCATTTCAACGTGTTCATGGAATTCAGGTTCACCTTTTTTTTTAATTTGGTCACAATTTTATCTTCATATACTGTTCTAGTACTTATGTCTTCCACCACTCCTAACATGTAATATAACTGTTTCAAGGAACCTGTTTCTGTTGCTTTCTCTGCACTTAATCTCGCCATTCAGTTTCATGGCTGGATATCCTTTTTCATTCTTATATACTACAAGCTTCCATTGAGGCCAAATAAGAATACTTACTACGAGTATACGGGCTTGTGGCATATCTATGCAATCCTATCAATGAATGCCTGGTTCTGGAGAGCCGTTTTCCACAGTCGGTAAGTGTCATAATACTCAGAATGTACTTTAACTAGGCTCTGATATTTTCCTTGAAGCATGATAGCAGACTACCAACTGATTCATGGTGGTTCGTAGGAAAGAAAAGTTGTTGAAAATTATTCCAATTATCTGCACATATGTTACCATTGATGATGTTCTCGTTTATGGATAGGTATATTGTTTAATAGCATGCATACACAAGGAATTTTTGGCACCATTTGTTACTTACGTTGTACTTCTTCTCTAAATTCGCTGCAGAGATGTTGAGTTGACAGAGAAGCTAGATTATTCATCTGCTGTGGCATTACTTGGGTTTTCCCTTATTCTAGCAATATTGCGAGCTTTCCACGTTAGAGATGAGGCTGCTAGAGTCATGGTTGCTGTTCCAGTGCTTGCATTTGTTACAACACACATCATGTATCTGAACTTTTATAACCTTGATTATGGTAATTCTTTCTTCAGTATTTTTCTGAAACATACACCGTGAAGAAAACACTTGAATAACTTGCACATCTAAATTGCTTGTCCATTCTCACTAACCTACTATTATGAATTGCATTCTGTGATGTTAATCTATGCAGTTGTATGTTTAATTATAAGCAGTTTTACAATATTCTGGTCTATTGCTTCCCATATTTTTCTTGTCTTGACCCGTTTGTTTTCTGAACCATTTTCATTCTGGTTCTAGTTTATGAACCATACTAAATCCCAATAACTTATAGTTTAAGATTTTGCTACAAGTTTGAACCTAACCAAAATGAAAATTGGATAGGATCAATGACCAGCATAATGTTGTCATCTTATTTTGGGATCAACAACAGGATAGGTTTTTGGAATTTACTAGTTTTATATGGATTGCACTTGTCCTTTTGGAGGTTTCAGAGGTCCCTCTTT
>JANIHZ010000007.1:55813957-55833483 GCA_027478365.1 Erythroxylum rufum
TATAGGATATGACAGTTGGCCCAAGAATTTAAAGCTGCTCCATATTCAAAGTTAAAGATCGAACCCCTAATCTTTGATTAAGGGTGGATGAGTCTCTTGGCACTCAACCACACCCCTTATATTAGTTAGTAATATATTTTTATTTGTTTTCAATAAAAATTGATTTTGTTATTTAATTTTAAAATGTTGTATCAATTTTTTATTATTTATCAAAAACAACTTTTTTATTGTATAAAAGTAAAGTTATGTACTGTCAAATTTGTTCCGCCCGCTTTATTGCGAGAGATGGGTGCATTGACGATAAAGAAGGAGAAGAAAGCTCGGCTCATAATTGACTTATTAACAAGAAGTCAGGGATATAAACGTCATCTTTTGTCTTTATTGGACCAGTGGGCCCTTAAAAATATCCCAAACACATACAAGGTCTCTCTCTATCTCTCATTTCAGTTTTAGGGTTTTGAAAGAAGATCGAGTTGATAAGTTTCCAGGCGGCTTAAGACGTTCAAAGGTAGATAATTTCACAAGTTTTAGTATCTCTTTGATTTATTTTCTCCTGTTTGGCTTTGATTTTCCGTTTGGCTCTCGAGAAAACGGGAGAAAGAAAACAAGTATTTTCCTGCTGTTTCTGTGATAAAGATGTGATTTTTATCCTTTTTGGTAGATCTGGTCGTTATTTGTGCAGATCTGTGCATAGGATGTGTTTTTAAGTGATAAAGTTGATTTCTTTTGTGTTATGTTATTTGTTGTTTGAAGGTTTTCTTCCTTTTCTATTCAAAATAACTGGTGTTTTGTTTGTATTCATGGTGTTTTTAATGTGTATGTTGCAGGAAAAATGAGGCCAATTTTCTGCGGAAACTTTGAGTATGATGCGAGGCAATCTGAGCTTGAACGACTGTTTAGACGTTATGGGAGAGTTGAAAGAGTAGACATGAAGTCTGGTAAGTTTGTTCTCTTCTTGTTGTTTTTCTATTACTTGATCGCTTCTTTAGTGTGAAATTGCTATTCCACGGAGCATCCTGTTGTGCCCTATTCGGACAAACCAATATCGTTAGATAGATTCTATGCTTGAAGTGTATCTGTTGTCAGAGTGAAAGATAATATTTGTTTTCGATGATTCTGATTTTATATTTGAAACAAGTTTTGAAGGGCTTAATAATCAAAAGACCCTGAATGAAATTCCTTTGTGTCTGATATTAGATTATCATCTGGTCTCTGAAACTGTGTTTTGATGCAGTTTCTATGTCCAAACCATGGAAGTAATGATTACACTTTATGGTGGCTCAATTTTTACTTGCTATTTAACACGGTGCAATTGGTTTGAGAAGCCAATATGTTGATGTGTTTCAAGTACAATCAACGATCAACAAGCAATAGCTAATTGTTTAGCTACTGAGAACTGAAATCAAGATTAGTAGGATTGGATTGTTTAAAATAATAAAAATTACTGAATGCAAATAATATGACAGTAGGATTGGATTGTTTAAAATAATAACAATTACTGAATGCAAATAATATGACAGTAGGATTGGATTGTTTAAAATAATAAAAAGTACTGAATGCAAATAATGTGACAGTTTCTGGTTGTATCAAAATTATCCTATAAATTTCATATTCGGCACCCTTATCTCGAATGACTCTGCAATTCGGACATCAACCTCAAAAAGGTGAACTCAGTCTACCGCCCGTCTAGCAATCACCCTTATCACCAGAAGTGCAGCAGTATCACTTTCGCCAGCATTTGAGTTCGTGATTCAGTAGCTGCAATCTTTCCTTGTTGAGTAACAGTTGGGGGGTTCAGGATATGTTAAGAGGAACCCGAAAAGGCATTTTTTTGACGTAAAACCCCCATATTCAACATTTTCTTTGACGCAGGATTATTTTCGGAAATCCATACTCTTCCTGGCTAATGGTGGCTCTTCAGGACTATATTTCCTGCCTGTGACGAGCTTTTCTTCTTGTATTCAAGAAGAATCATTCTGATCCGCAATGACAGAACCATACCAATTTTCCTCGAGTCACTATTGCCCTTCATTCCTCATGAATTTTGCCCAGCCTTCAATTTTGGACATGTTTCAAGATAGAAATCATTGCCGACCTCACAGCAGAGGCAGCAGAATAGATGGAGAAGACACTATATTCACTGACCCATCATGAGACACATCCACTTTTGGATTCTCTTTCCTTGACATCATTTAGTCCATCACACAAGGTCTGTTACTACTTTTACTGGTAACTTGGTTTATAGATTTGACGAAGGTTGCCAAAATATTATTCGAGGGTTTGGTTTTAATCGGTTGGTGTAGTGCTCTTGAAGACAGTCCTTGCGGATATTCAAGAATCCTTTGACGGGAGGATTCTTATCTTGTTGCATTAGTGAAAGTGTACGATTGAAATAATTTGCTTACACTGATCATGCTTGTAGGATTTGCTTTTATCTACATGGAAGATGACAGGGATGCTGAAGATGCAATTCGTGGTCTCGACCGGATGGAATTTGGTCGCAAGGGTCGTAGACTTCGTGTTGAATGGACAAAGGTAATACATTATTTGTGTAGTTTATATTAAATCCATTTTTAAATTTTTTTTGAATATTTATAGTGTTATATTATTTGATATTCGGTATCTTTTGTAGGATTGTGTTTGTAGTGATGCTATTGATTTGGACTTGCTATTGACTATTGTTCTGTTCTTTTGATTTTGAAGCAAGAGCGAGGCATAAGAAGGCCTGCTGGTGGTGGTTCAAGGAGGTCAGCTAATAATATGAGACCTTCTAAGACATTGTTTGTTATTAACTTTGATCCTCACGACACGAGGACAAGGGACTTGGAGAGGCACTTTGAGCCATATGGGAAGATAGTGAGTGTAAGGATTAGAAGAAACTTTGCATTTGTCCAGTATGAATTACAGGAGGATGCCACCAAAGCGCTGGAAGCTACTAATATGAGGTTTGTTTTATTTAAAGAGTGCACTTTGCCTTGTGTTTTTCTAAATTTTCAGTGTTTCCAGAATGAGTTTGAAGGTTTTGTCCACTTGTCTGTTTGTGGTGTGCAGCAAATTGATGGATCGAGTAATTTCAGTGGAATATGCAGTTCGAGATGATGATGAAAAGAAGGATGGATACAGTCCTGACAGGACTCGTGATAGGTCACCTGAGAGGCGAAGCTATGACAACAAGAGACGATCTGCAAGTCCTTATCGAAGGGAGCGTGGAAGCCCTGATTATGGTCGTGGTCCTAGTCCATACCGTAGAGAGAGGGCTAGCCCTGACTATGGACGACATCGGAGACCAAGTCCAAATTCCTATAAAAGAGATAGGGCTAGTCCTGAATATGGACGGGCCTCAAGCCGTAGCCCTTACAGAAGAGAGAGAGATGAAAGTGATCATGTTCGTGGCCCCAGTCGTAGTCCATATCGTAAAGAGAGGGTTAGTCCTGATAATGGTCATGGACCTAGTGATAGTCCTTATCAAAGGGATAGGCGTAGCCCTGAAAATGGTCGGGCCCGGAGTCTCAGTCCATATGGGAGAGAGAGGGCAATCCCTGACAATGGTCGTGGTTCAAGTCGTAGTCCCAGTCCACGTAATCGTCGACAGGCCAGCCCAAATTCCTTACCTGATGAAAGAGACAGCCCAAATGATGGAGTTGAAAGCCCCTTGAATGACAGATATCGCAGGTTTGCCTAAAACAAGTTATAGTTTCTTAATATCGTTGTACCAAACAAATACTGAGAATTTATATTTTTGTATTCAGTCGATCACCCCCAGGAGATGAGTGACACTAATCCCCAGAAGTGCTTCCCCGGAATCTGGCATTGTCTTGATTGCGATATTTGAACGGCCGATCATGCTATCTGCATTATTCACTTGTTGCAAGAACTAGCGTTCAAAAATCAATGTCATGTAGAATTTAGTTATAGTGTTAGACTTGGCAATGTATCCTTCAAATTTTTCGCAAAATTGGGTGGATCTTGTTATTTGTCTTCAAACTAGATCAGTTTTAGACTCTGTCAGACTGGTATTGTTGGAATTCATGTTGGACTCATCGTATTTTCTCCTACTTCTCAATCCCTTCATCTGTGTCTTCTAAAACTTAACTAGCACGCCTAAGACATCGTCATAACTTCATAGTACAGTTGCTGTACTTTCCAATTGCTTGAGGTTATTATTGTGGGGTGTGGTCTGTATAGGTTTTTGTGAGTAGATGAGTAAATATAAGGAGTTGAAAGTACCACACACTGTAGATTCTGGTATGATTTCTGATGCTGCTTGGATTGATCTTATCAAAATTGTTTTTACAACAATCTGTTAAATGTATTGTAAGTTATATATTGCCCTTTTTGGATCATGAAAGCTGATTGACTGCTAACAACTCATCCTTGGACTATTCAGTGTTCTGCACATTAAAACTTATGTAGTCTTTAATAATTTAAAGACCAAGTTTTCTTTCCAAATGGATGCTTGATATAGATCTTCGAAGATTACTTTTGTAGTCCAATATCAAGATTTTGTTTGTTTATTTTATGCCACAATTCATAATCTTAGACCAAGTTTTCTAGATTGTCTCCTGATGCTAATGGCAAAATCTTCTTTTTAGTGTACCACAGTGTATTTCTTAGATTAAAGTAGGATTGGTTTGCCTTTTTAGTAAAAAAGCTGAAAAGGAAACATATCTTTTCTCTTTTTCTCTTCCTCTTTTTCCTTTTTTAATGTGTATCATTGAAACCAATTGTAAAAATTCATACTTTCACACGTGATCAATCAAAGTATTAGTGCAAAACCTCAATTCAATTGATAAAGTTTAAGTTAGTGAAATAATAGGTCATTTTAAGTTGGAATGTCCGTAACTTTACAACCCTTTTTTCTGCTTCTTCATATGAAGTATACGTAATTTTCCAAAAAGTATAAATGCGTAGGACGACTGTTTCTTCCTTCAAATAAAATCAACTGACACGTGGCAAAAACCCATTAACCCATGCCACCTTAACCCTTTTCTAGTCCCACTAGGAGGTAGGGACCGAATGGGAGCGGGATTTATGGAAGAAGACAACTAAATGACAAGAAAAGGTTAGAGACAAAGTCTTACGATTCTTCTTTGGGAATTAGTCATATGAAATCGATTTGAGATTTAGAGAGAATCTACATAGATACCATCCTTGTCGGCTCGTCTCTTTTAACGTTGCACATTACACGTTTTAACCTCCAAGGTGATTTCCAAGGAATGTGGAGCCACTTCCAAGACACATATCTAGTATAGAATGTGCATGGTTGTGTGTGTGTGTGTGTGGAAGGATTGATGTTTTTGAGTATGAATGAGTCATGAGATATGCTTTAACCTTATCGGTATTTACCAACTTTTAAGACAGCTTTTTATCAATGTTTTGGGACAAGTTGATAAGATTAAGATAAAGCTTGAAACCGATTGGTTTAAACTATGAGTTTTACTTGTTAGATCCTTATTGGTATAGCTAAAGTTAGCGTTTCTAGTGAGTTATGTCTCTTACAAAGCACACATCCAAAAAGACACAAAGGGTATTGGTCTATTACACGAATTGTTTCGATCAAGCCACTTAGGATTTGCTGTTGTAATTTGGCAGTTTTATGTCTGAACTAATCCATAACAGCTAAGACCAGGGAAACATGTTTCTAGCAATGCTTTGTTAGTGATGAGATAAACTAATTAAGTGTTTTCTTGAAGTCAATAGTGAACAAACTAACCAAAAATATTGTTGGCTTGCTCTTAAACAAACTCAACTATATTTTTAAAAGGCTTTCAATTTTTAGTAAAGTGAATAAGGTAACAAATTATATCGGGTTAATATTTTGCCTTTTGATCTGCTGTTCCCATTCTGCTGTGCCTTTTGTGCCTGAGATCATCCTAACCATCCATTTGAGATGGTTTCAGGCACAGGGGCACAGCAGAATAGGAACAGCAGATCTGCTCCCTAATATTTTGCTACGTGGCACTTACATATTGTATTTATGTGATATATAAATTATATTATTTAATAAATTAAAAAATCAAGTGATATCTTAAATTTATTAAAAAATAAAATTCATAAGTAGCACAAATGTAATATATGACAATTACTTGTTAAAAATACCTTAGATCATGACGATATCCACATTAATAGAAAAATTAATGTCTAAGTTATTTTTGTTAAATATTAAAAATTGAAACATTTTAATACCACTTTTAAAAATCAAATTAATATTACAAAATTTAGTAAAATTTGAGAATTTTCTTATAAAATTAACATTTAAAATTTACTGTAATTATATTTAATTAAAAAATAATTCAGAGAAAAAAAATACAACAAGCAAACAAAAGTAAACCTACTTGGATAAGAATCAAATTAAAAATAGAGACAAGAATGTTGTTCTTATCAGCTTCACCCTTTTCGAAGAGATCAGCCTAAGGTAAAATCGCCAAGTGTGTTTGACGGTGGGCATGAACGTTTCTCCATGGTGCTTTCTGCTTTCAGAATGTCCACTTCGCTCTCCACTATTTAGTCGGTAGGTAGGTATTTCCTAAATCAAATATTTTATAATAATCGTGTGAATAGTTTAGTTTAAGAAGTTTCTGATCCCAGGATTTACCGAACTTTCAGTTGGACTTTTCAACATCATGTGTCTTTGAATACTGTAATCCATAGCTTTCTCAGAAAGAGCGTAGTAAGTTGAACTTTCGTTTTATCTGTGATTCTCTGAGAAGAAGGACTGGAGTTTGGTAAGTTTAGAGCCAAAACTCGAAACTATGTGCTTGGAAAAGGAGACCCTTTAAGTATAGTGAACAATGGCAATTAGACGGGTGGCGAGGGCTAGCAATGGAGGCATCGTCGTTGGTCACAAGTTGCAGTGTAAAACCAAGACTTTTTGGATTCGGGTAAAAATGCCGACTTTAAGCCATATGGACTCCAATGTTGTCCTTTAGTCGTCTCCTATGCAGCGACCGACTTGAGCTGCTTTTCCTTTCGGTAAGAATCGAAATTACTTAATAAATTAATTTTCATAATTAAAGGATAAGTTTAATTTGAATTTAAATTAAAAATTTACAAAATTTATAATTGGTTCTGCTTGATTCTAGCGGAACTGAACGTTGCCGTTTGGATCCATGAGTTGACTGTTTTCTGTAGTGACTTCGACGTTAAAATCCCTGCAAAACAAAGAAGGCACGTTGGGGGTTGTGTCCCGATTAGCCCCTCCGACGCTCAAGTCAGTCTTTTAGTGAAGGTGAGGCTGCTGAATACAGAGAAAGCTAGGTTATGATTGCGTACCTTTGTTACGGTAGAATTATCCCTTATATATGGAGCAACAATGCATGAGAGTCTCTCACATGCGGACGGGTTAAGGGGAGCATGGATCGGGCCTGGGTTTGACATGGCCATTGGGTATGAGACTGATCTTTGAAGGATGGACCAATCGGCCCATAGGATATTTTGGCTGGGCTCAGGCCCTGCACGACCGACCCGACCAGACTGATATTTTTTAAGTTGGGATCACTAGCGAGAAAAGCAGAAGGCGATAACAAAAAAAACACAGAAACCTTAGCTGTGAAAAAACGATGGGCGTGTGTAAGAACATTGGGGAATAACATTAGCACGCGCCAGTCAACGCATAGACATTGACTGCTGCACTTGACTCACGGAAAGGGTTTTGGCGTTTAGAGTGCACGCCACCAAATAGTCTCCCACAGGTTTTTCATTTGATTTTCCTAAAGCCTTAATTTCATTTATATTAATTTAATGGAGATTAAAAATTTATATTCCTAATAAAATTGGAAAAGTTTTTTTTAATGTTTGAAAATTGTTTGAAAAAGGATAATCTTTGTCAGGAATATTTTGGAATTCAATTTAAATTTTTTAAAAAATTTAATTATGAAAATAAATTAGTTATTAAATCAATAATTAAAATCCATCAAAGGTTTTAAAAGATTTCTTTCACAATTAGATTATGTTAGAAATTATATTATTTTAATGAGATTTTTTTGAAAATTTTAAATCCCTCAATTAAATAAGTACACGTTAAGAATGTGATAGTTGCCTTCCTTTATTTAAGAATTAAATCAAAGTTCTGCTTATTATAAGGATTGTTAAGCAAACTTAAGGCAATTTAACCCAAATATATTTTATCTTAAATTAGTGGGTCCTACTTAACAAAACTTGTATGATTTGGATGAGCAAACTCATGATCATATGAATCTAAAGTAAGGTTATGAATAATATATATGATATATTTTGGCAAAGAGTTCTCACCTCACGGGTCTAAGAGTCACATAAGATGTGATTGATAAAGTTGTTATCTACCTAATTTAAATTTAGTTAGTTTATTGAGCAAACTCAAGATCAACTATTTTTGAATGAGATCATAGCCTATTAGGAAATTATTTGATTCTTTCTCAATTTAATAATGAGGGCTCTTATTTTGAATAAAATAATGGGAGTAATCAAATTTTCATTAAAGTCCTTATTTTATTTTATTGTTGGGTATAAACTAATACTTACTATTTTTATTTCCTTCGATTATTGAATAAGAAGATGAGTACCAAATTGACATTGAAGAGCATCATAGCTACTAACAAGTTGACTAGACCTAACTTCTTATATTGGTTTCACAACTTGAGAATTGTTCTTAGGAAAGAAAAGAAGTTATATGTTCTTGACACTGTTGTTCCATTAGAGCCTAGTTTAGATGCTTGGGAGAGATATCAACGTTATATTGATGACGTTGAACAAGCTACATATGTGATGTTGGCAAGGATGTCTCCAGAGCTTCAAAGGCAACATAAGAACATGGATTCTCCTGCTAAAGTTATGCATCTCAAGGAGTTATTTGGTGCACAAAGCAGGGTGAAAAGGTATCAAATCTCCAAGGAATTCTTTCAATGCAAGATGGAAGAAGGATCTTCAGTGAACCTACACATGTTGAAGTTGATTGGGTATATTAACAAATTATCCCAATAAGGTTTTGTCATAGATCATAAGTTAAGAGTTGATTCAGTGTTGTAGTCTCTCAGTTCAAGCTTTTCACAGTTTACTATGAACTTCAACATGAATCAAAAGGATATTTCATTGTCTGAATTGTTGAAATGCTTAAAACTACAGAGGGGTGCCTTAAGAAGGAACCCAGTTATGTTTTTGTTGTGGATTCTTCCATGAGCAAGAAAAAGGGCTTTAAGAAGCATAATAACAAGAAGCAGAAGGCTCTAACTAAAGTAGTAAAGCCAAAAGGCAGTATCAAGAAGAAAAACAATTACAAGGGCACATGTTTTCACTGTAGAGTCAATGGACACTAGAAGAACAATTACCCAGCTTATCTTTCTACCCCGAAAGATAAGAAGCTTAAGTTTAGATATCTTTATAATTGAGAACAATCTTTCTACTTTTATTCCATATTCTTGAGTATTAGATACTAGATGTGGTTCTTATATATGTAATAACATGCAGATGTTATCATAAAGTACATCATTGAGGAATGGCTAAGTAGACCTAAAAGTAGGAAATGGAGCAAGAGTTAATGTATTAGCTGTAGGAACATGTAGTATAACTTTACCTTCTAGCCTTGTATTAGAACTAAATAATTATTACTATGTTCTATTTGTTACTAGAAAAATCATTTCTATTTCTTATTTAATTTGAATGGATTTGTCTTTATTATTAAGAATAAAAGTTCTTCTTTTCATAAAAATGATGTTTATTATCGATCTAGATTACTTATAAATGGCTTGTATGAGTTAGACCTTGAATTGTTAACATAAATAGAAAGAAAAGAAAGATAACTGACCAAAATCCATCTTATTTATAACATTGTTAGATCATATTAATGAAACTAGAATCACAAAATTACATAAAGAAGGATATTTTGATTCTTTTAATTATGAATCATATGAAAATTGTGAATCTTATTTTTTGGGAAAGATGACCAAACTACTGTTTAGAGGAAAATGAGAGCGTGTCAGTGAGTTCCTAGAGCTTATACATTAAAACGTACGTAGGCCTATGTCTACTAGTGCAACACCCTATGTTAGGGATTATAAAATTAAGGAATTCTAGTACATCGTTTGCTTTGCATAATTGAATATTCGTTGATATGTGCATATGAATTTTGACATATACAAATAATTGTACATGCATTCAATGACAATTTTCTTGTATAATTGATTTATAAATCCAATTAAAATATGAAATATGAATTATTTTTGAGCTGAAAAATTATTTGGAGAGTCATATTATTATCTCAGAATTTTTGGTGAATTGTAGAAATTTTCTGAAAATTTGAGGTATTTTGTTTTGGATTTAAAAATAAAAAATAAAATAGA
Source organism: Erythroxylum rufum (assembly GCA_027478365.1). Classification (NCBI taxonomy): domain Eukaryota; kingdom Viridiplantae; phylum Streptophyta; class Magnoliopsida; order Malpighiales; family Erythroxylaceae; genus Erythroxylum; species Erythroxylum rufum. The sequence continues at coordinate 55,824,271 of JANIHZ010000007.1, forward strand.
CAAAAGGCATAGCGACAAGTAACAGCCTGGTATTTTGCCACTTGGGTCACATGCAAGGACACACGCAGACAAGTGTGTCTTGCTTGAGAGAAAATTTCTGCAGCACTCTTTCGGTTGTTTCTCATCGAAAGTAGTTCAACACCAAAACTTTCCTTCATTAAAAGCAGCCCCGTATATTGATTTGTTACTGATTATTCTGGTTTGCTTCATCCAATGAAGGCCATATCTGCACTTACTGTTAGGGTTTCTGTTGAAATCAGGCAAGTGATGTTTTTGATTTTTTGGTTATGTAAATGAATTTCATGAGGTGTTATGGGTGGAACTGAATTCACGCATGAGTTATATAAGTAGGAAGTAAATTTATGCATGAGTTATATAAGTAGAAAGGTTTCGGATGAGTATAGCGGTGGTGATGAATGAGTTAATAATGAAACATATAGTGCAGTAGAATTTGTGCAGCAACTGGAAATAATATGTTATGTTTTGGTGTTTGTGAGTATCTGAGTTTAGTGAAAGTTTGTGTTGTTAACTACAGAATATGTTTAGAGTTGTTACTGTTCATAAAACAAACTTACAGTAGTGAGAGAAAGCAGGTGGGAAATTTCGGTTTTGATGGTAAATACCATATAAGCTTGCATTTGAGTTTTTTTTGAGATTGTACTGGAGTAGAAGGACAGAACATATGATTAGGAGTGAATAAATTAGTAGGAAGTAGAGTGAAGAAGTCTGCAGTTTTTGGTGAAGAAGATGATGAATAGTATTGAAAAAAATTCTGATTTTGGCATTGTAACTAATGTTGCATTTTGAGTTGTTTTAGCATAAGATAAGTTGCATGGGGGTAAAAATGGAGGAGTAAATGTAAATGTAGGGGTATAAATTTGTGATGAGGAATTAAGTAAAAGAGAGGAAGAAGATGGAGGAGTGTTGCTGCAAAAATGTGGAGAATTATGTGAAAAAACGTGATTTTACAGTAAAAGGGTGGTAGTTGCTTGTATAAGTTTATGAACAGAGTATTTCATTGAACAACCTTGAGTCTTTTGGCTATAACTTTTTCTTCCAAACTCCAAATGACTTGAAACTTAGACCAATGGATTCCTAAGAAATTTTCTTTCTCTCCACAAAAATTTAGAGTTATCTGAATTGATTTGAAATTGGAAAATTTTCATGATCATGCTTTGGTTTTCTAATTATAACTTGAGCTGTAGATTTCTTCATGTGTTGATTTTTGATTCATATTAAAATAGAGACATATGTATACAACTTTTGTGAAGAAGTTGAATTTTAATTTTATCTCTATGACTTTGAAAATTGGCATGAGACTGAGTTTTAGCTTAGGCTGTAGCATTACCAGGGACAGAAATCATATCCTGTGGTTATTGAATAAACTGTATTGATGTGGGCTTAATTAGACTGAGGTGTCTTCTCAAAAGTTGTAGCTTATTCTCTTGGCTTTAAATTGGTATACAGTTTGTAATTTTTGGATATTGGAATGAGAGTTATGAGGTGTACAACTTAGAAGCATGATCATGTATTAGCCAAAATTTCAAATATACATAGTCTGTGGTATTTTGAGCATACCTCATTGAATACTAAACCAAATTAGATGAACTTAGTATCATTAGAAACCTAAGACACATAGGAACAATTGTCTAGAAGAGATTGTTATAGAAATACATCATTTTCTTGATCTTATTGATTATACAAAGTTGACCCGAATGAGGTACTCAAGGAAAAGCTGAAATAGTTATTGAATGTATGGATTTTGGAACTTTTGAAGTACAATTGATGTTTACATCAGTTTAGTAAGAACATATACCCGAGAATTTTTCATGAACATGCATTATACATATTTAGTACATGAATGAATTCTTAATCATGCACAATAGTGATTTGTATATGTGTTAAATGTTATAGAGGAACGCATAGAGCGACAACTTCCAGATATTGCAGGGACTTTAAGCAATAAACAATAAGGGAGCTTTTGTAAGTAATTTAGATGGTAACTTTTATGAGTAACCTAAGATGGTCTCACCTTGATTTGTTTTGTTTATTACTGAATTGAATTTGATATTGATGAATGTGTACTGATTCCGGACAAGAAGGTTCGAGGTATTGATTGATGAATGTGAAATTGAAGTGCTACTTACCTTACTTTGTTCTACTTGTTGAATTTCATTTATGCTGATTGTGTTCTGAATTCCAGACAATGATTGTCCGAGGCATTTGATGCATGTTTATATCATTGGAAGTGCTACTTATATATGAATATGATTGACTACTTGCTTTGCACATGAAATGTCTTAAATGGCTTGTTTTGCTTTAAAATTGTTGAGCCCTTGTTGTGGGTAAATAGACATGCCTAGAAGGGTCTGCAGTTACTTCTGTGGAACTTCAGTATTAAGACTTCGGTCTCTTCTGTGATACTTCGGTGTCGAGACTTTGGTCTCTTCTGTCTAAGTCCCGTTACCTGCCTCTATAAATGGATTTAGCAGTCATCTGGTTTGTATTCTGATATCTATTTGATTCTAACATAAGCTAAATTATTTTCTAATTCTGAAGGGTTTATAAACTCCTGTGTTATGCAGTTTTGTTAATTATAAAATCTGTTCCAAAATGCATTGTGTCTGATTTATTGTTAAAGAAATCATTTAATGTAGATTAGTTATTACTCATTAAGCTATATGCTTAGCACGGTGGATTTGCCCCGTGTTGGTTCAGAGTGAAGATTATAAGGACTGAGATGAGTCAACCGCAATGGCCAATGGAGTTTGAGTTTTGTTTTGATAAAAATGTATTTGGAGTTTATTTGAGCTTGTATATAATGTGTATGATTCTGAATTGTTGTAAGTTTTTATAATAACTATGTGTCAGGCTGGTTTCGATTTTTGGAACAAATTTGAATTAAGCTCTTGTGATATAATGTATGTTTGTTTAAGATTCTGGAAATGGATGTATGAAATGTTTTGTACGTTTTGGAATGTTTAGTTTTGAATGCTATGCTTTCACGAAATGTTTTGTATTATGTATGTTCTGTGTGTGTGGCACTTGCAATATCCTCTCAGGGGGTATTAGGGCACCACAATGTTTGATATCAGAGCATGGTTTAGGCGATTCTGGTTTAACCAACGCTTAACTATTACTTGTACTTGAATATAAGAGTTGTTTCTGGCCTAATGCGGTTTGTCCAATGTTTTGGTTCTAGAATGTTCGTATGGAAAGATTTCATAAGACTGTTGATGAGGTATTTTGTTGAGAATTTGTGATTCTATATAAGATTAAAACAATGGGTTCGATATTAGAATTTCGTGATGGTTACGTATCGTAAGTTTCTGAATTGATTGAGAATATATTCAAGTAAGATAAAGTCAATGATAGTAATTTATATAGAAGCCTTGAAGATTAAGTTAATCAGTTATTATGAGTGCACATATGATAAAATGGTTGCTTTGGCGAATGATGTTATGGTGTACGGATGTAATATATGTTTGGAAAAGAATGAATGAATGAGTATGGAACGAATTAGATGTGAATATTGGAGTCGGATAAGTATAAGATTCAGACAAGGGAAGTTGAATAGACTATTGAAAGTGCATGTACACGTTCTTATTGTGGTTAGATGGATTTAGGTCCGTAATGAATTCTATATCAGTATGTTCAGGAAGAACGAGTTTTATTTCAGATATGTGTTTTTAGCTTAGGAAGCTGAGATGTCAAATAATTAGAATAAGGATTTGTCTGAATATGAGAAAATGGAAGTTTGTGGATATTTAGAAATGAGAAATAGTATATGGCTAGATATGACAAATAATGATGTAATGCATTGTATTAGTGAATATATTATGGAATACGAAATCAATATTGTACTGTGGTAATATATCCCTGAATGTGATATAGATGTGAATGCCTTGTCGTAGATTGTTTGAGGAAAAGAGCAAAATAAGTAAAATCGATGAGATTAAAGGATACAAGCAGAAGATAATAAAAAATTTAGTTAATTATTATGATTCTAAGAAGATGAACTTGGAATTGAACTGGTTGTTGGTTATTGTGACAAGAGTTATGATTCACTATAAGAACATGGTAGTGGAATTAAGATCAAAATTTCATGACGAATATGTATCTATAATTCTGAAATGAATGAAGATATACATATGGAAGATGAAATAAATGACAATAGAAAGATGAGATAGAAATAAGAAAAGAATAAAAGAGAATTCTTGTCCAGGATCAATTGAGAACAAAATATAACTTGGTGATTTGTCAAAAATAAATCTTTTGATAGAATGGGATGACTTTAAAGATACACACCTAAGTATATGCGACGGAAATCATATCTACTACTTCGTCAAGTTTGGAAAATAGAACGTTATGACCTTGTAAGAAACACTAGAAATTGATCTTTTTGAGGTACTAAGAATGTTTGATAAGCATTGATGGGAACAATTGATTGATAAGGATTACAGGAACAATATAATTGATAGTAGCAAGAAATCTTCTTTTAAAGAAGAATTTCACTGAATTAGGTTAAGTAGACCAGATGGCTTACTTTTAGGAATGAACGAAAATGGAGTAAATTAAAAGTGAATATTGGGGTTTTATTCTAATGGAGACTCAAGTGTAAGATGTAGAATATGTTATTAAGAGTGTATGCATTTTGTTTGATGTAAGGTATCCAACTATGTGATTGGATTTTTGAATTTGAGGCGACACTCTTGCTAATGTGAGGAGAACTTAGCCCACATTACATTATATGAAAATATGCTCAGGGGATACAAATTGGATTTGATGAATGTGTTACCAACACAAGAAGTTAAGTTTGTAAATCAATTGAAATGAGTGGAGAAATGAGTATGAATGGTTCGACATTGCAGTAAGTCAATATGAAATTAAAGGAAATCGAATGAATGGAAAAAAAATCATTCGAGAAAATGAGTCGATTGGGAAATCGAAAATAACATGAGATAATATTACCTTATTGAGGAATTAATTACTTAAGAAAATCTGCAGTTTTAAATAAATATGAGATTCTGTCTGTGCATTAAAAGTGAAAGCTGTGCATATTAAGTTCTTTAATGCATTTCGTATAATGCATATTCTGATGAAGGTGTTGTGATTCGAGTCGCCGATCTAAAAGAGCTGTAAGCTCATAATTTTGCACATAGAGCTTTGCTCCGTGATATCTGTTTTTGACTGAGCCCAGTGGGCTAGTATCTTGATGTGTATCTGAAAGGCACACGGTCACAACAATCATAATGAATTTGGAGTCTCATATGCATCTGTATTTGTATATATCTGTTCTGATTCACAATGATTACATGATGTGCTATGCTAATGTGAATAATTGGATTATACATGTTCTGATAATTGTGAAATATGTGATCTCTATATGTAACTTGGGTGAAATCATTAATGATGTTTTGCAGGAATTAAGATACAATTTGTTGCAACATAATAAAAATGATTTTTGTATGCATAGAGACAATTAACGTCTCGTGAGTCGATTATTTGATACATAATTGGAAACTTGCTGAAATAGCCATAGCTTTGAAAGCTTGGAGACACTATACGTATAGTGAAATATTTCGGATTTATATATACATATACAGATCAATAAAGTTTGAGGTATTTATTGAGTTTGAAAGAATTGAATACAATACGGAGCCAATGAATAGAACAACTGAAGGTTTATGATTGTATTAATGAGTACTATCCTGGTAAAGTTTGTGTGTATCCAATTCTGAACAGAAAATTCAATAACGGAATATCGCAAATTTCGATATTGAGGTTACCAAACTTAGTGCAATAAAGAGCGTCGAATGTCGAATTGAATTTGGAATTGAGGACATAATGAAATATTATCGGCTCTATTGAATATAAAATTAGTTTTACGTGAAAGGTTTAGCAAAGCCCAAAGTGAGGATCCAGAACTGTGAATCTTATTATGGAAGGGCAAATAAATCTGGATTTTGGAGTCTGAATTGGAAAAAAGCATACCTTGTGCTTGAAATACAAAGTTTGTGTATACGATAAAGATGATTGGGTAAAAGATTGTAAGAGAAAGCAAAGAACAACCTATGTTATACATCCTAGTAAAAGTACGATGAAATAACGTTTGACAGTTAAGGATGTTGAAATAAGTGATTGCATATATGAGTTGCCAACGGTCTTAATTGTTGGAGATATGCTTGAAGCTTTGGAGTTCATAGAAACATTAGGTCAATGTATAATTTTAAAGTCAGTATAACAATCATTGTTACAGTGATATCATTAGAATCTCGTATAAGGCGTTATATGACAGAAAGAGTCATCCGCCTATATATTTGGATGAATAAGGCCTAAAAATAGTTTCAGGCCAGAATTGATGAGAGATGTTGGTTATAAGTGAAATTGATATGTATTAAACATTAGGCGCAAGAAAGATGAATGAATTAGGTGGATCACCACCGAAGATTTGGAATAAAGTGAGATAGACACACGAGTTAATTGTATTACCACTGTAGAGATGCGAATTATCAAGCAAAATGTGAATTGTTTCTAAGAGTATCATCTTACCAAGGTGTGCTCAGCTTAGGACACATAAATTTGTCCATATGAAAGTTATGTGATAAGAGCACCATTAACAGATGAGTTTGTATTACCAACAAAGGTGCCTTAAAGTCATAATATGTTTTATATGAAAGAATGCTAAGAGATGTTAATATGATCTGATAATGGTGTTATCGATTTAGAAAGTGAAATTGTGAGTAATCTGAAATATATTGAGAAAATAGACAAGATAGTGTAATATTTGAATGAGCAATTGAAAAAAAAAACAATTGATTCCATTGACTATAGTCAAATGGAAGACATTATTCAAGTGACAAAGCTAAATGGGAAACAGAGGATCATATAAGGAAAACAATATTCCCACATGTTCAAACAATCAGGTATGAATTTCAGGGACGAAATTTCTTAAGGAGGGAAGAATTGTAACACCCCATATTAGGGGTTAGAATATTAAGAAAATTCAGTACATTTTATTCTTTGCATATTTGAATATTTGCTTATTTGTGCATAAGCATTCTGGACAAATACAATAATTGTACATGTTTTCATTGACATTTCCGGGTAAATTTGATTTATAAGTGGACATTGTGGATTAAATTAGAGTGTATTAATTATGATTTAGCAATTTTGGTATATTTTGGATATTTTGAAATTTTCGGTAAATTATTTTTGAGTTGAAAATTTATTTGGAGAGTAATATTATTATTTTGTAATTTTTTGTGAATTTTAGAAAAATATTGATTTATGGGCAAATTATGGAGTGATAAATGGATCAATGAATGAGTGACATTTGGCACCATTGGATGATTGACATGTGGACTGGTTTTATGGGTGACAAGTGGCAGCATTTTAATTAGGCAAATGGCATTACATGCACTAAGACATGTGGCTTGATGCATGACATGTATTAAGACATATGGCTTGATGCATTACATGTATTAAGACATGTGGTTTGATAAACTAAGGACACCTAGCAAAGCAATAGCTGAAACACTCCAGCTCATTTTAGCAGCCCACTCCCTCACTTTGGCTTCTTTCACATGAAATTTCACTCTCCAACTTCCCCTCTCAACTTCTGGAACTTTGCTGAAGCTTGGATCACCATATTTGTAAGTTATTTCATTAATAAATAGGTCTTGTGATGCTATGATTGATGCTGGAAACTGGTTTGGATGATTAGTTCTACTGGACAGGTTTCGGTATTTTAGCCATATCTTTCTCTGTAGGTATCCAAATTAGATTAATTTAACTATGTGTTAAACTAGAAACCTATATCTACAACTTTCATGAAGGCTTCGAATCTGATTTCTGTTACTAAGAATGTCAAAAGTTGGCTTGAAGTTAGTATTTGAAATCTGTCACTGTTTGTGAACAGTCTGTAGTAATTTAAGAATAATTTTCAAAATGCTGAACCAAATTGTATAAACTTGGTGTAAATAGAAACTTAAGACATAAAGGAAAAAATGTGAAGAAGAATGTTTGGCCTAAATCCTTCATTGTCATTGTCAAAATGACGGTGTAACATTGACCCAAAAGTCTGTTTATGGAAAAGCTGGAAGAAATGAAGTGTTTTCACTGAACACGTCTTGGTATTTTTATTATAACATGATTTGTACATTTCTAAATGCGTTGATTCTTTATTCTAATTAAACTAGAGACTTATGTCTACAACTTTTCTGAAGAATCCAAATGCTATTTCTATCTCTAAGCATCTCAAAATCTGGCTGGAATTAGAGTTAGGAATTCTGTTATAGGTTAAAAACAGTATGAACTCTTTTGGATATAACTTTCAGTATACTGACTCAAATTGTACAATTTTGGTGTTGTTACAAACTAGAAACATAGTGGAACAATTTTCTGGAAGAAAGTGTTACTGTAATACAACATTCTCCTTGTCATAAAGAGCATGCAAAGTTATCTCAAAAGGGGGGTGTTAAGATGAAATGTTGAGGTGTGCTGGAATTTGATGACTGGAATGTTCTGAACATGCTTCGGTATTTTAGTCATATTTTCATCTGTAGGTTTTCAAATGAAATGATTCTTATTTTAAATTTAATTAGAGACATAGTTCTACAATCTTTGTGAAGAAGTCAAATTTTAATTATGTCTCTATGATTTTCAAAATTGTCATGAAAGTGAGTTGTAGCTTAAGCTGAAGCATTGTCAGGGACAGAAATCATGTCCTGTAGTTATTGAATAAACTGTATTGATGTGGGCCGAATTAGACTAAGGTGTCTTCACCAAAGTTGTATCTTATTCTCTTAGCTTTAATTTGGTATAAAGTTTGTAATTTTTGGATATTTGAGCTGAAAGATATGAGTTATGAAAATAGAGGGTATGATCATGTACTAGCTAAAAGTTCAAATGTGTACAGTTTGTGGTATTTTGTACATAACTCTTTGAATACTGAATCAAATTGGATTATTTTAGAGTCATTAGAAACTTGAGACACTATAGAACAACTTTACAGAAGGAAGTGTTGCCTAATTTGGTCATTTACCCTACCAGATTAATTATGAAAAGTTGGCCCGAAATCATATGGATAGAAAATCTTAAGTGGTCACTTAGGTTATGAAATTGATTCACATTGTTTTATTTTGGTCCAAATTATAAGTACCAAATGTTATTAATGAGGGCTTTGATATCTGATCGGTTTGATGATGAAAA
>JANIHZ010000007.1:55866773-55876820 GCA_027478365.1 Erythroxylum rufum
GTTTAATTTAATAACTAAGCTTTTAAAATTAGATCAAAATATTATTTTTACTCATATAATGTATTTATTAGGGCTCCTTAGGGAGTGGTTAAGTTGGTGGAGTGGAGGGGCATAGGGTTAAAAGGTCCTGTGTTTGATTCTCCCTACCTACGCTCTCTCCATTAAATCTGTCATACAGAGCTTGTCTAGTGTGGACTGTGAAATGCCCAATTAGCTTGATTTATAGGCTATTGTAATAATCCAGACTACGGATTCTCCGTTTAGAAAAAAGACATAAGTGTCCATTCGATAATTATATTAACACCAATAATATTCTAACTTGAGTTGTACTAATTTTTGATAAGTTAATTATTAAAATAAAAATTTTAAAGGGTTAAATATCGAATTAAAAAATAAAAAATAAAGCTCTTTTTTGAATATATTATCTCTTTAAAGAATAAAAAGAAACCCTCCCAACAAAATTATTCCCCTTCCAACTCATCTGCTTTTTCCTCATCCCAAATACGGCCTTACTATTAAGGACACGCGTCTGTTCTCTGACCCAAAACAGCTGGTGATATGTGGACAGGCCCGACAGGGTCACTTGTGTAGCCGGTCACCACTTCTCTGCGAGGTATATAGGCAGCTTCTTTCGGTTACAAAATAATTGAAGAAAATAAATTAATATAAAGCGAAAATTAGCTTTATCCAGCTTGCTCTCTCCAGGTTAGTCGCTTTAGTTGAATTCTTGTTTAAGAGATTAAATTTGAGCTCTTTTATTCTTTTTAAGCTTGGATTAGTGTTAAAGGTGCTAACTTTGATCGATCTCTAGCGCAAGATTTTAGTTTGTGATTATCTTCCCCCCCTTTTTCTGTTGTTTCGTTTGGGCTTCTTGATGTTTTGATCTTTCGGTTTAAGTTTCTGATTGGATGGTTTAGTTAAGGTTGGGGCGTGGGTTTATTCTGGGGTTTTTGATTTGGGAATTTGGGGCATTGTTGTTCTTGGTTTTGAGTTTACTCTCACTTTTTTGTTGTGAATCCCAGTTGTTGGGATTGGCTTGAAATGCAAGCTTTATTAGCCGTTGATGGCTTGAGTTCTTGGGTTTGGGATTTAGGCCGTTATCTCACCTAAATTTGTTTTTTTTTTTGGCTGGCACTAGTGCTGTGTTATAGCTTTTTTGGGTTTGGAGCTAGGGTTTTCTTGGGTTTACTGAAATTAGTGCTTTTATGGTGTTGTGAAAGATTATGTTTGGAAAGATTCAATCTTTCTACTGTGTTTTGAGTCGCAATAGATTATTTTTGTGGAGAAGGTACTTTTAAGGAAGAGCTCTTTATTTTTTTTCTCTTTTAAGCATGTGTTTTTCTGCAGCTAATCCTGTTTTTCCGTTTTTGTATTTTGATTGAACTTTGTTTAGATCCAGACAGCAAATTGTTGAAAGGCCCATCTGGCTAGAAAAATATTGCACTTCATTTGGTCTAGTTGAGAGAGCCTGTAGATTTTTGACATCCTTTTCATCGGTTAGTAATATTGCTAACAGAAGCAATCAGACTTCTGTTTCTCTATGGTTGGTGAAGGGGATACTCATTTTACTGATGAGTCATTTATACTGCGAACCCTTTTGCGGCTTCCTGGAACGGTTTAGCTTTTAATGATATTGAGCAGACTGAGTGTGATTATTATTGCTAAAATTCGTACACCCTGGCTCTGGAGAGCTACTTAGACTCCAGCCACCAGGGCGCAGTGCCGGCCATGGCAACTTCTCGTGTGGCTGGAGGGTTAGCCCAGTCTTCCTCAAGTTCAGGAATTTTCTTCCAAGGGGATGGGCAGTCCCAAGCTATCGTTAACTCTCACTTGAGCACTTCATTCGGCAACTCATCCAATACAGTTCCTGGAACTGGGCGTGCCAATTTGGGTCCAGTTTCTGGAGACATGAATAATGCAGTTTTGAACAGTGTGACAAACTCAGGACCAAGTGTTGGAGCAAGTTCTTTGGTCACTGATGCCAATTCGGCCCTGTCAGGAGGTCCCCAATTACAGAGAAGTGCAAGCATCAATACCGAGTCATATATGCGCTTGCCAGCATCACCAATGTCTTTCTCATCCAATAATATTAGCGTTTCAGGTTCATCAGTAGTTGATGGATCCTCTGTAGTGCAGCAAGACCCGAGTGCACACCAATTACAGCAAAGTCAGCATCAGCAACAAGGGGGCTCGAGTGCAACATCCTTTCCCGCCTCCCAACCTGGACAAGTTCTACAATCCTTGGGCCCGCGTGCAGCTGGAACTTTCATTCAAGATCCTACTAATCTATATCAGGTTCAAAAGAAACCTAGACTGGACATTAAGCAGGAAGATATTCTGCGACAGCCGATGCTGCAGCAATTGTTGCAGATGCAGGACACCATGCAGTTGCAAGGCCGAAATCCGCAGCTGCAAAGCTTTCTTCAACAACAAAGCTTGAGACATCAGCAGCAAATTCTCCAGTCTATGCCAGCACTGCAGAGAGCTCAATTGCAACAACAGCAGCAGCAAATGCAATTGAGGCAGCAACTACAACAGGAGGCAATGCAGCAGGCGCCTGCTGTAAAGCGACCCTCTGATAATGGGGGCATATGTACTCGTCGGTTGATGCAATACTTATATCATCAGAGACAACGGCCAGCTGTATGTTCTTGATGCTTTGCTTTTTGATTCATTTGGGTCTTTTGCATGGGACCAACCTTCTATTTTCTTTCTAAGCATAAATCTGTATTGGGACTCATTGCCCTTTTTTGTGAACATATGATCCTGTATAGCTACCTGAATCTTATTTTTGCAAGTCCTGAAGCACTAAGGGAATTAAATTTTGATATAGCTTTATTGGTATGACAGGATAACAGTATTGCTTATTGGAGGAAGTTTGTGGCAGAATACTATTCACCTCGTGCAAAGAAAAGATGGTGCTTGTCATTATATGATAATGTGGGGCATCATGCACTCGGTGTTTTCCCCCAGGCAGCTATGGTATCTTGCTTACTTATTAAAAATAAGCTGCTGTAGCAATTATTATTGACATGCTACTACTTTGTGATAAACTTATACAGTTGATGTCCTCACAAAATTTAAGCTATTTATCATTCTCAATCATGTGTGAAATAAATTGATGTCTTGATTTTCCATTAGCTACAGATTGATTTCAGATGCATGACTTACCCTTTGTAGGCTTTGTTATCAGTTGTCACGCATCCTAATGTCCAACTATCTGTTTTGCAGGAGGCGTGGCATTGTGAAATATGTGGTTCTAAATCTGGAAGAGGATTTGGTAAGAAAACAATATACGTTCCTTTTATTAGAAGTTTTGCTTCTTGATAACTGCCATTATATTATAGTCCATAAAGAATTACAGTTTTGCTTTGAGAATTATTGCTTGCTTCAGGTATAAAATGCATTTTGATTTTGAAGAGACAACTTGAGACTATCAAGAGCATTGTATAATAAATGAAATCTTGTTATCTTCTTTGATTCTTCTGCTACTGTCCTGTATTCTTTTGAGTTTCGTTAGCTTTAACTCATTTTATACTAACTATATGATGTATGTCTACAGAGGCAACCTTTGAAGTCCTTCCTAGACTTAATGAAATCAAATTTGGCAGTGGTGTCATTGATGAGCTATTGTTTTTGGACCTGCCACGAGAGTGTAGATTTCCCTCTGGGGTAATGATGTTGGAGTATGGAAAGGCAGTCCAAGAGAGTGTCTATGAGCAACTTCGTGTAGTTCGTGAGGGTCAGCTCCGTATTATATTCTCTCACGACTTAAAGGTCAATAATATCATTCTATGATGACCAGTTGTATCTGATAATGTAGTCCTTGAGATAACCTGCTAGCATTATTTTGCAGATTTTGTCTTGGGAGTTTTGTGCACGGCGCCATGAAGAACTCCTTCCACGGAGGGTTGTCGCACCTCAGGTACTGATTTTTGTAATTTGTTTGTTTTGGTTTGGTTTTATTGCCTAAAATTATGTTTGCAATATGCATAGATGGTCTGTGAGAAGATTTGAACTTTTGCAATTTGTCATAGATGAAACTAGTCAAAATGATCCTTAAATTTTCCTCTGGACCAACTACTGAAAGTGCTGGGAGATATTATTAAACTGTATAAGAAGTATTCTCTAGCTCAATTTTTAAAGGTCAAATAACCAGATGACAAAAAGACAATATGTTTTAAAGATCTGTTTTGAATCTCCAATCTTTTGTGACTTTTAAAGTTATTTGCTTAACAAGGGCCTTAAAAATTATGGTTGTTTTACTGCAATTTTATTCAGATCTGTGAAATTGTAGTTAGTGTTCTGATTTCTCCTGCAGGTAAATCAATTGGTTCAAGTTGCACAGAAATGTCAGAGCACAATTGCTGAAAGCGGACCCGATGGTGTTTCTCAGCAGGATCTGCAAACAAACAGTAATATGTAAGACAATATGGACACTCAAATATGTTGGTTTCTTTTTCTATAAGATGCTATCGAATTGGGTCTGCCTGAAGCCTATAGATTCTTTAGATGGTTAGGATGAAGAGACTCAAAGTTGGCTTGACCGGGAATTCTTTTACTTCTGTAAGAAGATTTGACTTGACATGGGACTGATCTGTACCTACCTTCTAATTCAGCATGTGATGCAACACCAACCTTGGAAACATATATTACTGCTTATGGCTTTAGCTAAGTATATTGATTGGTAAAGAGTTTGAAAAGTAAATTATGAGTTCTCACCCTGATTAATTAAAGTGTTTGAGAAGGGATTGGATACTTCCCTTAAGATAGTGTTTCAACAATTCGAGTATAGAATTCTGTTTACTCACTTTAAATTGAGTATCTGTTTCCCTCCTTTTCCTGCTAGGATTGGAAATCCTGTATTTTATATATCCATACAATTGAGTCCTTGGGTTTTCAAAATAGTGTATAAAGAATTGCTTCAAATTATTGCTATATGACTCGGACTTGTTCTAAAAATAAAAAAGTCGAGGCATTTCGAATTGTTTGTTGACACGGACAAAGTCAAGGAAAACCTCTGAAATTATTTCAATATTGGACCTTGGACATATAATATTTCCAAATCGAATTTCTTTATTAAGATAGTGTTTCAACAATGAGTTTTTTTTTTTTTGTACGAGATGGCCTACTAAGAACAGTTGAAGTATACTGTTTTGAGTTTGCCAGTAGTTGGAACTGTGTTCTCAATGGGCAATGACAAAACCTGCAATTCCAATATAATGCCACAAAGTCATGATTGCTTTTGATGGCAAGCTTCTGCAGATAGTCTTCTAAAACTCGGTTCAGACCACCATCGGTTACTGTTATTGTATTTGCATACTTGACCTTGGTCCTCACTTTGCACAGGACTTGGCTGATGCCATTGCAATTTTTGCTAATTATTATGTCAACTGTTTTCAGGGTACTTACAGCTGGTCGCCAGCTTGCAAAGAGTTTGGAGTTGCAGTCGCTAAATGATTTGGGTTTTTCCAAGAGATATGTCAGATGCTTGCAGGTCAGGTTTAAGTTCTTTCTGATACTAGCTTGTGTTGGTGAAATCAGGCTGATATCCAGTCTTGTAATAATTTTTTGACAGATTTCTGAGGTTGTGAATAGTATGAAGGATTTGGTTGATTTCTGTCGAGATCACAAAGCTGGCCCAATCGGTAATTTCTCTATGGCTACTGTTATAATAATGGATTTGCTACCTTTTTATTTTAGACTTTTGGTCCTCTTTGCTAACTTATTCTGGATGATTCTATTTCAAACATGGTAACTTTGAAATGAGTTATTTTGGAAAAGTCAGTCCATGGATGTGAACTAGGGATGCTAACAAATTCTCGCTAGCAGAGAAAACTATGATTTCACTCTCCTGTTTCTGCAAATTTTTACTCCTAACTTGTGCAGAGGGGTTGAAAAATTATCTTCAGCATGCCACTGTGACCAAGGCCCAGGTGCAGAAGATGCAGGACGTGGAGCAGCTAGCAAGTGTTCAGGGGCTGCCAACAGATCGAAACACCCTCAACAAACTAACAGCATTGCAGCCTGGAATTAGCAACCACATGAGCAACAACCATCACATGGTTAATCGGGGAGCGTTGAGTGGTTCGGCCCAGGCTGCTTTGGCCCTGACTAACTACCAAAATCTGCTTATGAGGCAGAACTCAATGAATTCGAGCAGTAACTTAATTAAGCAGGAATCTCCATCATCCTTCAACAATTCCAGCCAAAGTTCATCCCCAAACTTCCAAGGGTCAGCTGGTTTCATGCCAGGATCAGTACAAAACGCATCTGTAAGTGGTTTCTCAAGTGCAAGTCTACCATTGCAACAGCCACAACAGTTACAGCAGCGCTCTTTGAGCAATAATAGCTTACTTCAACAGAATTATCCACAACCCTCTCAAGGTATTCCGGCCTTGCAACAGCAGCAGCAGCAGCAGATGATCCAGCAACTGCTGCAAGAGATGTCTAGCAACAGTGGGGGAGGGATGCAACAACATATTGGTGTGCAGAATGGTCATGGTACTGTTCCTAGTACTGGAATGGGCTTTGGAAGCAACCCTTCTGCAGCACCTGTTACTCGTTCCATGATGTCAGGAAGCATCTCAGGACCTGCACCTAGCCGGAGCAACAGTTTCATAGCTGCTGTGTCGAATAATGATTCTGGAGGGAATGGTAGTTTTAATCAAAAAGTGCCCGATTTACCTCAGAATCTCCATATTCCAGATGATTTGGTTCAGGATATTGCCAACGACTTTACTGAACCTGGATTTTTTAACAGTGACCTAGATGATAATATGGACTATGGCTGGAAGGCGTGACTAACATGGTTTGAAACATATTTTTATGTACAGGAAATGGAATAGCTACTTTCTTATTTCTTTTGATCCAGGAATTTGTTGTGACATTGCACTTGAACTACATTAGGCAATTAGCTTGTGTTTGTTTCTTCTCTCTTTTTCTGTTCTCTCTTTCTTTGAGAGTTTCTGTTCAAGTCTTGCAAGGTTAATCTATTGGAAGACAAGTGAACAGCTAATATGATATCGAGTTCTGAGTTATTGTTTTATGTTTCCTGTCAACATCTTACTGGCTAACACATTCATTATCACGACTTTCTCCAAATTGTTTCCTGCTTTTTGATCATAAGATGAACAGATACTATATGTAGATATTTCATCATCGATGAAAACTATGACCAAAGTGAATCAGAAAGCTCCTGATCTCAATCACTAAATCCTAAATATAAGTAATTAAGATGGTTGTATTACTTCTTGTGTAACTTCTCATTAAAGAAATAAATAAAGAACATTTATTCTATACTCTCGAGTCCTTGATTCGATTCATGTACATGGAACCTTCAAGCTATGCCAACGAAAAGAAAAAAAAAACAAAACCAGAACTTAACAAGACAACCACCAAGCGATCATTAAAAAAAAACATATGGAAGCAAACCTTAATGACTTTTGCTTCGTATGTAAGCATTTGTTTTATAGATAAATCAAGAAAAACTATACATAAACAATATGTTTGTAATAATAGAATAATTTACCTACCTATCAAAGCTTGGCATTTCGATTCAAATAGCTTCAACCTGCATTTCAGCTCACTAGGACATATGAACACAGAGTCCAAGCACAGACCACCTTTTGTGTGCGTGCAATCAATCTGCATCATTGAGAATTTGATCTTCACCAGTCGATTATGGTTCTCTACTGTGAATTCACCTGCATGGTAATGAACCCAACTTTCCTGTTCCCGCAGGCAACATTCTGATACCGCACGTTGTCCATTCGAAGTTGATAACTGGAAGCGAACAGGTTTTGTGTCCCAACCATGAACTTGATCGATGTTGCAGATTCTACGACCAAATCTTTTGCAGGGTTTGCCCAGTTGGAGCCTGAAGAACAGGCTGTATGTTCCTGCTGGAAATTCAAAGTCTAGTTCACCAACCACTTCAAACCACCATATCTGTTTAAGATATGCAATTGTACGGAAGCTGCACAATTAAAACATACTTTTTCAAATTAATCTTGTCATCTTGGAAGATAATGTTTTGGTAAAATGTAGGGTTAAAACTTAAATTACGTCGAATTTCTAGTTTTTATTTAAATTTTTTTTATTTAAACCCTTTTGTAATATTATTTAATTATCACATAATTTTATTTATATTTCGTTAATTAACTATCCATTCATGATTTTAAATTCATGTAATGTTATAATTTAAGAATTTTAATCATTTTGAGTATAACAAATTGAAAAAAAATTAATATAAATAGATAAGTGATAGCCAAAGCATCAAATTACTAAGTCATACCATGAAGCTGTGGGAAAAGGTAATTGAAAAGAGAATCCGGAGAGTTACTTCTATATCAGGCAATCAATTCGGTTTTAGACCTGGTAGGTCCACGACAAAAGCAATACATCTGCTCCGGCGACTAATGGAATGCTACAAGGAAAGGAAATGGGATTTACATGTAGTTTTTATAGATTTGGAGAAGACGTATGACATGGTTCCTAGAGAACTCATATGGTGGTGTTTGGAGACAAAGGACATTCCTATAACTTATATTGGAGTGATTAGAGATATGTATGAAGGAGCATTGACTAGCGTAAGGACGATAAGAGACGACACGGAAGCATTCTCTATTGTTGTAGGACTACACCAAGGCTCGGCCTTGAGTCATTTTCTGTTTACATTAATGTTAGACGTACTTACCAAACATATTTAAGGAGAGGTACCTTGGTGTATGTTATTTGCAGATGATATTGTCCTGGTGGATGAGATCAAGGAGGGGGTCAACGCTAAGTTAGAACTTTGGAGAGAAGCGTTAGAATCGAAAGGTTTTAGAATGAGCAGATTCAAGACGGAATATCTAGAATGTAACTTTTCGAGTAGCCAGATGGGACAAGAGATAGTGGTAGCAATTGGGACTGACATCATACCTCAGAAATTGAGTTTTAAATAGCTCAGGTCTATCATTCAGAGAGATGATAATATCGATGACAATGTGTTACATCGCATTAGATTTGGGTGGGTTAAATGGCGAAGTGCATCAGGAGTTTTATGTGATAAAAAGATCATTTCTAAACTCAAAGGGAAGTTCTATAAAATGGTGATTCGACCAACAATATTATATGGGACAGAGCGTTAGCCTACTAGGCGTAGACATACGCGACAATTAGTGGTAGCAAAAATGTGTATGCTTAAGTGGATGTGTCACATTACCAAAAGAGATAGGGTCCGAAATTGTATGGTAAGAGACAAACTATAGGTGGCTTGTATTTCTGGCAAGTTAAGAGAGACAAGGCTTAGGTAATTTGGGCATGTACGCATGATGCCCTCTAATGCTTCGGTACGACGGGGTGATAAAATAACCCTTATTAGCTACAAGAGGAGAAGAGGGAGACCTTACAAGAACTGGAGGGAAGTGATCAGGAATGATATGTCCGAACTGACCCTTACTGAGGTCGTGGCTAAAAATAGGAAGGTCTGGCGTGAGCGAATTAGGGTAAATGACACCCTTTAAAGTGCTCGCACCTGACCTCAAAATCCAAGTTGTAGGCCGAAAGCCTTAGCCAAAATTTACGACTTGTAGATGCAGAAATTTTTCATTCTAAAGCCGTAGGATTGTCATACCTTTAGCGTCTCTCAGTGAAGACTCCTAGTATAACAAGCGACAAGAGAAGCCGGTCTTTACAGTGTGTAAGGTACTAATAGATCTAGTCTCCTTAAGGTATTTTCCTTATTTATTGTTTGAAACTTTATTTATTGATTGTGGTAGAGTGCCAAAATATTTTTTTTAAAGCATCACCCCCTTTGTACATTCTGCAAGTGAGTCTACATTATCAGACCTTTCCAGACCCCGCTTTATTATGGAACTTTAAATTGAATGTGATGATGATTATGATGATTATGAGATAAGTGATAGTTCTTAAAACAAAAAAATTACTAAAACTATTAATAATCTTGATTTATTTAACCATAAAATATAAAATATTATCCTATATCTTAATACTTTTGTAAGTTTATCTTCTAAATAGTTTTAGTTTTTGGTTTTTAATTTT
>JANIHZ010000007.1:56176154-56188055 GCA_027478365.1 Erythroxylum rufum
AATTATTTTAGAATTTAAAAAATTTTTAAACCTGAATTAAAATTGTCATTAAGTTAATGGTAGAAGATAAATGAGTTTAACTGTTAACGTAGAAATGGATGACAAATGAGTCCGAGTATGATCCGATTAAGTTCAAAATTAACAAATTAAATTTGAATTGATTAAATTTTATATATAATTCAAAATTGAAAAAGACGAGAGAATAATTCGAGTATCCCTTTAAAACGATGTCATCTTGGGTGCTTTATATGAAGCTGAACTGTGCTATTCGAGCTAGGTTGACTTCTAGGTTAAACTCGAAAAATATCATAAATACATTGACTCGATTACGTTTTAGAATTTTCTAATACTAATTAAATTTAATTAATTCTTTGGCCTTGAGTAGGTATGAGAATGATTCGGATCGGATCGGATCAAATTGTGTCAGTAAATTTAACGAGTTACGTTGAACTCAGATTTGATCTTAAAACTTTGTATTCGAAGTGAGTCTAGCCCAAAGTCCGATTAAACCGAGTTAAGTTCAATTAATTTGTAATTTGTATAATTTAAATTTTGAAAATAACATTATTTTCTTCAAAATTTCAAAACTCTCAGAAGTCTAATCAACTTAGATTGGGTAGAAATTGTCATTTCTAGTCATCAATCTGTGTAGGACAGAGTTTGAAAACATGTGGTTGGAACTTAACCTAAGCTTGGGCCTAATCTCGAATAAATTATCCAAAATAATATCATGACAATTTAATCATCCAAACTTTTCGAAGATGGCACAGGATCACTTCTGTTGTTTACCGCGTTCTAAGCCTGTGCCACGGATTTTTAATGAGATTATAACAAAGATTATAACAAAGTAATGAGAACAGAAGATCTGTACTTGGAAACCGATCAAGTTGAGTCGTACTGGACCTTTGATTTCCCCCTGTTTTTTTGCGGATGATCTAGTTCTTTTCGCTAAAGCAAAGGACTACTAGACGCAAGTCATAGCAAGCACTTTGGAGACCTTTTGTTTAGCGTTAGGGCAAAAAGTTAGTACCGCCAAGACTCAAATTTTCTTTTCGCAAAGCGTCTCCCGAGATACAGCACGGCGTATCAACCATGGTTTACAAATCAGTTGCACGACTAATCTCGGACGGTACTTAGGCGTTCCTTTGCTTCACGAACGTTTGTCTCGGCACACCTTCCAACACATTTTGGACTCTATTAAGATGAAACTCGCAAGTTGGCAGGCCCAGACTTTGTCACTTGTTGGGCGCGTTACTTTAACCCAGTCAGTCCTGGCTGCCCTTCCCATCTTCATGATGCAAATTGTTCGTCTCCCGCAACAACTTTGTGACGACCTGGAGAAAATTATGAGAGATTTTATTTGGGGTTCTGCTCTTACCTAGCGGAAAATGCACCTTGTCAACTAGACGATAGTCTGTCAACCTAAATTCGCGGGAGGAGGGTCGATCTCAAAAGTATCCGCCCTACCAGTGATGCACTCCTCGCCAAACTAGGCTGGGCACTGCTGACGCAACTGACCCCTTTGGGTACAGGTTCTCAAAGCCAAATATAGACTGGATACTTCCCTCATCCCCCAAAATATAGCGAGGCTGGGGGCTTCGGTAGTTTGGCGGGGCATTTTAGCAGTCTGGCCCCTCGTCCACCATGGGAGTACATGGTTGCTACGCAATGGCCGTCGAATTTTATTCTGGATGGATAACTAGGTGTCGGGTTGGGACCGTTTATCCACGTGGCAACCTCTCAAATTTCGGAGCACAGTTTGACCGCCACAATGGCCACTTGTGTGAGTGCAGAAGGAAACTGGCTTTGGCAGGAGTTTCCGCAATACCTGCCTTCTGTTGTTTGTCTGGTGTTAGCACCTCTCTGCCCTACTGCTGAGGAACGAGGGGACGATCAACTAGAGTGGGGGCCTACCACCCATGAGAGTTTCATTGTGGCTTCTGCGTATGAGCTACAGGAAGGCCCCTTTCCGGACACGAATCATAAACTGTGGGAGGTTATATGGACCTAGCCTGGCCCCCAATGGATCGACTCTTACCTGTGGCTTCTGGCTAACCAAAAACTCTTGACTAATCAACAACGAGTCATCAGGCACATAGCCGAGGACAGCGGTTGCCATTTCTATGGCCAAGAAGAGATGACCCTTCATGCAGTTCATGACTGCCTGCGCGTGCAAACTTTCTGGCGTAAATTTCCACGGGATGTGGTTGATATGACCTTCTTCCAACAGGATGAGGGGCTTTGGTTGCGAACTAATCTCAGCAACCACTCGCAAGTTCCCCAGGCCGCCTAGGCTATGATCTACGGTGTCGCCGTTTGGGTTTTATGGAAATGGCGTAACAACAGCCTGTTTGATAGGGATTTTGTCTAGCCAGAGAATGGTACCAGGGCGGTGTTGGAGTACGTGGAATGGATTGGACGTGCTCGAACTATGGAAACGACTGTTTTGCCGACTAGGGGATCAACTATGGGGAGTCTAGTGGGCTGGATTAAGCCACCGGAGGGTTGGGTGAAATTAAATTCGGATGGGGTGTTCTAGTCTGGGCCTTCCACGGCGGGAGGATTACTTCGCGATAGCCATGGGAGGTGGTGTGGTGGTTTTCAGCAATTTATTGGGAGGGGCTCGCCCTTATCTGCCAAACTCTAGGACATGGCCTGGGACCTGGGTTGTCGATGTGTTGTCGTTGAAATCGATTCGCTAGAGGTAATTAACATTCTCCCTGCTTCCCACGGACCACTAACTGAGGACTTTTCTTTGGTTGCAGGGATCCATGGCCTTCTACACCGAGATTGGAAGGTCCAACTACAGCATACCTTTCGCGAGGCAAACTAGTGTGCTGACCGATTGGCGGCTTTTGCATGCGTCTTAAGGCTAGGTCTGCACCTCTTACAGGAGCCACCGGAAGTTATCCAGGAGCTTCTTCACCGTGATGCGCAAGGGGTGTTGTTCCCCCATCATCAACGCTAGTTTTGTTGTTTCCCTTGTATTAAAAAAAAAAAAGATCTGTTACTTCGGAGAGGCCTCCGACCAGCCCATCAAATGAGCTCAATCAAATCGGATACATTTTATATTCTATATAAATATGTGGATGAAAATTAATAGAACAGGATTACAACAAAGGAACTTTTCCTTTGTAGAGGCCTCCGGCCGTAACATCAAACAAGCTCAATCAAATCGGATACATTCACTACCACATCGTATCCTTGAGTAAGGCAAATTTTCTGAATTACATGATTGACCAATACTTGTGTAAATTTTGAGATTCACTCGGCAAACATTTAAAAACAACAAATATGGATTAGCTTTTAAAAAATCAAAAACACTTCTTAATTAAAAATTGAAGAGCCGCGTACAGTTGCGCGGCTTCTGCGATGGAGAACTTAGCAACTTCTTGTAGTTGTAGCACCAATTTCGAGCTTGTTATATTCGATGAGTTTCGTGGAAAGTGCCAAACTTAAGATTAATGTTTTAAAATATTTAAGAAAACTCTCAACCACTTAATCACTCTTTAAAGAGACAGGATAACATTTTCTTTTGAAAAAAAATTTACAATATATACAAGTATTAGTTTTTTTAATTTTCAAAAAGTTTCATGAAATTAATAAGTTGAATTGGTCTTATATCATAATTTATTATTCAATTTATGCTTAATAAATACATTATTTTAAAATACAATAATTGTTATTAATGTGACTTGAAATAATAACTTCAAAATTCCTTGTAAAAAGTCAACAATTTAAGATTTTCCTAATTACCACGACATGGCAATTGGAACAAGCTAGCCTTATTAAAGAAGAGGAATGCGATTATATTAGCTATCGGAGCATAAGGTTATAGGAGATGGTCTCTATTTTTATATTAGACAATCATGGTAGGATATAAAAAAGATCAAATTGGAGATAGTTCTCCAAAGCATTAAGGTTCGTCAACTCAATAATCACGGTGGTTTATGATTATTTTAGATTCTACTTGCCGATTACAACGGTTAGTCCTTGCAATTTAGTGATAAGATACGCAATTAGCTACTGATTATTCTATCATATTAGTGCATCCACTCCTTTTTAGTCAACTCGTGACCCCATTGAAGCTAATCACTTGTATTAATTGGTCAATCTCATCAAGGGAAAGAAAATTGAAATGAAAGCTACTAAAAACACAGCACGAATATAGATTATCTTACTAAAATTTAGCCAAATAATAAATATTGCATGAGTTTTCCCTTCAAATTAAAGTTTTCAAAATGACCAATATAATTTTGTTTTTAAATAAATATATTTACCCTCAAACCATATTATCAAGTTTCATTAGCAAGCATCAAATGACATAATTTAATAGTCCCACTTGGTCAATTATAAAATTAAACTTAAAGTCAACAGAGTCTGGCACTTACACTCATTAAAATTAGCAAATAGCTGGTCAATTGAAATAGATTAAAGAGTTGTGAATTGTGATGCACCTCTTGGTTCTTTAAGAGTTGATATCATTTCCACTAGAAAAGAGCAGTCCAGACAGACTTGTAAGATCAGGAACCATTTTTCTTTTTTTAAAGAAATGTAAGATAATACTCTAGGTATTATTAAAATCTTATTATATAACTATCCTTATTAATACTAGCAACTAATATAACCAAGTTATTCACATTAAATTCTAAGATTTTCACACCAAATTGGGATCAAATCACCTATTCTATTTTTGATATTCTAACGTTGTTCCAACTTATCTCATTCACACATTTATGTAGGTTCTACCAAACTATCCTTAGTTTTATAAGTTAATTTTAAAAGTTATGATATACATTTAATGTCTCAAAATTAGTATTAACATTCATACTCTTATCATTTTATGTACCATTTAATTACATAATAAATTGTAGAGTGCATGTAATAATTTATATATTACTATGTTCTTACCCTTGAGAGTTGAGACTTAACCGTTGAGTTACTTTATTACCATATTATTATTATTTTACAATGTCTATCTCGACATGTTCATAAAAAAAAGTTCATATATAGTACCAAAATAGGTGCTTAATCAAAGAGGGTTTGTCGGTGAACGGTGAGATACTAAACATATCGTGCATTGTTATTTTTCTAACCTTATTCGCCACATTTACCGGCACAGTGTCTACTTGGAACCAACCCTAACACATACTAATTAAGTAATTAGGTACTAAGTAGTAAGCCTCCCCTAAATCTCACTTGTCCAATACTAGAAACACCCTTCTTGTTTTAGTTATATATTCAATGCTAAGTTGGCTTTCGTTTAGACTCATCACCCACATGATCAACTTCGATTCAGAACCTGTTCTTCTTCAACCTAATTGATCGTATAAATATTGGTAAAAGCGAGAAGAGAGCGTCATCAACTCCTGACCAGCACAACCATGGCTGGTTACACACAATCCCATGCCACATCCAAGCCCCAAAAGCCTCACATAACACCACCTTTCTATTTCAAAAACGTCAGCTTCTGTTCCTTAGCTCTGATCTTCTTTCTCTGCACTTTCTCGTACTTGTTCGGAGTCTGGCAACACGGCGGCAATATCACCCTCCGGACAAGAACTGCGACTCAGACAGCGAACACGGTCGTGTCATCCCCATGTAACCCCTCCTCATCTGGGAAAGACGAGAAACTAGAGAAAACCCTCGATTTCTCGTCCCACCACGTCGCGGATGATGACACCACAGTGTTATCTACAAAAACCAAGGCCTACCCTCCATGCAACGTGAGCTTAAGCGAGTACACCCCATGTGAGGACGCGAAAAGATCACTGAAATTCAAGCGGCGCCGCCTGATATACCGAGAACGGCACTGCCCTGCAAAAGACGAGGTTCTCAAGTGCCGTATTCCGGCGCCGCACGGCTATAAGAGCCCATTCCGCTGGCCGAAAAGCAGAGACTACGCGTGGTACGCGAACGTCCCACACAAACATCTAACGGTGGAGAAAGCCGTGCAGAACTGGATCAGGTACGAGGGTGAACGGTTCAAGTTTCCCGGCGGCGGAACTATGTTTCCGAATGGCGCTGACGCTTACATCGACGACATCGGAAAGTTGATAAATCTCAAAGATGGGTCCATTAGAACTGCGGTTGACACTGGTTGTGGGGTAAGTTTATTTCTTAATTAATTATACGTTCCCATATTTATTTATTTATTTCTAATTAAAGTATAACCTCTAATAGATATTGAGGCCCTTTTTGTTAATTCTTGAACTTAATTGGGTTTTTAAATTTTTTTTTTTGGAGTTTACTAATTTGAATTAATATTTTTATTAGTATGGTAATTTTTTTGTGGGATTTCTTAATAATGGAAGTTTAAGATATTATGTTGATATTGATTTTATAATAATGAAGGAAATCAAAAAAATTTAATGAAAAATAAGCATTAATATGGAAAGATTATCGGCAGTTGGATCTAATTTATGAAATATTTGTATTTTCGAGAAGGAAAATTTCGGTTTTTCTGACTATTAACTATTTGTTGATAATATGTAATAGTATTAAAATGATAATCACACTCAATTGTTTTTGGAGAATTTATACTTAGAGTGCGAATTTTCTGATAAACTTACGCAGGTGGCGAGCTGGGGAGCTTATCTTCTGTCAAGAAACATCTTGACAATGTCGTTTGCGCCAAGAGACACACATGAAGCTCAGGTTCAATTCGCACTGGAACGTGGAGTTCCTGCTCTGATCGGTGTTATAGCCTCCAAGAGACTTCCTTACCCGTCGAGAGCTTTCGACATGGCACATTGTTCTCGCTGCCTAATTCCCTGGGCTGAGTCAGGTACATATATATTTTATGTATATATATATCTGTGTGTGTGCATGTGTGTATGTGTAATCTCCGGACTAAGACCAAGTTTGTAATAAACTTAATGAACAGATGGGCAGTACTTGATTGAAGTAGATAGAATTCTACGGCCTGGAGGGTACTGGATACTTTCAGGTCCTCCGATTAACTGGAGAAAGTACTGGAAAGGTTGGGAGAGAACGAAAGAGGACCTGAGTGATGAACAGACTAGAATCGAAAATGTGGCCAAGAGTTTGTGTTGGAAGAAGTTTGTAGAGAAAGGTGATATTGCTATTTGGCAAAAGCCTCTCAATCACTTGAATTGTAAAGTTAACAGGAAGATTACGCAGAACCCACCACTGTGTCCTGCTCAGGATCCTGATAAAGCTTGGTACATCTTCGTTTCTCTAAAATTATGCTTGTTTCGTGTGCTTGTCAAGTGATTGATTCGTGATACTACAATTTTCAGGTACACGAATCTGGAGACGTGTTTGACGAATTTGCCTGAAGTATCGAGGAATCAAGAAGTCGCAGGTGGGAAGTTGGTCAAGTGGCCTGAGAGATTGAATGCTATCCCGCCTAGAATTAGCAGAGGAACTGTGGAAGGAGTGACAGCAGAAACTTTCCAGGAAGATATACAACTTTGGAACAGGAGATTGTCTTATTACAAAACGGTCAACAACCAGTTGGGACAACCTGGAAGGTATCGAAACTTTTTGGATATGAACGCTTACTTGGGTGGATTCGCTGCAGCTCTTGTTGATGACCCAGTTTGGGTAATGAATGTTGTTCCTGTCCAAACCAAAGTCAACACGCTTGGAGTAATCTACGAACGAGGGTTGATTGGAACTTATCAGGATTGGTAAATCTAACACTCCAAAAAAGAAAATATCTTATCGGTTAACGTTTTCAACTTGGTTCTTACAGTTTATTTCGTTTCCATCAACCTTAACCACAGGTGTGAAGCAATGTCTACATATCCAAGAACATACGATCTGATCCATGGTGATTCAGTCTTCAGCTTGTACGAGAGCAGGTGACAATAATTTAATCGAACTTTGTGGATCAATAGCACAGAAAAACACATGGTCGCATGTGGTCTCACCGCATAATAAGGT
The DNA here is from genome assembly GCA_027478365.1 of Erythroxylum rufum. Classification (NCBI taxonomy): domain Eukaryota; kingdom Viridiplantae; phylum Streptophyta; class Magnoliopsida; order Malpighiales; family Erythroxylaceae; genus Erythroxylum; species Erythroxylum rufum. Next base: position 56,184,066 of record JANIHZ010000007.1, read on the forward strand.
TACAAATCCTGACGTGCATTTATTGTTCTTGCTTTGTTACAGATGTGAAATGGAAGACATTCTGCTCGAGATGGATAGAGTGCTAAGGCCTGAAGGAAGTGTGATCATCAGAGATGATGTTGATCTTTTGGTGAAGATTAAGAGAATAACCGATGGATTGAACTGGGATAGTCAGATTATTGATCATGAAGATGGACCTCTTGAGAGACAGAAGCTACTTTTTGCAGTGAAATCCTACTGGGCAGCTCCTGCTGATTCAGATCATACCAGGATTAAAACTTCCTAAGGAAGTAGCTGTATTATTTTTTGTTTTCTTTTTCTTGCTTTATATTTTGTTTAGCTATTTTTTCTTTTTGGTCCTTGATCTTTGATGATTCTTTCTTAGGTTAGTGAAAGGCAACAATATATAGGGACATTCAGACTATTGATCGTAAAATCTAAATCTGAACTCACCTTGAATCTTGATTAATTAGGCTAGTGGCCGGGTTAGACTTGACCTATTTTACGGAACTTACTGTCAGATTGTGATAAATCACCTTAAAACTTTTGAGTTGGATTTTGGTGTACTTCCTTTTGCTCATTTGTTGTTAAATGTTATCATTATAATTGATTTCTCCTATTGACAATAAAGCCTTTTTTTAGTCTTTTTATTATCAATTTTATTTTAACTCGCTCGAAAAATTGAAGTAATATAAGTAAGGATAATTTTTTCTATGATCTAAAAGTCTTGTAAACTAATTATAACTTAAGATTCTTGAAGTTCGATTTATGTTTAAAAATTTATGAAATTTTGGTTTTAAAATTTTAAGTATTGTCTTAATTGATTAATTTGTCAGCTACTTCACAACTTCTGCGATGATCACCAGATTTCAAATTAGGTGATTCACGTAAACATCCAATTTCATCTCTTGTCGCAACCTATAAAACTTGATCCTGATGCTTACAGGCCAAATGACAGTGAAAATCAAAGTTAAGAAACAAGAAGTAGTTTCTTTGATCATTAATGGCAGCTCCCAAGTCCTCAATTAGTGCACTGTTGCTTCTTTTGGTCACTGTCGTTTCAGTGCAGAGCCAAGTGGGTGACGCTCAGAATTGCTCAACTCAGCTTAGCAACCTGAACGCTTGTTCACCATTTCTGGTGCCTGGCAACTCCAACCCTAACCCTAACGCTGATTGCTGCAATGCTCTCCAGGCAGTTCAACATGACTGCATCTGCAACACCATCCAGATTGCAAATCGTATTCCTATGCAGTGCAATCTCCCTCCTCTCCAATGTCCTGCAGTAAGCATTCAATTTCATGCGTTTGTTGGATTTGAAATTGACTCTAATTAAGATAAAATTCATCAACACAGTCCAAAACTTATCAAGTAATTAGATTTTACAGAGTTAATTATCTATTGTTGACTTACTACTGTTCCTTTTACCTTTTTTATTTTCCTTTTTGTAATTCTTGCAGCCATAAATAAATGGTCGAACCTATCACACACAGAGGAGAGATGAGCAGTGAATAATGTCAGAGCATCTTGTTCCAGAATAGGAAAATGTTCTGAGCTTGAAATTTTACGATGCTTTTCCTTTTCTTTTTTTCTTCAGTTTCTTCCTCCAAACTGTACCCTGATCTGCAACAAAACTGAAGCTCCACACGTTAATTAATAAAATTCCCTTTGTTTTCCGCTAGAACATGAGGTTAGGATTTAGGAATCTCATTAATCTGAACTACAAAAAAAAAAAAGTCAGATACACCGGTGCACAAGGTTTTTACTTTACGAAAGTCGGGAAAGAATCATAATATACACAGGTATTTTTAAAAGAGAGGATTTGTATAACTTAAACCTGTAATCTTATAGTTACACAGGAGTAGTTGGTATCCGTTACTCCAATACTTAGCCTCTAATTTGAACCGCTGAGTCTTATAAAAATTGTGAGCAAGAAACAGTTAATTAATTACCGGATCCTGATATGTTTTATAAGCTCAATTATGATATTCCGAATGCCAATGGTTGTTTAAGAAAAGAAAAAGAAAAGGTGGCCATTAATGAAATGAATTAAGCCTCCAACCAAAAGCCAGAACAAAGAATGGTCTTCGATGAATGATGTCGTCCTATTAATGTCAGCATTCATTACGATACATGTACATGCAAGCTTCTATATTCATGATGATAAGTTATTTCTCTTCAGGTATTTCCTTGGCTATTGTTTTGGAATGATTGATGGGGTCAAATTTAGTTTAAATTCAACTTGAAATTATTGAAATTAACTAATTAATTTAAATTAATCGGACTTTAGGTTGAGCTTAAAAAAGAAATAAATTCGTTTTGATTAGAATTCAAGTCAACCTAATCCATTTCAAAATAACGGACAGAATTTTTTTTTCAATATTATGATGTCTTATTCTGTCTCATAAATCTCAGCCATTTATTTATACGAGTCCGCATTTATTTATGCGGGACTCACATAAAACTCACATAAATAAATGGTTGAAATTCATGTGACATAATAAGATACCATAATATTGGACAGAAAATTCAAACTCTAAAATAACGTCATTTTGAGCTATTCAAACTAGTTTAGTCTAAATTCTAATTGTGTGACTCAAGTCCACTAAATTTGGGATTTTGAGAGTTACGCCTTTATACTTTAAAATAAAATTTGAATGAGACTAACACGACATTATTTTAATTAATTATATTAAAATGATATTACTTTTTAATCAATTTGGATTAGTTTGAATCCTTGAACCATCCCATTCAAACTAAACTTCAATCTTCCATCACCTCAAATTCAATTTATTGATTTTAAATTGAATTGAAATGGATTGGAGAGATGTTCATAACCCTACTTGCATTAAGTTATTTGTCACCCCAAACAGAAAGCATGATTGTACAAATTCGCTTACTATAATGATTATTTGAATTATATAACTTATAATTATCGAATAAATTAATCGGAATCAGTAATTGAAGAGTTGTTTATGTATTTAAAAGAATTGTTCAACATCTTATAATTAAAAAACGTACATTTCAAGTGTCAAATCGGTGGACCTCATTGAAGCATGTGGTCCATTCTCACACCCACCCAACTCACCAACCATAGACTAACTTTCCCTCTTTGGGTATTTAGTGGTGAATTTAGTCTCTTACTACACTTTCTTAGGTTACTTAAGTCACAGGGCATGGCACTCGTAATAAGAGCCTAGATATAGCTTCCTTTCGATAGTCAGATACATTGCGGTATGCTTTCTCTTCACCTATTAATGTAGGGAGAGTTAAAAAGGATAATCCCTTTGCAAATAGGGTTGAAATGGGCCATTTTAGATAGAAGAATACTCCATAGATTTCATATATTTTAGCAATAAAGTGGTTTTCCTTTAAATTTTAAATTAAATATGAAGAATTCACTCTAAAGTCAAGCTTTATTAAAATGTGTTTTTTTGTTATACAATGAATGTGGTGTTTTTGGTTCTTGATTAGTAGGCCTCCCACAAACACTTTTTCAAACAAGTAACATGATTAAAGCTAACTTGTACATAAGAAATGAGATGACAACTTTAAGAATAAAAAAACCTAAAAGTTCAATCTCCTCTTTTTTTTTTTTTTTTTGGAAACAACCGAAATAAATTACAAGTTAAGATGTGAGAAACAAGTTTTGGAATCAACTTAGTACCCGATTAGATATACTTTTGAAAAGTTAATAAGCACTTTTCTCTATCACAAAAGTCTTTTTTAAGAAAAATAAATATTTGGTTGAAAAATAAAAATTCACTTCTTTAATAGATATAATTTTTTTGACATCTCAAATACAGCTTTTTAGTAAGTTCAAATTTAAAGTTTCTCAAATGGCCTTTTTAGGTAGATTTTTTATATCAATTAATGAGTCTATTTTTAGTCCATTTTATCCTTATGTTTTACACATAATTTTTACAATACCCACAAACTCATTTTTACGTTTATCTTGCAACTATTTAGCTTTTGTATATGTTTTAATATTTA
>JANIHZ010000007.1:56205230-56225087 GCA_027478365.1 Erythroxylum rufum
CATACACACAGGTGAATGAATACGCATGCATGTGCTTGATGGGACTTACTGTTATTCAAGGTTAAAATATACCATATTTTTCTGTATTTTTGCAGTTGGGCCTTAGTAATTGTGTTGATTTAGCTAGATGTTTGTGCTTATTATAGATCTTTGATCAGTCAAAACTACAATAAACATGTGCCCTAAACTAGTACAACTTCTACTTTCTTACAACACCTCTTAGAGCACAAACATTGAATTTTCTTAAATGGCCATCCCTCATTGCTGTGCTGTGGTTCTTATTCGCAATTTTCCAACACCATAAGAGCATCCAAGAAAACCTACAAAAACAGATAAAAACACTTCTTCGTACCTGTGTGGGCTACTGTGTATGGGTATGGTGTGCTTCCTTTTAAGTGGAAAGTGTGGAGTTGGTTTGATGTGTCAATATTTAGTAACTGAATTTTTGCATTCTTTTATTTGTTCCACTTTTTTGTTTATGTTTCTTTAGGAATATTTGAGTTCTTCTATTGTTTGGGAAGCCATTGCGTGTTAATTGTGTTTTATGCTTGTCAAACTTGTAACAGTTACCTGACGGAAAGAAAGATTCTTGATGGCATATCCTTCGTTGTTCCAGCAGGAAAAAGTGTTGCTATTGTTGGAACTAGTGGTAGCGGTAAGGTTTATGTTATTCCTGTGTTTTTCCCTATGACTAGTTTCTTGTGTTTTTTCTTCTTTCGAATTTGGTGGTTATGATTTTGGTGTTGGAAGTGGCTGGTCCTATTTGTGAAATGTTGTGCAACCATGGAAGGAGTGCTAACATGGTTGGCTCCTGTGTTCTCATATATTCAAAATTTAAGATGGTTGGCTTCTGTGATCTCATATATTCAAAATTTAAGCCTATGTATCAGCTATTTTATCATTTGATATCAGATAACTGAATGTTGATTCATGGTTGATGACTGACATGCACCCTGTAAATGAGCAAGCAATGCAAATATCTTTTCCATATGTAAGTTTTCATCTGCAGATCATTATGGGGCAACTATCTTTTGCTCGCTCTCTTTTTTGTACAAGTGGAGCCACTGAGTTAACTACACTAATAACTAAAGCACTCTTAAAGACCCCCACCCGGGTAAAGAGTCCAGCCCCAACCCTTTGGCTGGGGTTGAGGCTGCCTAATATTGCACCTTAGCAACATCTTCAACGTTGTGTTTACTTAACAAACTGAAATTCAGTGATGTGCTGATACTAAAGCAATGCTTTTGCACTTAACCATGGAATGTGATAAACATCATTACTGTTCACTATTAATTTTTCTTAATTGGCTTGTACTTGCAGGCAAGTCAACCATTCTTAGATTGCTCTTCAGATTTTTTGACGCTGATTGTGGAAATGTAAGAGCTGAACCCTAGTATGACATGTTTCAAGTTTATTTACCCTCTCTTTACCCTTTTGATTCTTGGCATAGGAATTGACGACAAATTTTTTCTTAGTCTTTGTTGTTTTCATAATTATTCCTTCTTGTTAACTCTTCTACTATCGGATAAACTAGTCTGAGACGTGAAGGTACAGTTCAAGTATGTGGAGGAAGTTACCCATGGTTATTTTCTCCCATTTATATGAACTTTCTTTGCATATTCGATATGCTGAAGAGTGAAAGTTGGTATACTTGACAGATAAGAATTGATGGTCAAGACATTCGAGATGTCACTTTGGACAGTTTACGTAGATCAATTGGTGTTGTTCCCCAAGATACAGTAAGCTCAGAGGAGTGATTCAAGTTGTTTTTTCTGTTTAGATATGATTACATAAATAACAAATCTTTCCAGAGATCTCCCAACTTTTAAACGTCGTGGGCTAACACATAGTTGTTCAATCTGCAGGTACTTTTCAATGATACAATATTTCACAACATTCACTATGGCCATCTTTCAGCTACTGAAGAAGAAGTGCATCTCTTCCATTTCATGCAGTTGATAAGTTTCCAAACATAATGTTTGTAGAATTTTAGCCTCAATTGTTTTTTTCCTCTCAGGTATATGATGCTGCTCAACGTGCAGCAATTCATGACACTATAATGAACTTCCCTGACAAATATTCTACTGTGGTAGGGGAACGCGGGCTCAAGGTGAGAGGCTTATTATTGTTGATTAAAAATTTTCAAAAGTGAATTATTTCTGATCCATTTGGATTGTTTCAGAGATATGGTCTAGACATTCATCTTACCTTTTTGGTCTGATTAGTATATCCATGATATGGGCTACACCAGTGCACTTGTCTTGTATGCCAAATCCTCCATAATAGAGAGTTCTATGGCCTATTTATTTTATGGAGGCATGCAGCTCATTCTCTTCAATCAGTAGAAAGGTCACTAAAATGCCTCCAGAATTTAGAAATTGAAATTTAATGGTTAAGAAAATTACAGAGCAGGTTATTTAATTTTCTTGTTATCTTGTATAGTTAGCTGGTCTATGAAATATTTGAATAGAGATGACATACTCGATAAATTAATTCTTCTGCACTGCTTAGTTTAGTCATTAAAATGTAAAAAATTTTAACCGACAACTTTTCCATTCAGTTAAGTGGTGGTGAGAAGCAGCGTGTGGCATTGGCTCGTGCATTCTTGAAAGCACCTGCTATACTGTAAGGACTCTGCTTATCTATTTGATTCAGCTTATAAATACTTCCACCTTTTGTGTTGGCCATCTTTTTACAAAGCTTAGTGAATGCTATTGGTCAAATATTGGCGATCGAACTGACTTTTTTCCCCATGTCTGTGTACCATTAGTGTGCAACAATCATAGTTTTTTTGTGACAAAAGGAGTTACCATAATTAAGAAAAAGTCTCCACAATATCATTTCAGTAGGCAGCAGATATAAGCTGTTTACCAAATGAAGAGTAATCTGATCATGCTTATTTCGTACGCTAGCTTCAAATGTATGGACTACATCTTGTTTTTGGCTGAATCTCCAAACTCTTTAATTCATTGCCTAAGTATTTCCTAGTTGGAATAGTTTCTAAAACTCCATATTAAAAGAGTTGGTTGAGACTCACATTGGTACTGGCATTAATTGCATTATTCTACTAGTTGTCAAATAAGAAGATATAGATTTGTCAACTAACAAGACATCAGTTGCTTTTGAATATCAACACATGATTCTGGATTGAATATATATTGGCAACATGCTACAGTTGGAGTGCTTGACGTTAATGATTTTTCGTAGGTTGATTGTCATTTTCTCCCTTAACTTGATGTCTGTTCCTGTAGGCTTTGTGATGAGGCTACAAGTGCGCTTGATAGTACAACAGAAGCAGAGATATTAAGTGCACTGAAGTCCCTAGCCACTAATCGAACTTCGATTTTTGTAGCTCATAGGCTTACAACAGCAATGCAGTGTGATGAGGTACGCTCTTTGAAGAAAAAAATGGTGTCTTTCTGCTAAGTTCCTGAAACACTTTCACTGCTACTTTAGGATTTTGTTGCTGCCTCTCTGAAATATGCATATATGCATGTGCATATGTTTATGCTGATGAACATATATACAACCTTACACTTTTTAAAAGCAATGTCTCTCTTACAGCACCATTGAAACACGTCTCTCCACTTCTTCTTAGTCATTGTAAACAACATTCTAACTATATCATTAGGGTATGAAAATACCACCCTTTTTTTAGCTATGCCCCACTTGGTGACACAAAGTTGCATATGATGTGATATGGCGTAATATGTGATGTTGTTATTACAGTTTTTTTAACAAACTGGATGCATTTCCTCTTGATCTTAAAAAAATTCTCTATTTGAATGTTCCAGTGAAACTGGTGATGTTAAATATGATCCAATAGTGATTAGAGTTCTGGATGATTTTCAGATTGTCTTGAGCACCTTGTGATGTATTCTGATATTGTTCAATCCCTAGTAGTCCATTGCGTTTAGTCTTGCTTCTATCTTTCAATGTAATTTGCAGATAATTGTTCTAGAAAATGGGAAGGTGGTTGAACAAGGACCACATGAAATTCTATTGACCAAGGCGGGAAGATATGCTCAACTTTGGACTCAACAAAACAGTGCTGCTGATGCAATTGATTCGGCCATTAAATTAGAGGCATGAATAATACATTCCTTTAATATCTTTTTTCACCTGTTCTTTGTGCATTATACCGGGAAGTGTCAAGTTAGCTGTGAGCAGATAGAATGAAACCTTTCTATGCTAAGATTGGTTGATGAGTCTAAGTGGGGGTTTGGTGTTAGGATTTAAATTAGTCGGGTCTCAAAGGAATACCGTATATGTACAAAGCTGTCTACAGCTGACCTATGGCGAGATACATATACAAATTGGTCAATCATAGACTCAGCCATGTACATACTGTAGGTGGACCTTAATTGGCTACCTACTTGAGATTGAGTTGCGAATAAAGAATTTTCTGTTTTGTAGTTTGATCATTCTCTTGTTACCATTCCCAAAATATATGCAAAATTTCTATCCACGAATGATGTCAAGTTATTATTTTTTGCTTGTTGATAATTTGTTTTGTGCACTATTGTATCTTTGCAAGCATGCCTGTAGGATAATGCTTCAACCTTGTAACACCATGTACACATTACATCGGAAAGATAGAACTTATATATCATTTTCTTATGCAAGCATGATAAGCTTATTTCACTTGTTTTACGATATAAATTTTACTAATTCTCTGCATCAACTATGAATACTGTTTTAAAGTCTACCTCAATGCACGAGGATTTCTTGTTGTCAGGTATGAGAAGGTTAGACTAGTTAATGAATGCTATGGTTTTTGGAATATGTTTTAAAGCTTGCCTTGTTAGATTTGTCCTTATGTATAATGACGTTATTTTGCTAAATAAGTCGATAGATTCATTTGAAATGGAAAAGACAATTTCAAGATTTAATTATCGTACAATTGGCAATTTGAGCGTTCCATGTAGTGCTAATGTCTCACCGACAAGGGTTTCATAATGTGTGTATAAAATGAGTGGTGTCTTAGTGTTTGGACAGTGTGAAGTATCCTTTCAATGGTCAATATAGGAATCAAGGTTCTCTGAGGAAGAAGCATTAGATAGTTTTCCCTGTATTAGGAGCCTTCCTATCTTTGAAGCCCGTTAACTACTTCCTTTCCTTGTTGGTAAGAGAGCTGATTTAGTAAATACTCTATTGTGCCTTCTATTGTACTTGATCCATGGTTTGTGTTAGTTTTAGCGATACTTTCAACACTTTGCTTGAAGTCTCTTCGTTAACTCTTTGATCTAATCATTATAATAGTTGTAGATTCACAGTAGTCCTTATCTGTTTTTTAAAGTTATTCAGCAGGTTAGAACACAGATCCAAGTCTTTTACAGGGTTGGTGGTTCATGCATGCAGTTGTGGACCACTTTTTCTTGGAGTTCATATGCAAAACTGTGTTTGTTTTACCTCTTATTTGATCTTTTATTCTCTTTAGTTTGACGAGATCTATGTATTTATGTGTTGGTATGCTTTCTCTCTTTCATTAAATCCATGTTTTCATGAGCTTGCATGATTGTCTTTCTTGTTGTGGTTGGTAGCTTTTAATTTCTTTTTGCAGCTACAGAGCTCTCTGTTGAGTTGATCTATTGGTGGTTGAGCTGTAACTATTAAAAGGTTGAGAGATATTTTGACACTAAAAAAAAGGTTTATCTGCAAAAACGAATACATGTGAAATGATTAAGAGAGAGAGTTTGAAACGGTTAAGAAAAAGAGAAAAATTTAAATAAAAATATATTTTTTAGTTTTGTCTTTTAAAATTACTAATCTTAAATAATGACTTAGTTCAAAATATTTTTTGGTGAAGCAAACGTTTTTTCTTAATAATTTTTTAATTATTGTTATCTTGAGTGGAAAGGGACAAAGTAATGGTTGGACAATTAAGGTTTAAAAGGTTAAATCGGTATTAGATCGTTATAAAATTAATTAAAATTGAATAATTTAAAATTGATTAAAAAATGTTATTTATTGAGTAATTAATTAATAAATTGATTAATTTTTAATAACACATATTTTTGTACTTAAAATCGTTCATAATCAGTATTCAAATCGTTTATGTAATGTTGACCTCCCCTTTCTTTATAGTCTAATCCTTCATTCAAATTTAATTTCTAATTAATTTTTAAAACATGGATAATAACTATTAAAAATCTTCGTAAATTTAAAATCAAAATCTAGTTCAAGAAAATGTGGTCCTGCCAAAAAAGGAAAAGCTACAGTCACGGCTGTGATTATATTTCCCATAACGCATTAATATGCCCCATCCCATGCCCTTGTCGGTGTTAAATTTCTTCCTATTGGGTAGGCTATGTCGGTTGCAATCATCACCCCCTAGTGCCGACTGCACCGAACCGTAACCTCATCAGTTCTTACCGAAATCACGCTCCAATAACTGCGCGTGGGTTAAGACCGGTGGCGGATATCACGAAACTCTGTCTTGGGATTTAGGGCTCGAAAAGTGGACCCCATTGCATCTCTCTATATTAGCGAGGGAGAGAGAAACAGGCGGAAGAAGAAGAAGCCATTGGAAACAGTGTTTAGAGGGAGAGAGGAGGGATTGATATGAAGTAATATTATATATGAGAAGCACCTGAACCAACTTAAGCTAATGCTAGGGTTTTTGAGGTTGAGGTTGGATTTGATTAGAAACCTTAAACTAGAATTTAAGAGTAAGGAAAAAGACACAAACCCGTTTTGACTATTTTGATCTTTTCTTCTTCTGTGACTCCGTGTAAGTCAGCTCATTATATTCAATCCTTTCTCCGTTTATTAATAGAAAAAGATCTACACTTTGACTGTATATCACACAAACACTTGCTTATATCATATATGATGTAATGACCCAAAAATAAGTGTTTCTGCTCAGATTCTTGTGCACATTTCACATCAAGTTGCTTGTCGTCTAGCTCTCTCCGGATCCCAGTACATGTATATTTATTTATGTACGTTGTTATTAGGAACAGAGTGGAGTTCATGAATCTATGGTTTACTGTTTTTGTTTTGCCCTTTTCCTGTACTGGGGTTTGGCTTCTGTGAGTAGACGGAGACGTCATTGAGTCTTGGGTTTGGGTATTATTGTAGCTTTCTTTTTTCAAAAGTCTTGGTTTGTTGTGTGAGCGTGAGAAGGATAAAGCTTGACCTTTTCTTCTCTTTTGCCTAGTTCTCCGGTCTTTTACTCTTTTTCAATACCGACAAGCAATCGGTCAAGGTGTATACTTTAATATAAGCCGATGGGCAATTAGGGTTTTAGCTTGTTTGTCAAACCTTCAATGGAGTTTCCCTGAATTTCCTTTTACGGTCCTTCTTTCTTTTCTTTTTTTTTTGGACTCTTCCTCGTTGTCTGAAATATTTCTTTATGAACAAGTAAGAGACAAATAGTGACAAGTCATGCACGAAGCGTTGACAAAGGAACAGCTTTCTTTCTCTCTATCTCTCTCTGACGACTTAGTTAGGATGCTCTTGTGGAAGTAGTCTATCTTCTTCAATGTGGAAGTGAGACTCCTTGGTCAAACACCCAGTGCACCAAGCATCAAAATTTGCATACCCGGCCCTTTTTAAGACAGTTCAGATGAACCCGGAATAACAAGAACTAGGGAGATACCGGCATGGTCATTGTGTGTATAAAATAACAGAAGCTTTATAAGTTTAGAGCATCTGATTGCAGTAGTATTGTTGCTGATACTGTCACTTGCCCAGTAGCAATACCATGCCTAGTGGTGTCTTTGCTCACCATCAACCATCGTCTCTTTTTCATTCACCTATACCCATATCGTCCCCACTCTCTCTCGCAGTTGTATTTCCTCATACCTAACGATCTCTATCTTATAAGTTTCTACTGATATTTTTTGTATTTTCTGGTCTTTTATTGGTCCTTGCTTCTTGTTCTTCTCAAAGACGAAAACTTTTTGACATGTTTGGTGCAGAAGAAGATCAAAATGGACGGACAAGATGATATGGTTTTACTCGGGGACCCGTTTGAGGCTAGTTTGGGTGTGAGGATTAAGGATGATGGTTATGAGAGCAGGTCCGGAAGTGATAACTTTGAAGTTGCTTCTGGTGATGATCAAGAGGGTGGAGAGGATCAACGTCGTAGAAAGAAGAAGTACCATAGGCACACTCAACGTCAGATACATGAGCTTGAAGCGTATGATAGTTTTTCTTTATCGTTTTGAGTTATAGGATCTATGCATTTCCATATCCAGTGATTGGGATTGATGATTCTTTTTATTATGATAACAGTTTCTTCAAGGAGTGTCCTCATCCTGATGGAAACAAAGATCGGAGCTTAGCAGGAGGCTTGGACTTGAAATCAGGCAGATTAAGTTTTGGTTCCAGAACAGGCGAACACAAATGAAGGTGATGCATTAGCTAAATTTTTCTCTGAAGTATGGGTTTTTTATTTGTCCTTTTCACTTCTTTTGGCTTTTTGTTTTACTAGTACTGAAGGATTTGAAGTCCGTCATTTTTGGATTTCAGACCCAACTGGAACGACATGAGAACTTAATCCTCAGACAAGAAAATGATAAGCTCCGAGCTGAGAATGAGATGTTGAGACAAAACATGACGGACCCAATTTGCAACAGCTGTGGTGGTTCTGTGGTACCTGGACCAGTGTCTTACGAACAACAACATTTAAGGGTTGAAAATGCTCGATTAAAAGACGAGTTAAATCGTGTCTGTGCATTAGCCAGTAAGTTCGTAGGCAGACCACTTTCGTCCTCCCCGAGTCCTATGCCTCCCTTTAGTCCAAACTCTACTATGGACTCAACACTGCCAATGGGACTTGGTTACAATGATGGAGCTGCAATGCCTTTTATGAAACCAATGAATGATTTTATGATTAATGAAGTACCTTTTGATAGATCTTTGTTTATAGATCTTGCAATGGTAGCTATGGAGGAGTTGGTGAAGTTAGCACAGATTGATAGTCCTCTCTGGATTAAAAGCTTGGATGGAGGGAAAGAAACCTTAAACCTTGAGGAGTACATGAGGGCATTTCCTTCTTGTGGAATGAAGCCAAGTAGCTTTGTCTCAGAGGCTTCAAGAGAGACTGGAATAGTTATCATCAACAGCATCACACTTGTTGAAGCATTAATGGATTCGGTATGTTTATTTGCTTCCTCAGTATTCACCTGCTAACTCTGCTCTTTATCAATGAATCTTAGCATCTGATACAAGCTTTCTCTGTATACAGAATCAATATGTGGAAATTTTCCCTGGATTGATTGCTCAGGCCTCTACCATTGATATATTATCAATAGGATTTGATGGAACCAAAAATGGTTTTCTGCAATTGGTATGTTCATCTGCAATTTGGTTTTCTTGATAATTAAAGTCTGAAAAGTAATGAAGACTTTGTTTGTAGATGCAAGCCGAGTTCCAAGTGGTTTCGCCTTTTGTCCCCGTCCGTCATGTGAGATTCCTTCGGTTCTGCAAGCGGCACGCAGAAGGTGTTTGGGCTGTGGTTGATGTTTCCATTGATGGAAACCAAGAAAGCGACAATGGGCATGCTTTAACAACATGCCGGAGGCTTCCCTCCGGCTGCATAATCCAAGATATGGCTAATGGTTGTTCGAAGGTAACAACACAAGGGAATTTTTTTACCTATACTGCTAAAACTTTTCCTTGCAACAGAGAGTTTGTTCTGATGAAAAAAGAAAAAGAAAAGAAGCTGAGATCCTGTGACTGAAAACATTGGTGATTGATATAAGTTTTAACCGAACATTGACTTGTGCTTCCTGGAACCTGTTTCTGCTATCAGTGTAACATTTGCTGCTGGTACAGGAGCTTATATGAGATTCTTCGATTCCAAAACTAATTTTGACTCATCACTTCCAAAAAGCTGTTAAACTATCATGATATCTTATGTGCCATTCTAACCTTATGCTATTTAATTTTATAAATGTGTGGGCTCACATAAATACGGGGATAAGATTTTATATAACATATAGCAAATAAATGGGAGAGACGATCTGGTCCTAAACTATTCTTTACTGATTCTATATCTGCTTCCTGCATGTGGAACTTTGAATATTTTCTTATCGATCTGTGTGCGTATAAAATATCATTACTGATTCCTTCATCTTGAAGTTGATGCATCCATGAAGTTCCTATCCAGGCAAGGCCTTGGAATTTTCAACAGTTGGTGTATAAACTATGTACATGATGTTTCTATTCCAGTCTTTATTGTTATTATTATAGTCCTCACTGCCCAAGTATGTCTGCGTGACATTGCAAGTGACTTTCTTCAAGCGTCTGTGGAACATCATTTAGCATAAAAAAATCTTTGCTTTTTCGTGTTACGTCAATTTATAGTTTGATGCAGGTTACTTGGATGGAACATTGTGAATATGATGAGAGTGCAGTGCACAATCTCTATCGACAGGTACTTAGTTCCGGAGGGGGTTTCGGTGCACGGAGATGGGTTTCGACTCTACGGAGGTATTGTGAGAGCATATCAATCCTTGTAACCCCCATTGTTTCTGGTGAAGATCAGACAGGTATCAGTACAAGGCACTTGTTGTTTCATGTAAATTTGTCTGTAAAGATGTTATGCATTTTTGATGTGTGAATGCACCATTTTGCAGGACTTAGTTTGAATGGCAAGAAGAGCATGCTAAAGCTGGCTCAACGTATGGTGAATAACTTCTGTTCTGGGGTTTGTGCTTCATCTGTTCGTAGATGGGACAGGCTTCTGGTTGGGAATGGGAGTGAAGACATTAGGATTTTGACGAGAAAGAGTATGAACGATCCTGGCGAGCCGTCCGGTATCGTGTTGAGTGCAGCAACTTCGGTTTGGTTGGGCGTAACAAGGCAGAGACTGTTTGATTTCCTGAGAGACGAACGTGTGAGGAGTGATTGGGACATTTTGTCTCATGGTGGATCGATGCAGGAGTTTGCACATATTACAAAGGGTCAGGAACACGGAAACCGTGTTTCCCTTCTCCGATCTAATGTAATTGGCTAAGCAGAGTAACATTTACATCAGACGATCTTTTTCTGATAAGTGTTACCAACTGATTTGTTTCAAATGAATGTTTACAGGCTGCTACTAATGGCAATGCAAACCAGAACAACATGTTGATACTACAAGAAACCTGGAATGATGCCTCCAATTCTCTGATAGTGTACGCACCAGTTGATGCAGCATCAATGAATGTAGTTATGAATGGAGGGGACTCCAACTATGTGGCTCTCTTGCCGTCAGGATTTGTGATCGTCCCGGAAGACGTCGGAACTTCCATCAAAGCCGGTTCTCTTCTGACCGTTGGATTCCAAATACTGGTGAATAGCCTTCCATCAGCGAAAATTACAACGGATTCGGTGGAGACCGTGAACAATCTCATCTCCTGCACAATCCAGAGGATCAAAGCAGCTCTTCAGCTAGAATAAGCTGAAAGGTGTTAAGCCATTATTAGAAGAAGCTGAAATGGTTTTTTCTTTTTTCCTGAACACATTAGAAGAAGAAGAAGAAGAAGAAGAGAGCTCGCATCAAAAGGGTTTCGAGTCAAGAACGAACCACTCATGGATATGACTGTTAGGAGGAGGCAAGCAACTGGATACTGGTGAGCTTGGCAATGGTGGCTTTGCTTAGTGGTTCGGGTATTGACTTGGTTCGACCCGCGAGTGGTTCTGTATCTCTTAATTTGTTTTGGTCTTTTACATAATCAAAGTTTAGTGGACATGGACTGATAATAATTGAACTCCTTTTGCTCTCATATCTCTTATGCTAAGTTTTGATGCTTCTGTATTATGTTTAGGATTAACATTTGTTTGCCTATACTATGAATTGTGTCATGATCTTGACATGGCATAATATGTTAGATAAATCGCAATAAATACACACGCACAATAACACATTTACAGCACCGAAAATATAAAAAAACGATACAAATTTAACGATATTCAGCTAATAATGCCTACGTCCTCGAGCAAAAGCAGAAAGAATTTTATTATGAAAACAGATGACGGCCTAAGCCCGAAGCCCAACACTAATTTTCATTTTTCTCTAATTTGGGTTGCACCGCGAGCTTATCGGATCAGGTCGTCATTTGGATCCATCAAATTTCAAGGCAAAATAACAATATAATAGTTGGTATAGGTATGCAATTGGCACTAAAAAGGGATTAAGAATTAAAATTTGAAATTTTATTATTTGCACAATTCATTATATTATAAGGAATTTTAAGTCATTTTCACATTTCCGATACAATAGGATTATCCCGAACTTTTTCATATTAAAATATAAGATCCCTCAAGTTTTGGGAATTTGCACTTTTGTCTCACTTGAGAGTTGGATTTTGCTATTATACCCCTGGAGCCAAATCAAACGGCCCCTCCACCTAAGTCTTCATTGTTTCTGTTTTCCGTTGAAAGATATAAGGAATTCCTTTGGGCGCTCAAGATGCTATTAGAATGCAATCCATGTCTCGCTAAGTACTCCATCTTCGGTGCCCACAACTCCCTCCCCATTTCGCCGCCGCCGCTAAAGGTCACAGTGAGGTTTCTTTCTCTCTATTTTTGTTAATTTAATTTAATGAAAACTAAAACTATTAGTAAAATTTGTGATATGTTTCTGTAGATTGCGGACTTGTTGCTTGAGAATGGAACTGACGTGAATTCGGGGAATTACTGTGGCCAGGTAATGCTTTTCTGTGATTCTTAGACACTATTACTAATCTTTTGAAGGAATTGCGCTGTAATTTGATAGTTTTGTTTCATGTTCAGTTCTTTTCTTTCTCTTTTTGTGTTGCTTTGATTTTGATGCTGTTGCTTAATATCAATTTTCAATTTGGAACTAGAATGAAAGACTGCCTTGATGCAAGTTTGTCAATATGGGCATTGGGAAATTGTACAGGCTCTTATGCTTTTCAGATGCAATGTGAGTTCTACCATTATTATGTTTGGTTGCATTTTGCTAGTGTAGTCAGGCTCAGATGATTATTGGGGTATTGTTATTATAGTTTACACGAGAAGATTATCTCAGTGGACGGACAGCTCTACACTTTGCAGCTGTGAATCGCCATGGGAGATGTATAAGCTTAGTTGCAGCTGACTTTGCCCCCCAGGTGTTCCTTTCAATGTTCTGCGAACTCTGAGAGAAGTTGATTCAGGGGATGATTCCAGTAAAAGGAGCAGATTTGATCAAAAGTAAGAAATTTTACCTGCCTCTTTTTCTGCTCATTGTCAATGGTTTATCAGTAAATTGTTGTTACTTATTCTGGATTATTTTTCGATGCAGTGCGCTTTCCAAATTTGTAAATAAGGCAGCTAATGATGGCTTAACTGCTCTTCATATGGCTGCATTGAATGGAAATTGTGATTGTGTACAGCTTCTGCTCGACCTCCATGCAAATGTGTAAGCTGTGACATGTCATCATGGAACTACTAGGATAGGTTTACTTTCTTCTTTATGCCTTATGATGTTCTGTGATTTATTAATCAGTATGCTGTGATTTGTGGTTTCTGAATGCTTATATTATTGGCACCAACAGGAGCTGGAAGCACTTCTTTGTACAAAGTTGCTTTGGGGGGGATTTTGAAATGCTGTCAGGCAAGAATTACTTTAGCTTTAAAACTGGAAATAAATACGTTTATGATTCTGCCTGATCTAACTAATGATGTCCCTGAATTTGCAGATCCTCCTTGCAAGAGGTGCCAGTCAAATGACATCAAACTGCAATGGTAAATTTATTTCTTTGTTGTCTTCACTTTCTGGCTAAGTGGTATAACTTGTCTGTTACTTGCAAGGAAAAAGTTATAAATGTAATAATCTGCTCTTTTCAGGTGGCTACCTATCGATATTCTGGCTTTGGGTTGAACTGTTATTGACACCAAATTCTAACTCCAAAATACCTCGATTGCCTATTCTAATTATTTATCGTTGCCACATTTGAGTGTAATTAACATAGCAAGGTAAAATTTGCTCTGCAAATTGATATACCAGCAGGTGCAGTAAGAGGCTGTCGTATATGCACTGATTTTATACATGAATTATCTCATAAAGAATAGCAAGATACTGATTGATGGGAATTCTTATGTTACATTTTACATGCCCATTTTATTGTGATTACAGTTCAACACTTTGATTTGATTTGCTGATATCAATAAACGCTGTAACATAAAGACATAGCAATGATATCAGTTGAACCATTCTTTTCAGAGAGACTGGGATACAATGCTCAACAGCTGCCTCTGACCCTGATATTTGTCCTGCTTTCCTGGAGAGCGTGTGCAACGTAGTTGCTGAAGGTTCGTTCTTTTTTTTCTTCACTCTAATGTTATTTCTGTTGACCTTGTAACTTGGGTTCCTTCACTGGTGATGTTAAGAAACTCATTGACTATGATTTATCTTTCCTTGACAATTGTGTGTTTTGAGTAGGAGAACATATTTAGGACAATTAAGTATAACATTATTAGTTGCCAATTAGTGAGCTGCTAATGCTTTCTTTTTTTCGATTAATCAAGACACGTTTGACCCAATATCACTTCCCCCTAATTCTCCACCAGATAATACACCAAGGCTTGAGCATGGTAATGGAGTTGGACTGACACTAAAATGTTCGTTTGACCATCATTTGATTCATTCAGAATCCTGTTAGATGGTTACATCAGCTCATGTATCTTTTTAGTGCACTGGGTATTGGATTCGGCATTGTTTTTATGTTTCTGATGGGTAATTCTCCCTCTACCAGGGTGGTGGCCATGAGCTCTGTGTGAGATGTGCACTTTTATCTTTGCTGTACAAGCAACACTACTTCTAATATAGTAGGACCACCTGGCTGCATCCCTTGTCCTCTTTGCAGGCATCGCATCGCTGCTTTTGGTAACTTGCCTGGTTCTGCAGCAAAAGAAATGAAGCTTCCTCCTTCCCTTGGCCTCTGCACCGCATGCATGCTTCGCTCTCGTGATACAGACCCACAATCCCTGCATGTGCACCAAAGATTCAAAAGACTCCTGCGGCTTCTGATTCTTCTGATTATCTATGCTCGGTCACTTGTAGCCCATTTCCTTCTGTTTCCATTCCTTTGTGCACTTGCAAGGATGGACAATGCCCTTCATCCGAACCCTGAGTTGTAGGTGTAAATTGATACTATGATATTCTTGACAATAATTCAAATTTAGAATTCACCTACGATCATCTATGGATACAATTGATTCAACACCATCAAACTCTAAGATTCAAGATATAAGCACAAAAAAAAAAACTACTAATCTCGATTTACGCTCAATATGTGTAATTATTTTATGACTGCAAATATTTTTTCTGCGTAAAGCTTTATGTACTCTTTCCTTCTTTTCTTCATTCTTTGTTAATAGTATAAGAATTTACGTTTCTTTAATATCTGTTAATGTTACTTGACTAAAGGGAGATGGGAGAGTTTTATTAATTAACCCTAATGATTATAATTTTCTTTACAAGCTCAATAATTATTATTTTAGGCTTATTTTGTATTAAAATCAAGTACCTACACTTTATAATTATTAAATTAATCTAACGGTAAAAGCACAAGACGAAATTACCCCTCTTTCTTTCACAAGCATCTTTGGACCGGGACAAAATGGAAGAGCCGAGTGTAAACACTTGTTCAAACATATTCTGGGGCTGAAGAAGCTGCAACAGAGCGCATCAATGCAAATCAGAAATTAACATACGTCGAATGTTTAGTGACATGTGAACGGCTGAAATACCTCACAGATTTTCTATAAACCTGTATTTGCTTCCAGTTTTATGTTCGAGGCGTGGACGTGGATCTCTGTTTTGAAACATAACAGTTGGATGTCCTTGTAGGTGTTCTAAAGTCGTGGTGAGGGATGTAAACATGGTATTGTAAGTATAGATATATTGTGAATAATGTAATCAATGAACATAATCTTTGGTCATTGTTATATGCTACAGCTATGGATTTGTTTGCTAATGATCATACAAGATTTACACTTTTCTCTTATTTGATACAATATCATTTGCAGTTATGAGGAAAGAATAAACATTCTATACATTTTCTTAAGGTATTAACAGTAACATCTCAAATAGAGTTCTTTCCAAATCTCTGTGTACAGATGCTGGAGATTGCAGGTTCTTTCCAAGTTTCCAGAAACTGTTAAAATGGTGGAGCTTGATTATAATTTACGTGACACCAGGTAATATCTCACACTCTTGGCCTCCAAAGTGGGAATGGGATTTTTTTTTTAAAAAAAAACAGTATAGCAAGGACATTTACTTTTCGCGACAGATCCAGAGATTTCGGAGCTGGTGATGAACAAGTCACTGATCAGTCAGATTTTCTAAGACTCTGCCACGTAAGGCTACTCGTTAGCTTAGATGCTATGTGCATCCTACAATTCAAATAGATCCTCATCCTCCACATAGAACCCTAGAAATAGCTGGAGCCCACACCCCCTGAAACCTAGTAAAGGCAAATTAGAATAACATATAACTACTTCACGCAAACAAGTACATGACATCCCCTGATACAAATATTACCAAACTGAAAACCAGGAGATGTAAGAGATATAATCTTGTTGACAGGTGACATTACTAGGAAGCAGACTATAGTATCAGGTTATATCTGAAAAGTTGTGATCTTTTTTATTGTCGCTGGGAAGAAACCAAGCAGTTTTTTCTTTTTTCCTATGGATATGATCATCTTCTTCGTGCAGCAGTTTCTCTTTGTGCATTGAAATACACAGCAGCTACTGGCAGTCCAAGTCCGTTTTCTTCTGAGAAGCTTCTTGTGTTGAAGTAATCTCTCGAAGTTGGCGGGCTTACAGTTTGCCTTCCTCTCTGCTTAAAAAGAATGAACGCGTAACGATGGATGCCGACCACAGGCCTTGGGATCTCATAGCTCACTATTTCTCTCCCTGTTTTTTAGTCAAAATGATTCAGAACTCTTATAGCTTTCAGTGACTGCATGCTAGAATCAGACTCAGAAAGTTGTAACTCACCGAAGGAAATATCAGTTGTGCCAGGTATGTCAGTGACCATCCTGGACAAATGCATTCGTTAGTATTAGTTACTGTACGAGGAAATGTGTGCCAATGAATATGTTTGTTAGTGCATACCAGTGAAGATGTTCTCTTAGGGATGGATCACTCGGGCTCGGAGCGTCAGGGTCTGTCATGATCTTCATAAGATAGAAAACAGAAAAGCAGAAAAGAATTTCCCATAATGTCAAGCACAGTGAGGTTTTATAAGGTAATAACGCTTTGAAGTTAAAGAAAAACAAAGAGGAGCAAGAAGTCATAAGCTGTATATCTAGACCCTTACTAGTGTATAAGCAGCTCTCATGTCTTCACCACCAATCTCCACACGAGGTTTAGAAGTAATAACAGAAGGCATTAGCTCATGCCCATTACAGACTTGCTTGTTGGAGTTGTAGATTACGTTCATTTTCACACTAGGAGTGAATACATCTACTACATCTCCAACAACTCTCCCAACAGTAAGTGGCTCTATGATTCTTGACATTGAGAAGAAGAAGAAGAAAAGGTGCAAACAAGAGGGATATTAGAGAAAGTTTGGGATGTGATGTTCTTCGCTGATAATAATCCTGAGATCTTGGTGTAAATGTAATGAGATGAGAACTAACTACTCTATAAGAGCTTTTTATAGAAGCAGAGACTAGAGAGAGAGCTTGGTTCGTAAGCTCAAGAAACATATCTCAAAGTGTTGAACGTACCATTCTCCATATGTAAAAGGTTGTCTATTTAAGGAAAGGACGTGTTGAAAAATGTGAGAGTCGGATGCCTTTTTTAAGAAAAATATTTGTGCAGAGAAGAAGCCACTAGGATTGGTTATGGTTTGGAGTTCTTGTTGCTGATTAGTAACAACACATCTTTGCCTTATTGGATTGATAAGAATAAGAATAAGAACGCATCTTTTCACTTTATTATAATATCTTTGGCCAAATGGGAATTCAGCTTTTAAGATGCCCCTCTCAATACACATGCTTTGACATCGACAATATGAAGGAAAAGCTTAGGAAGGTGTAGTTGATTCAACCAAAAGAACCAACAGAGAACTGATGTTTGTTTCATTTTTTCATTATTTTTTGTTATCTTATGATGCATGTTTTGCTTTAAATGGTAAAAATGGGTGCGACTATGCCATTTATATGGATTCAGACATCCCAAAATTGGCAACTTTGTAACGAAAGCCTATGCTTATGAGTGGGAAAAAGGTTGGGTTCCAGCCAACTTTGGACATTGTGATCTTATGGAAGTTTGAACTTATCATTTGGCATAAGCTCTCCAAAACATCACCAAGAACATCCATGATAGCTCTCCAAATTGTGTATGTGACTTGGAATGTTGTAGCGATCTTGAACCAAGTAGCTGGTCTCCTCGGCATCAATCGAATTACAGTAAACTGCTTTTGAAGCAGATTACTCATAGAAATTACGTGGATTCATCACCTTTCTTCTCACAGATAAAGTCGATTAACTCAAAGAAACCAAATCGAATTTTTACACAAACTATGGAAATGAAGAAGGCCCACCTCACCTCACCGCCACTATCATCGGAATCTTCCTTCCTTTCTTCCAATACTGTAGAGGTTTCTGCACATTCTCAACCAACAATTGCAACCAACATCACAAAAACTCTTAATTGAATCGTAGGAGGTCTCGAGTTCGAGTTATCGAAAAAGGAAGGGAGAGGAAATTTTTTCTCTATTGATGATCCTCTAACTTCTTAGGCATAGTCTTTGGTCCGATCAATTATAGACGTCTCGCTTTTAGCGGTAGCGTAAGAGTTGGAGCTACTAAGGAACTCAAAACTGTTGAAAACCTAATGCTAAATAGGGTCAGTGATCAATCAACAGCTGACCAATCAATATGTAACGATTTCTTGTGTATAAAAATATACAGGCTACGTAAAAACTTAATGGATCTTGAAGTTTTAGATTTATCTCCTCTAAAATTTTTGGAGTAGAGTCTTAGAGGTTTAGGATTAGTCCAAAAAAAACTAAGATCCTTTTAATGTGTATATATTATTAAGAAAAATGGTGTTAAGATACTGAGAATCTCAAGCCTGTAAGCCATTGGAACTTTAATAAGGTGAAGCCATATTAGCTAGAATCTAGATTTTTTGTTTAATATTACTCTATTTTATTTTATTTTATAGAATCTCAGCTATTTATTTTGTAGGACTACGCAGAATCTAAGCGAAACTTAGATAAATAAATAACTGAAATTTATTGAATATAATAAGATACAGTAATATTGGAGAGAATATCGGAATTTCATTAGCTGATGGTATACGACGAATGAAAAGAATAAATCTACCGTGAAGTGGACACGTAGTTGATTTTGAGAGCACATTCCAATTTCTTGAATGAGACTGACACAACCTTTTTAATTTTTTGTTTTGTTTTTCAGCATAAATTAAGGTAAAAAGGTTTGGCTTTTGTCCCGACAATTGACACGTATACACATTTTTACTTTTAGAAGGTCGATGGCTTTGAATCAGAATCTCAGCTCTGTCGATTTCTTGTACGCTTAGAAGCTCGAAATCCTGCCTGGTCAAATTAGCTAACGTGTGATTCTCCTTACTTTTATTCACTCCCTTTCTTAAATTCTTTTTAATAATTGAGACGGAATTGTTGATGCCTTATAATAAATTAATATTGAATCTGAAACCCAATCATTAAAATTCCGTTTTGAACAGATTAATTTTTTAGTATGATTTTTAAATTTTCGGTTCAATTTATTTATTAAAAATTGATTAACTAATCAGTTAATTTTTATAAATTAATAAGTTCTTGTAAACTGAAATTAATTAATTAATTTTTATTTAATAATCTTTTTTAACTAAAGTTTAAATTCATCGATTGATATGAACAATCTCTTTCAATCA
>JANIHZ010000007.1:56374900-56388088 GCA_027478365.1 Erythroxylum rufum
AGAAACAATTTCATTGTAAAAATACAAAAAAAAATTGTGTACATTATAACCCTTCTCATACTCTGATAAAGCGGAGAGTTTTATGCATTGAGTACATTGATTTTAATTAATAGATAGATATCTATATGAAATAATTTTTAGACTTAGTTTATAAAAGTTTTTAAAATAATAAATACATTTTAAAAATGTAAAATTTTGATATTAAATTAAAAAATTAAAAAATTTTAAAAGGTGCATGGTGTTATTAATCATAAATCTTAATATCAGAGAAACATAGCACTACTACGTCGTTTAGAAGGCGTTTTGATCCGCAGAGAATCACAGGTGTGATAGGAGCTGTCTTAGCTGAAGTCATCTATGAAATCAGAGGAGGTGATGGACCATTCAAAGTATCTGTCAATCAATGGGGAGAGGCGTAGATGGACATGGACTGTGGACCCCAACTTTTTTAATTAACGTCCGTCCAATTCGAATATTGTAGCTACGTACAAGGCCTTGCTATGACTTATCTGGTCATGATTGTGTCATCTGATTTCAGTTTAGTGGAAACTTTCAATTACTTGCGTGTTTTGCTTCTCTATTGGCATTATTGCGATTTAGACCATTTTTGGTGGTCTTTGGCATGTATGTTTAAGAATCAATAGGTCGAAAAGGCCAACATAATTTATGAACATCTGATCAAACATTTGCTTTTTTTAATTATTAATTTATTAAATACAAAATTTAGTGTATATATATATATAAAAAGACGCTCACAAACTTTTAGTTATAGAAAGAAAATATAAATTTTGTCAAAAAAAATTGGTTGATAAAGTTGATAAAATTAATGTATAGCAAATTGTTTCAATTCGAAGTAAATATATTAAATTTGTTTTAAATAATATGAATGACTCGTATAATTTAAATAGTTTAGATTTGATCAATTTAGGCGTTAATAATTAAGTTGTAGTGTACGGATTAAAGATTGTAAAACTAAGATAAGAAAGTATCATCTATTATAACGAATATAAGAATATAGAACTTATTCAATGATTCAAAAATATATAGATATAATTTATAGATTATTGCATCAATTCATAAATTTATCCGGTACATGTCTAAAAAATAATGAGGGTAAATTTTTTCGTAAAAAAAAAGAGTAAAAAGTGACAATATCACCTTATGACTCAAGAGTGAGGCTAAACAATTGGTGGGACAAGTGACGTTAGAAAGGTTTAAACTGCTACTCACTTAATTTTTTTTTAAAAATATAACTAATCAAGAGAAATATTTAATGTCCAAAACTGGACATGAAATGACCTCACCAACTTCATGGATGAAATGTTCTTAGCAATCACTACGTTGGGAAACGCCTTTACGAAATTGGATTCGAGTTGGATTGAAGCATGTACAAAAAGTAATATGTTGAGATTTGTAACTATGGGAATATAGATTGGTGAAATTTAAAGACATGTAAAGGGAATAAGGTATATTCCTAGTATCATATGGCTCCCTCATATCCGACAAAACAACAATCATATGTCCTCAAGGGTGGTCCAGGTAATTGAGTTTTAAAAAGCCTCCCAACTTATTTATTTAAAAATATTAAATAGAATAATTGACTGAAAATAGAAATATACTAAAATTTACAAATATTTATTAGATCAAATATAATGCAAGGATAATTTTTTTAGTGAAAAACAACAATTATCTAACTTCAATGTATAATTTCCTCAAGTAGTACGGTTCCGTCAAGACAATTCAAATATTGCAATTATGAATTCGATCTAGAACATCAAAAACAACAATTATCTGACTTCAATGTATAATTTCCTCAAATAGTACGATTCTGTGAAGACAATCCAAATAATGCAATTATGAATTCGATCTAGAACATCAAAAACTGATGTGATCCACATTTTACTGTATATAACTATATATGAAACATAGATAGAAACGTGATTATCCTATATATACATATATACACACACAAAGTGATAAGGTAACTTGCAAACTACAAGATACCCAAGGTTGGTCCAAAGGTGGTTATGCTATAGTTTAATCAGAGGAGGAGCTTAAGATTCCTCATGGATCCGACGAGATCAACCAACGGAAGATTTTTCTATCAGATTATGGATATAAAAGCTCCAGTGAGTGAAGGGTGGGGAGAGAAGCACATGGGAACATGTGCACTCATTCACAGAGCAACTTGGCTGGGACTTGACAACAACTATGGCCAGCAATTAATGGTCCCCAAAAAGATTGAATTAATTGATCCACTTATTTGACTTGCACTGTTGCCCTGATCCGAGGAGATGTTCGGCTTTTTAAAGTAGCTTTTCGTTACATATAAAGGCAAAAGCTACTGCTTCTTGGGGCAATTAGGTATGGTTTGTCTCAATGCACAACCAATCCACCCAACGTTTCCAGTTGCCCTATTACTATATTATTGATTTTCTTATAGGAGTTTCACTTACAGTTCTTTGCAATAATCTACTCCGAGTCAAGTTTTGTCTTGTACATATTCTAGGTTGCTCTAGTCTTAAAATTTAACCAAATGCAGATCCATACAATACTTGTACGTAAATTGGAAGAACATAATAGTTTGGTCTTATCGGATAAGCAAAACTACAGATTCTGTTTTACGACTTGCAGAATATACTCAAAAGAGTATGCATCATGTGCTATAAAAAAATTCATTCTTTTTCTTTTAAATTTCATATGCCTTTGTTAACTGGAAATGGAGAACTTTTACTTATTGAACAGAAAATTTCCTAATTTCCTCTTAATTCTAATTTTTAGGTATCATTACTTTCTCTATACGTGCAAATCCCCCACCAGAAGACAACTAGCTTCATAGGCAAATATATTTTCACAAAAAGTAAAAGGTAAAAAAGAAAGGCGTAGGTAACTAAATAGAACATAAAAGCTTACATGTACATTCTTCAAAATTCTTTTCCCCAGACAGGTTACATTCCTGTTATTGCATGTACAGAACGGCTTACCGCCGAAAGTACAGGGCCATCTATGTAATTTCGACATGCGCACCTCGTGCCTTACTGCAATGAAAAGAAAACTTTAATAAGTCCAGCTGTGTTCTCCCCGGAAAAAAAACTTTTCACATGATTTTACTAAGATACAGAAGCTTCTCTACGTCAGTATTTCTCTTAACTCCTGTAACGGTTTCATTTCAGTTTTGGATCCAAGTCAACCTCGGTTCTCATGTCCGAACTCTCTGAATTGTAAACTACAAAGGCATTAAAGAACCATAACTATAAACTTCTTGTTACTTTCTGGTTGTCCTTGGGTCTGGGAATTTGTGATAAACCTTACCTTGATTGTTTGGATCCAGACCTAGAAGACAAATTTGTCACAAGTTGTGATAGGGAGCCTTTCTATGAAGATTCTGTGAGCATCCAGGACAAAGTCTAGAAATGTTCAAGTCATGGAGGGTCGAAAAGAAAAAGATCAAAATGGTCTTCAAATTGCAGTTTCAGGCAACCCAGGTACTACTGTTTAACCGGCAAACCTTGTCATTGAATCATAAGAGGGATTGTTTTAACCACATTGGTAGCCTTGTTAGTAGATAGGTAATTGTAGTGGCTTACATTCTGTTAGCAATTTCATTGAGTTTCTCCCACAATTAGTAGACAACTGGTTACCTTGTTTAGGATCTACGTTTCAGGTGCCACAGTTGAAGAATCCTACGTTATTTGTATCTCTGATGCCAGCGGACGTTGGAAAGCCAACATTCAAACTAGTGAAAACCGCAGCTCAGGATGGAACCTGTACATGGGAAAAGCCTGTTTACGTAACGGTGAAATTTGTGAAGGAGCTAAAAACTGGAAAGGTTCATGAGAAAATATATCATTTCATTGTTTCCAGTGTACGTTATAAGTAACTCTCTCAGAGATTTTTCCTATTTTCTCTCAGTTTAAATTTGTTAATCGTCATAGTTGATATATGTTTCATGTCATTTTCGCAGGGCTCATCAAAATCGGCTTATCTAGGTGAAGCTTCTATTGATTTTGCAGAATTTGCCGATGAAGCTGAGCCAATGACCGTTACTCTCCCTCTAAAGTTCGCAAACTCTGGAGCAGTTCTAAATGTTAGTTCTAGCTTTCTTGACTAGCTCTCGACCCCCAACTCAACACCCATACGAACAAAGAATTTTAACTGATTGCCTTTCTTGGCTGAATATAGTTCTTTAAATTCAAATTTATTCATTTACGTTTTTTTGTCTTTCACTGACTCGAACTCAACATTGGAGCAGGTGAAAATCCAAAAGATAGAGGGAGGAATTGATCAAAGGTCAAGATGAATACCCGCTGCTCATTTAGCATACTGTGTCCTCTTTTTGTTGTGATTTACTTCCTTGATTGAATTAAGCTGTAAACCCTTTTTCTACAAGTATGACTAATAGTAGAATATAATCTCAGATACATTGAGGACAATGGAGAATCCAATGATGTAAGCATGAAGAGCCAAATGAACCAGAAAGACAGAAATAATGAAATTTTTGCTGAAGTAAGGTCTAATGTCATCTGTAGTCGCTCTCTCTTGCAGGACAGAACTCCAGGCTAGTTTATATTGAATCTTACAGATAGCCTATTATACAAGATTATAACTAAACCATTTCTTAATCATATGACAGGACAGGAGCTTGGAGAATGAAGAAGAGGGCAGTTTCAGATCAACTATGAGCTCAAACCTTTTCACTCCAAAGAATCGTTTGCATCGAAGATCAAGCACAGAATGGTCGCTGGTTTCAGCTTCAGATGGAAGTTTATTTGACTCGACAAACAGTCTTGAAGAAAATGTTCTAAGAGAATCACAGGACATTTCAAGCGATACTGTTGAAAAACTCAGAACCGAAATAGCCAACCTAATGAGGCAATCAGACTTAACAGAACTGGAAATGCAGTCTTTGCGGAAACAGATTATGAAAGAGAACAAAACAGCACATGAGTTATCAACACAGATTGCAGACCTCAAAAAGGAGAAAGATGCACTCGAAGTAGAATGTGAAAAGCTCAAATCCTCGCAGAAATCTGTTGGAGCAGAAGAATTGCTGAAACAATTGCTAGCTGAGAATAAGGACCTTAGGGTTAAGGTAGAAGAAATCAGGCGAGAACTCGTTCATGAAAAGGATACTAAGACCAATCTTCAAATGCAACTCCAGAAAACACAAGATTCTAATTCTGAGCTGATTCTTGCTGTCCAAGATCTTGATGAAATGTTGAAGCGAAAAAATATGGAAATATCTTCTCTTTCCAACAAGCTAGAGTTAAGAAAGAATGATGTTGAGAATAGGTGCCAATGCAATGTGAAAGAGTGTGAAGAACAACTAGCAGTCATTGAATTGGAGAGGATAGATGGCCATAAACACGATACCAGTGAATTAGATGAACTGAAGCAAAAGATCGCAGACCTGAGTAATGAAATAGAGATGTACAGAGAAGACAGGGAAAAAAAAGAGAATTATATTGAACAACTCATCCAAGACTATGAGGACTTGAAACATGAAAATCATGTTATCTCTTCCAAGTTAGAGCAAAACCAGATAGAAGAACTAAGAAGACAGCGCGAATGCGCTGAAACTGCAGCCACAATCACAGAACTTGAGTTGCAATTGCATAGGCTAGAAGAGAAGTTAAAGAAGCAAACACAAGAATTATCAGAATCCATGGTTTTGGTCAATGAACTTGAAAGCCAGGTCAAAGGATTGGAGAAAGAGCTAGAGAAGCAGTTAGAAGGATTCGAAAATGATCTGGATGCCATGACACATGCCAAGATTGAGCAAGAACAGAGAGCAATCCGTGCAGAAGAAGCTTTGAGGAAGGCAAGGTGGAAGTATGCTAGTACAGCAGAGCGTTTACAAGAGGAATTTAAAAAACTCTCTGTGGAAATGGCAAGTAAGTTTGACGAGAATGAGAAACTGACTATGAAAGCAATAGCTGAAGCGAAGGAGTTGCACTTGCAGAACAAAATTCTGGAAGACAAGCTTCAAAAAGCTGATGCAGAGCTTGTACTAATTAAGGATCAGAACAAAACAAGGATGGAAGAGCTATCGACTCATTTAGATATAAAACCCAAACTCGTAGATCAGATGTCCCTGGAAGTAGAATATATGTCGAAGCAATTGCAAGATGTTAAGTGTGAAGAAGAAAAACAAGAGGCCTCCACGACAGAAATTCAAACGCCCATCAAAGAAGACAATGATGTCACTAAGCATTCAAAGCAAGATGTTCAGTTAAGAAATCAATTGGAACAAATGAAAATATCACTTGAAGAAACATGCACCCTGTTAGAAAGTTCAAAGAGAGAAAGGGATGAACTGCAAAGAAATTTTGAATTGGATAAGAAGGAAGCTGGGAAAACGCAAGAAGAACTATGGATCTTAAGGTCATTTAAGGACGAAAAGGAGACAATAATCAAGGACCTCGTATCGGAAATGGAAAGCCTTAGAACTCAGTACAAGACGTTAAAGCATTGCTTGTCCAACGAAAAGCTTCAGAAAGAAACACTTGAAAAGAAAATCCTCCAATTGACGGATGAGCTGCAAAAGGTAAACGAGCTGGCATGTGTTGAAGGAAATGATAATGCCAAGAAATCCGTGGAAGCAAATACCGTACAAGATTTACCACAGTCAAAAAGGAGCACTACAAAGAGCAAGCCGGCTACAAAAGAGGATGCTATACCAAAACTTGAAAGGTATAATTGAGGTCTTTTCTTACACTTCAAATTACTTGCGTTCTTGAGAAATTTTGGTGTATCCAGTAGAATTCCTCATCCCTCGTTGTGATTCACCTTACAATGTTCCGATTTATGTTTTTATTACCGCCTTTTGGCTTTATTTTAAGTTATGTTTGGACTGAAACTTCAAGCACTATCCTGATAGGAATGAATCTGACCTTGCTGAATTTTTGGACGAAATCGCTCTGCTAAAGGAAAGAAATCTATCTATGGAGACTGAGTTAAAAGAAATGCAAGAGAGATATTCTGAACTGAGCCTCAATTTTGCAATGGTAGAAGGCGAAAGGCAACAGCTTGTCATGACCATACGCAATCTCAGGAATGGGAAGAAGAACTAGCTCATCCTTTGTGTAAGACATTAGTAACAGAACTGAAGCAGAGCCGAAGAAGTTATTGAAGAGTTCGCCGTGCAGCAAGTCTTCTTCCTCAAGTATGAAAATGTAATTGCAGCTAATTTAACAGTCCAAGAAGTAATGAACACAAACCTTCGGAACTGAAATGTACAGTAAAATTCTGTTTTGACTCGTTTAGTAACTCCTAATTCCAACTTATGCCAGACACAAAGGTGAAATGGATTAAGCACTTTTAACTGTAATTAAATGTGATTAAATTTATGTTACACCATGTAAAGGAAAGGGTACCAGATTTCCGGGAATGGATACACAGAATTATTAGTAAAGGCTACAGCTTCAACTAAATCATGCATCATAACTAGCGATAGGTATTTAAAGTTAGAAGCTTGCGATATCACAGCCGTGTTCTGACCAACAGAAAGAGATCAATACATAGCATTCAATAGAAAATCTAGAAGAATAATGAGGATTGGTGTAACGTACCTCTACTTTGATGCATTTCACATCAAAATTGCTTCTAATGTTCGAATTATCGAGTGCGCAACTTCTTTTTGGGACTCTGGGCACTACCATTGGTCCAGACCAGCTTAGTTTGTTTTTCACTCTCCGTTGTAGCGAAGGATAGAGTCTGCATAGTATTGTCAACACAGTGAGTTTCTTTCAGCACACCTAAGAACAGACATGTACGAGGAGGCTTGAGTATCTCAATACCTGTCTCGATCTCTTATCAGCAGGTGTCCATGTTGGAAGTATGGGAGCAAGCGTTCTTTCATTCTTGGACGAGCATGGTATTCTTGTAGACTGCTTTTGCTTCTTTTGCTGCTGTATCTTCCTTGAAACGTTGCCTCCCTGGTACCTAAAAAACTCTAGAATAGAAGGGCTTCTTCTCTTAATAGCTTTCGGTAAACTTGACGTAAACCCAATATTTGGGCTAGAGGTATTAGCTGGAAGGGAGTTTTGCCGCAATCTACTCTTCTCCCTGATTCTATTCAGGAACTCTATTGTCCAGGGTGAACCTGGCTGCAAATGGGTAGAGTGAATTGCTTTGGAAAGCGGTGTTACACCATCATGTGATATTTGCTCTTTAAATGACAACCCTTTTGAAGTTTCTGTAGATCGCTGAGATATGACATCACAGAAGAGCTTATTTTGCTGTTTGAAAGGCGGGTGGTCTTTATTTTCACCAATCTCAGCAGGATCATATTTAGTAGTCCACAAATCTAACTCCAAGTCGATCTCGGAAGCCTTTGGAAAAGTGGGATAATTTTCCGCCGTTCTAGACTTTCTTGTTCTTGTGGATTCTCGCTTCATTTGGGTCAGCCAAGATGAGAAGTTCGCTCGAGGAACAGCTTTTTCAGATAAAGAACAATCATCGAGATCTATGATTTCACTGATAAACTCTTCGCGTAGATTCTCAAATTGATTTCCGGTAGTTACTTCCTTTCGTTGCTTCTGATCCAACAACTTCTCGTTGTTTAATAACCGTGGCCCGGCGAGGTTGTGAGAATCGTTTGGCATAGACTCATTAGAGAAATCTACCATTCCTCCAATAATCTGTTTCTGATTTTGACAAAACCCATTTGTCATAGATTGATCAGGCCATTTAAACTCTTCAAACATCTCGGAATCCTTCGATATCCAAAGATGGTCTCGCTTAAATATTTCAGAATAATCATCCTTGTCAGTAGGGAATTTATTCAACGGCTCAGACTGCCTTATGTGATCGACATTAATGTCCATCGTTTGATTGTTATAGATGTATTTTTGTCCTCTACTTGCAGAATCAACATTTAAGCGATGCTTCTTTGAATCAAGATAGGAAGACATGGAAGAAGAGCAATCTGTCACAACGGATTTAGAGTCTTCTCTTTCACCATATCTACACAAAGAACTGAAAAGAGCAACACTTTCATCAGGAATATGATAGCGCTGGACTGCAAGGATCCTGCGATCGTGTGACCACTCAAGAAATTCAATAAGCTTAACTCCAGAAGACAGAATTGCGTGAGCTGTCAATGTGTTGACTGAAGGAAAGTTGGTAAGAAATGATTCTGCTAGAGTTTCTGACTCCAACATTCTAGGATATAGGCAGGTCTGCTGCTTGGCGGCATACAAAATACTGCTTAAAATAATTTCGTCTGTCAATTCTGATGAATAGGCACAAAAGAGCTGAAAATCTATTCCCAGGCTAGCTGCTGCTGCATAGAGTCCATCTGAGGATTCCATTACTGTAGACAGGAAGCCATTTTCACCCTCAAATACCTGCAGGATAGAACATATTAAAAATCACTTTTTGCATATAAAAAGTGATTGCGAGTAGCAGCTTCTCGCAAGAGCATTCCAAGAAAGACTTCTTCACAGTTCAAACATCATTCAATCTTGTTATGATATCCTCTATACCACTATATGTTATTTTAAACAATTTAAGAGTTATGTCTGCTTATTAAACCACAGTCAAACTCTCATACTGGATAGAGAACACCTGCATCTGTAAGCATATTATCATGATAAAGACAGCAGAATCTGATGGAGCCATAAAAACACGACGATGATCAAGTTTTGATAGTCAATGATGAAAAACCTTCAAGTACAGAAAAGGCAAACTGAAGACAGAAGTTACAGCTCTTAATTAGTTATCAATACATCCAATTTGATAGTAATAGATTGAAATGGAACATACTCCAGCATACTATTGAGTTGACAGAAAGCAGTCCCTTGGGAAAAAAAGGAAAACAAATTCAATTCTTCTCAAGACCGAATTACTCAACAAATTGAACAGGTTGAAGAAAAATCGTTGTTCATAATCAGTGATTGATTGCAATTACCA
The DNA here is from genome assembly GCA_027478365.1 of Erythroxylum rufum. Classification (NCBI taxonomy): domain Eukaryota; kingdom Viridiplantae; phylum Streptophyta; class Magnoliopsida; order Malpighiales; family Erythroxylaceae; genus Erythroxylum; species Erythroxylum rufum. The sequence goes on from JANIHZ010000007.1 coordinate 56,384,816, forward strand.
GAATACAGCCACTGAAAGTAAAGCTCAGGCATGTCATAATGTTTGTAGCTATATTCTCGATGCACAATGACAAGCATGAAGAAGCTTCATATTCGTCTGTTGCTTTCTTTCCAATATTCCTGCAATCATACCACACCAAGCAAATTGCAGAACTAATAATAAGATCCACAGGGAAATTTAGGTCACGCTCCACAACTTGTGCTCCTTCTTTCTCCATCGCAAGAATTTTTTGGTACGTATTTCTTCTTGATACAATCATTTCTTTTTCAAAATTTTGAGTGTTGACAATAATTATGGTCCGAGGGAAAGAAGCTCCATCGCACTGAATCTGCTCAGATTTCATTACACTGGGCACGGGAAGAATTGGCATTGGCATAGAAAAATCTTCTGCTACATCTGAAGCTTTGGAAGACCTCAAACCATGTTTGTTCTCAAGCAAAATAGCTCTTTTTATGTTCTCCAACTTTTGGTTCTTTATCGCTTCTGAAGAAATAAGGGAAGGAGATTGCTCTTCCTGACATTGAATTGGTCAAATAAGTTATGGTTGTACAAGAATGAGCAAGCAACAAAGAAATGAAAAGGTTGACAATATTGCCAGCCCGAGAAACCTAGCATTTTGAAAAGAGAAACAACTTAAGTGGTATATCTGGAGTTGGGACCTAGATAAGAAGAGAAACAACAATTTATGCAAAGCTGTCTTTAGTTCAATTTTTGGTCAAAGCAAAAAGTTATATCAAGCATTTGCATGCCTAAAGAAATTCACCTTAGGATCTGCAGGTGTAACATTAACACCAGGTACCTCGACCATAGATTTATTTTTTTCCCTAGCTGTAGCTTTTCCAGGATTTAAGAAGAAATCAAGATCACTAAAGTGCAACATAGAATTGGACAACAAGGGTGCCCTCCCAGCATCATTTTCGGCCAATTGTCCTGCACCTCCTAGTTTTAGATGTTTGTCATCCAACGTCTTAGATGAATCGACTACCGGAGGCAGATTGTTCAAAAAGTAAGGTTGTAATTCCTCATATTCTTCTGCTTTTGGTGCATCTGGAGCATCATCACATAAAATAAAGTCCATATTTAGCTCGTCACTACCAAAAAATTCCTGATCAAGATCGTTATAGTACGAAGTCAACTCCTCTTGATAAAAGGAGAGAATTCTAATGCTTGAATTATCTTCCTCTAGAAGATGCCAATCCAAGTAAATCCCATTAGATGCAGATATTGAATGTGGTTCAAGTCGAGTAAGCATCTCCTCGGCTATAGAGTTTGATGACATCATCTTGTCACAGTCAGGAAGTGTGGGTATGGGCATTGATTTAAATGTTTCATCTGCTAGAGTAAGCTCAGGACTAACAATTAATTCACTGAAATTCTTGAAGTTCATATCCGTCCTGAACATCAAAGGACATGTCCCTGGCTCATCTATTGCTTGCATTTCAAAGAATATTTCATAAAGCTGGCATGAGTCCTCATCAAGAAATGTGAACTCCTCAAAAACAGGTTTCGTAGACAGAAAACAATCTGTTGAATCATCTCTGGAGTGTACAGTATCTACCAAGCTTATTATGTCCACTCCAATGAATTTGTCGACACTTGCCAACTCAGACTTATAGCATTGCTCTAGAGCATCATTTGAAAGAAAATCCAACGTATCATAATGAAGCGAACCCAACAGCTCCATCTGATCAATAACTGGAAAGTCCTTTGAAGTCCACCCTGAACACATATTCTCAAGAAATGAAACAAGTTCATCTTCAATGGAGTGCTCTGTGAAAGTTCTAAGACTGGTCTCGTCCACTTCTAAAAGAGGAAAGGTGTAATGGCAGAATTGTAATAACTTTTGATCAGAAGCTTCATCTTCCGGGGGACAACATGTTTCTTGGTCCATGCACTCCAAAGCAACATCTTCAACCGAAAACACTGATGCCCGAGCCTTGTCATCATACTGAATTTCATGTGCCGGATTGAACAATTCCTGAAAGATAAGATATATACTTTAATCAAATTTGTAGGTAGAAAATTCCATATCAAGTATCAATATAACCTGGAGAGAAATAGATTGGCAGCTTTTACAGTGCACAATTAACACCAGTCATGTAACAATTGAAAATAAGAGTTACAGAACGATCAGATACTCACCATATTGTTCTCAATCTCTTGAACTTTAGAGAAAATTTCTGTTCCTGACGCTTCCTCAGAAAAGCATGGTTTCTCCTGAAAAACAACACAAAATATGATAAGCATGAAATCACAACACTAGCAGAGCAAAATGTATCCACAGCCGCATGCTTTAACTACTGCCCTTTTACCAAGAACATGTCGACCTCTGGCTGCTCAAACTGGATGATTTCCAACCTGCGTCCATGCTTGTCATCCACAGTACTGTTTTCTTTCTGCAATTAAATACAACTTTAAACGAAAAACCACAAAAACAAACATGAAGTTAAGATGTAGATAATATTCTTCTGCAGGACAATACCACAGAATCTTCATTTCTTTCGCTTAGGAGCATCAAATTATCAAAGCTTAAAAGTTCAAGCTACTGATAATTACACTTGCAGGAAAGTTTAAGAAACCGAAAGTATATGATCCGAACAGAGTCAAACACTTTCAACTAAGGATAAGTTAAAGAAAGTTTGAATCCATTTGAGAATACCGGATTTCGACAAACTAACTAAGCTCAAAAAGGACCAAAGAAGACGAAAATTAAGATCACTCATTTTTCACAGAATAATCGTCAAACTTATGTTATACAGAAACCGAAACGCATCCTAATCAAAACAAAGGATCTAAATTCCGCAGTTTACCTCGATAGCGCCTAGATTGTCATTTAGAAGACCAAAACGATCGAGATCTCCAAAATCTACGTCTAGAAACTGAGGAACTACTTCGTTAACAAACTTCGAGAGAGCTGCGTCAATCGGAAATTCATCGATCTCTCGAGGAAGAGCATCTACGACTGGACCGAAACTACTGAGATGTTCTTCGAAGTTGAAGAGACCAGGAGTAGGTAAGTTCACGAGTGGGAGATTGAGGAAGCTTAGGGTTTTGATGGAGGCAAAATGATCGGTGTTGAGGAATCGAGTTCGCATCAGTTCAGAAAATGAGCTTTCGAATATGACTTTGAAATTTGGCGCCTGAAGTTACCGGTTGGCTTTCTTATATGTATACCGTTTCAACCTCGCAAGAAAGTTGTGGGTCATTTTGTATATATTTTATATTCTTTTGGAAATTTGTTGTGTATTAAGTAATACAGTCAAATATAGAATT
>JANIHZ010000007.1:56520150-56540377 GCA_027478365.1 Erythroxylum rufum
GAGAGGATTTTTTAGAAGCTCTAAATTTGAGATTTTTAAAAAGTTTTATTTTAGCTGCCAAAAAAGTCATATATAGTAAAGAAGTTTTTTTTATTTTATAATTAAATACATATTTTTTAAAAAAATTACGAAAAAAAAACATATTAATTTCCTAAAAGTCCATTCAAAGAGTCACCTAACCTCGACTCAAACTTGATCAAAGTTAGAATTGAAACTCCAAACCCAGTCAGGTCTCGAGTCGCCAAGTCTAAAATCAACAACAAAGATAAGGTGTAATTTTCATGGAAATTGTGTGCCCATTTCCTAATTTCCCTTTCTATAATTTTAGGAGAAGATTCTTACAATACAAGTTCCAAAACTAAACAACTTTACTAATGTCGCGTAGATCTTCCCCTTGCTGAGCCTTGTCTTTTTTTTTTTTTTAAAAAGAATTGAACAGAAAACAAAATGGCTAAGGTTTCAGAAAAGAAACAGAAAAAGCATCATTTTGCAAAAGCTGGACTCTCCCACACTAAGCCAACTAAGCCTTGTCTTTTTGAGTATATTGTTAACGTAAAAAAACAACTTTTGACAACGACTTACATGGAAAAGTTCACTCACTAATTTCTCTAAGTAGGCCACCTAAGGTCCAAATCCTTGAGAAGGAAGATAAAGGGTCTCTGTATTAAGTATCTGATATCTGTAACTCGGTCCACTCACTCGCTGATTCGCTGAGTTGAGTGTTTAAAGATTGATGCTTGTTCGTGGGGTGATGGAGGGGTTTGATGAGATTGTGATGGAGGGAGCGTATGATTCGGATGAGACTATCTTTGTGGCGGTGGGGAAGAATGTGGAGAAGAGCAAAACGACGTTGTTTTGGGCGGTTCGGAGCTTCTCTGGGAAGAGGATTTGCCTGCTCCATGTTCACCAACCTGATACTTTTGTTGCTTTAAGTGAGTTTTTTTTTTTCGTTTTTGCTATTTCTGTTTAATTCTTCTGAACTTTGTTTAATCTGCTTTCATGTTGTGAATGTGCATCAATCCTCTAAGCGCTAGAGGAATTGGAATAGAGAAATTGAGCTATTTAGACTATTATAAAGTTTATAGTTTTATAGGATTCACCAGAGCTTTTTGTTCTATTTTGTTTCTGGGATGCACTAACTGTAAACAATCCAACGTTGTTTTGGTTTTTTTTTTTTAAAGTAATGTCTGGATTTGTATTATGAAACAATCTTGATTTGCTTCAATACATGTAGCCGATGCAAAGCCTGGCTTTAATGAATCGAGAGATGATACAAATGAGGCATTCCAAGAACTTGGGAGAAGAAAGCTGCATGATGTTCTAGACCAGTACTGTGACATGCTTGCACACGAAGGGGTATTGTCTCTTGTTATTTGGTCTATAGTTGTATTACGTCTTTCATTTGGTTCTCTTTACAAAATCAGACACCCATATGGATATGCATAGACTAAATTAGTACATGTATTTACAGCTTCTAGGAAATCCAAGCAAGAAACAACTAATTGTAGTTAGATTAACTATAATTACACTTGGCTTACTTCCTTAGGTGGAAGCAGGTGGAGTATGGATTGAGATGGACAATATTGAGAAGGGTATTGTTGAGATTATTGCTCAGAACAACATTAGATGGCTTGTAATGGGCGCAGCGGCAGACAAATATTACTCAAAGTAACGAACTATTTCGATGCATTTGCTTAATGTTCATTGACATCCTAATTTTAGCCTCTATTAGGGCCGATCGTGCTCGTGCTCGTGCTCTTCCAGATGCTGTTTCATTTAGTATAGGTGATCATGACCTCTTAACATATCCATATGTAAGCATCCATTTAAAATGACCTAATTGGTGTTGCAGAATGTTGACAGAGCTAAAGTCCAAGAAAGCTACTTATGTATGCCAAAATGCACACCCAGCCTGTCACATCTGGTTTGTCTGCAAGGAATGTCTAATCTATACAAGGTTCCTTTCTTTACTTTTATATGCACAGTGCTGTAGAATGGGATGATGGGGCTTAACCCTTCTTGTGTGGTTCATGATCGGTAATCTTAGCATCACAAAATAGTCAATTGCAGTTTGTTGGTCTAGTAGTCTGTTAAGGAATGTTGGATACCTGATTGTTGGTTTCTTACTCTATACTTCAATTGTTAAATGATCAATACTTAGGAGGTTCTTATCAATCCATGCATCTGATGTAAATTTAAAAGTTCCAAGAGATTGGTATGCAGATTGTTGCATCTTCCTCCCGGATCAAATTTGTCACTTCTGGTTATTTCATGAATATACTACACAATTGTTACTGCATGTTAACGAATACATGAAAACAGGGGAGGTAGCAATGATGGATCTGAAGCAGAGATTGCCCTTCCCTTGGTACCCGTGAATCTCGATCTAGAAACTGAACAATCTGAGCTCTTGAGATCAGAATCTGCTACACAAATCTGTCGATATATAGGTAAGCACACAACTAGAATGGTGTTAACTTCAACTCTCAAGGTATGTGGACTTTGATCTAGCATGAGCCGGTGAGGTATGCCAAAGTATATTTTTCAAAAAGGAGTTTCAGAGGAATGACTTTGTGTCAAAATTGTTCAGGTGTAGATGAAAATGCTGATGACCCGGAGGAATTGTTAGGAAGTTTCAACTATCAATGCACATTGCAGTCTGACCAGTTCCTCAACCCTTTGAAATTGATGCCACTATTGACCAATGAGGTTGGAAGTTGGCTCCTCTATACTTTGTAGCGCCAAGATTATTCCATAATTAATGAACACCCTTTTCTTTTCAGTTTGATGTAAGAATTAATCACTGAGCTACTTTTTCTTGGATGCATTTACTATTCCAAGAACATACCTATTACAATGCCACGGAAAATGAACATTTTGAAGTTCTTAAATTTTTATATCCTGAGGTCTAAGTTAATATGAATTGAAGCATTTTCAGTTCAAGCTATCTTATGAGGATTTTATTGTCAATGTTATGCAGCGAGAAACGTCTCAAGTTAGACTAGAACAAGCAATCAAGGTTGCAAAAGACTTGGGTAAGATAGCATTTCAAGAGACAGTGAGGCGATGGAAAGAAGAAGATGTTGCTATGGAGGCCAAATGCAAGGCAAGACTTATTCTTTATCTTATGTCTTCCATCCCCAGTTTTATGCCCTCCTCTAGTAATTCAAAGGTATTCTTAAACTCGACTAAGATCTGATTCTAGGAATATATTGAACTTCCAAATAATAACTTATAATGACTAACCAAAAATTATTGCATTACAAGTGTCCATATCCTGTCCTGCATTACTATCAGCAATCTCCCGATTCTATGATACTCTGCTTGACTTTATAAGTTGAGCAATTTCAAGTGTCGTGTCTGACCATCAATAGAGAGAATAAGCTAGATAAACAAGATTATGAAAGATGCATGAACCAGGACTGTTTATCATTCCACAAAGTATGAAGTTTTATAGATAGATTACTAGTTTTTTGGTTCAAATTGTCTGAGTTTAATATCTGAGAAATAATCTCCTTTCCAAATTTAATAAGTGAAAAGGGTGAGAAGTGAAATTTCTTATGCTGTTCAAATGAATTTTGATTGGTGAAGCACTAACTCTGCAAGCCTCATCATCATTAATGTGAAAAAAGAGTGGGAGGGTGTCACACATGCATTATTGAATTTGAACCAGCTTTGTTTCCATTTGTAATTTTTCTGTCATTTTATCTCTTAACAGACCAAAGCATTTGAAGGTTTATGTGTTAAGGAGATGAAAATGAGAAAAGAGGCAGAGGAAGCGATAGCTAGAAATAAGCAAGAAATGGAAAGAATAAAGAACCAACGTGATGATTTCTTGCAAGAAATCCAAATGGTTCAGGAGCAAAAATCTTTACTTGAGAGGCAAATTGCTGAATCTCATCCTACTGTCAAGGAGTTGGAGGAGAAGATTATCTCGGCTGTGGATCTATTGATCCGCTTCAAGGAAAGACGAGACAAAGCACGTATAGAGTACGAAACTGCGACGAGGGAAGTTACAAGGCTGAGAAACTTGGCTAATATAGAAGCTCTTAACTTGGGTAGATCAGAAATTCTTGGCTTCTCTTTCATGGAGATCAATGAGGCAACTCACAATTTTGACCCGTCCAGGAAAATTGGAGAAGGCAGATATGGAAGTACCTATGAAGGGCCGCTCCGTCATGTGCATGTTGTCATGAAGATGTTGCCTGCTTATGGATCTCAAAGCGAGTTGGAGTTCAAAAATGGGGTATAACTTTATCTTCTTCCTCTGTACACTACAATGCATACTAATACCAGCTGGCTGCTCTCTCTTTTGTTGATTGTTATTCTTACTTATACACTCGCAATATTTTCATATTCAGGTTAGTGTAAGAGCTATTAAACTTTAAAAAGAAAAGGTAAGCATCAGCTAAAGTTAGTGTGATGCATCCTAGGTTCTAGGCCTTATCGGTTCCTGTATGTGTATGTGCATAAGCATGCATGTGTTTGTTTAAGTCGATCAAAATAGGTCTGGCAATACAGTTTCAGATGATAATTTCAGAAAGAAAAAGAAAGGAACAGTTTGATTGTACTTCTTGTTTGCCCATGAACTTCAGGTGGAGATTTTGAGTAGGGTGCGGCATCCAAACTTGTTAAGCTTAATCGGGATTTGCCCGGAGTCAAGATCACTTGTATACGAGTATGTCAAAAATGGAAGTCTTGAAGATTGCCTCCTAAACAAAGGCAAGACACTTTCGATTCCATGGCAGACTCGTGTGTGCATTTGTTTTGAGATATGCTCTGCTCTTATCTTCCTTCACTCCAACAAACCTTGCATTATCCATGGGAACTTAAAACCATCCAAGATCCTTCTTGATGCCAATTTTGTTTCCAAACTCAGTGACTTTGGCATGTTTCTTCTGATCAAACAAGGGGAAGGAAGAGTGAACAGTGAAATGAAGAACTCTTATCCTTGCTCCGGTTCTGTTTATCTTGCTCCAGAATATCTCGAAACCGGGATGCTCACTTCAGAGTCTGACGTATACTCATTCGGAATCATACTTCTGCAACTTTTGACTGGCAGACCAGCTTCTGATGTGATGAGAGATGTAAAATGGGCACTAGAAACAGAGACCTTAAAATCAATGATAGACATTTCGGCCGGAGACTGGCCATTTGAGCAAGCCGAAGAGTTAGCTAAGCTGGGGTTGAGGTGCTGCGAGAAGAACCAATCGAATCGTCCAGACCTTGAAACAGAAATCTGGAGTGTCCTCAAGCCACTGAAGGCCTCAACTACCGGTCCAGCCTCACTCAAGGAATCCAAAGAGTTGCGACGAACACCAACTCATTTTCTCTGTCCCATCTTTCAGGTAACAACAACAATGAATACTGTCGAATTTGATCTTATTCCTCTTCACTAATTCGCAGAGTTCAGTATAGTAGTTTGTGTATCAGTTAGTCAATGGCTTCCCAGTAGGTAGCACCAGTCATATCATATCAAAATTCTTCATCTGTTCTTTCATGTTAGGCTCAGCTAGAGAGACCTTTAGAGGTTTCTACTGTATCAATTGCTTGAAGCATCATTAATGGAAGAAATTTGCAGGAAGTTATGGAAGATCCACAAATAGCTGCAGATGGTTATACTTATGATGCTGATGCTATTAGAGGATGGCTAAATAGTGGCCACAACACTTCCCCTATGACAAATCTTAAACTTGAACACATCAATCTTATTCCAAATCATACTCTTCATCAAGCAATACAAGAGTGGAAACAGTTAGCTGATACTTAGGATCTATACAATATTGTATTCTTTAACTTTTTTTTTTAATACCCTCCTCTGTATAGAATATACTGTAACAGCTGTACTGTGCTGTAACTCAGCTTAGCCCAGCCCGGCCCAATTTCTTTTTAAAAAGCTTAAGGCCGGGTTTGGGCCTATCTACCATCCCTGACTGTACAGAATATATAGACATAATTGGAGCTTGTAGTTACCATTGCCATCTTTCCTTTTTCTAGTGATGGTTGTTTGTTCAATATATAATTTATAAATAAAGTGTTTAAATTAAATTGTTTCACGAGTCAATACTTTAAAATTAAAAATTAATTAAATAATAAATTTGTCTTTTTAAAAACATATTTAATAATGAGTTAACATTAAAAAATTAAAAAAATTAATCCGAAAAGCTTATTCAAAAATTATATTGAAGTAAATTCTGTTAAGGCGATCAACTTAATTTGTCTGTATTTTTATAAAATGATACGATTTTTGGAACACTTAAAAGTATTAATAGATTTGTATGAGTTGATAATTGTTGAGTCAACTTAATTTTAAGTTCGATCAAATGTTTTATAGATTAATTTTACGTGAAGTTGACTAGTCTACGTTAATTTATTATGATTAATCAAATCTAAAACATTATCAAATTTGAATTTGAATTAAATATAATATAATATAATATTTGAATTCCAACAAAATAAAATAAATTTAAGTTATTAATTATCAAATTAAATTGTCATCCCTAAACTTGTTACGTCGATTTCGTTAATACTACGTCGTTTTGGTTTGCATGGCACATCAAATTGCCTCTACTTTTCTAAAATTTTTAATATTTATTTATTGTCAAAAAATCTTTTTTTATTTACCTTTTTACAATTCGCTTTGTTATTTTTTAATTACATTAAATCCTCTATTTCAATTTCTCTGTTCTATTAAATCTCGTTCATATATTTATATAGAGTTTATATAAATGTGTAAATAAGATTTAATAGAATATCGTAAAAATATCACGGGAACATAAAATATGATCTCTAGTCAAATTTATTAATACTGCGTCGTTTCGGTTTGCATGCCACATCAACATGCCTCTACTTTTCCAAAATTTTTAATATCTATTTACCCCAGAAAAAAGCTTAACTTTATTTACCTTTTTACAATTCGCTTCCTTATTCCTTACGGCTTAAGCACACTTTCGTTTTAAATATTTTCGTTTGGCAAAACTTTCTCGCAATTTCCTCGCCGATTTTCTCACCCTCCAAACACTCTTCAAATTCCGCCGCCCCTTTGTCGATCGGAGATACCACTCCGCTGCACACTGATCTCTTTTCCTTTTTTTGCTTCTGCTTCACTGATACGTAAGCCATAGTCCTACTCATACCTCAGGTATATAATAAGCCTCTCTTTATATGTATATCTATACGCTTGGTATCAAATGTTGATCGCAGATCACGCGTTTGTTTGTAATTATTCTCTTTTTCGTTTAATCTAAATTTGCTAACTGGTTAATGATGTTGGCGGTTTTGCTGCTGATTAGAGAGAGTTTGGGTTGCTTTTGAAGTGGATTGGTGTATAGCTGTTTTGCCAATTTTAATTTGATTGAATTCGAGAGCTCTGAGTTCTTATGAAGGATTTTTGCTATTTTTGTTAGCTGTGTTTTGTTTTAAGGGAACCAAAAGCGTTGTGTTATTTTTGTTTGATCTAGATGCAAAATTCTTTCTCTTCTCTCTTGCTTACTATAATTTTGATTACATGTACGGATGTTTTGCATATCATAATCATTTACTCAAAGTGAGGGTATTACAGTTGCTTGGAGCTGCTAGATAAAGCTGCATTGTTCATCTATTATTTTGTTTAGTCTTATGTAGTATGTATTTGTATGAGTACGTATGAATTTATCTTTGAATATGATTTGGATGGCTTTGTTGTTCCGTAGAATTGGATGATATGAATGAGACATTATATATGCTTTATTCTTCTAGGTGAGGCTTCTTATGCAATAAACACAATTTTGAATTTGATACTTTTTCTTTTTATTCTTTTCCTACAGAAAAAGCATAACTTTTCGTTCTGTTTTGTTATTTAGAATTGGGGTCACATACAGGGTTAATATAAGCATTTAGAGACTTTATTGCTTTTGTTGTCTTATCCATTGTGACATTTGGTTGTGTTGTATCTTCATATAAATGCTTCATCTTGGGGTTTTAATTCAAATCTTTATTATTCTGTGCAGTGGATTCCCTATAAGTAGATATATTTTTTTGTTCCAAGCTAATAAATGCCAGTTGCCAAACAAAATGCTTTGAACGCCACCAATGTGATGAAACCAGAAGATGGAAATGATACCTTGGACACAATCATTCGGCAAGCAATTGGAAAAGAGCCTTTTCTTTCTTTCTCAAGGGCCAATGAAAGCCCTGTTCATTGGATTCAGTTACTTAATGCTTTGGATCAACAAGGTGCCTGCTAATGCATACTTTAAGGTTTAATTTTGACCATTTGATGGGAAAAAGTTTAATTATTTGTGATGTTTTTATGTTCTTGGTTCACTAATATCTAACATTCAATGGATTAGCAATTTATCCCCCTTGTTAGTGTTAACCTCTGCAAAAAATGTGCTTTTTCATAAATATAGCACATAAATTTCCTGAATTTGTTGCCTTTGATGTCGCTGATACTTGTTGTCTGTTTGTGGTTAAAATATCGATATTAGTTATTGATAACTGGTAACAGTTGGATTTGACCTTAATTGGTGTTTTGCACTGATTGATTGCCTCATATTCTTGCAGACGTCCCAGGTTGGCCTTTGCTCACTCCTTTGAAGGTGCAGATGCAAAAATGTGACAAATGTTCTCGAGAATTTTGTTCATCCATAAACTATAGGAGGCACATGCGTGTGCACCATCGGTTGAAGAGGCTTGATAAGGTTTCCTTTAATGCTTGGTGCTCATTTTTCTATTTGCAAAACAGGTTTGAATATTTTTGGGAAATTGGAAATGTGATGTCAGCTTCATTTTCATCTTCATCAATCTTTATTTTGTCTTTGCATAATTTTTTCTTACTATATGTATGTTAGTTTAATGGGGATATTTTACATTTTGTAGGATTCTTTTAAAAATAGGCATCTGTTGGCTTCATTTTGGGATAAGGTAAATATTATAGCAGGTTTGTTTTAAACCTGTCCATTCTTGATGCTCAAATGTTCCTCGTCTTTTCAGCTCTCTGAGAATGATGCAAAGGAAATTTTATCTTTCAATGACGTGATTTTGGAGGTATTTCATTTTGCTGTTGGATTCCTTTTCTTGAAACCTATTTATATAACTTCTCCAGATTGATGCTCCTAGAATGTTATTGTATGGTGGTAAAATTATGTTTGCTTTGGTCATTAGTACCCTGTCTGTTGCAACTGATACTGAGTTGATTGTCTATTTCCAATTGGATCATTCTCATTTCGTATAAAATTTCAAATTTTCATTGCCTATGGTAAAATGTTTAGAATCTTTTGCTCTTTTATGTAAGAGATCTGCAAATACTGATTTTCCTCGAACTTCCATTCTTTTATTACATTATGGCTGAGAAAAGATGATATGTTTGGAAATCAGTTTAGTGTTATTGTGAAGCGGAGTGTGGATGTTGTCCTTACATGTTGACGAATCCCCATCTTTTTCATTTTCTAAAATCAATTTCTGAAGTAGTTGCTTTCATATCAATAGAAGATGCTCTAATTTTGTTTTTCTATATATAATTCTCATGATTACTTTATGAAGAATTCTTTCATTTCTTAATTGCCAACTAGGAAGTTCCAGGTTCTTTGATCGTGAAGTCTTTGACAACACTTACTCGGAAACCTGGATTTTGTTCTCTTCCACAATATTACTTGAGGGCTGGTTCTATCCTTTTGGTAATGGAACTCATCCTTTTCCTGTTAATTGTTTCATTTTCTGATTCAAATTTTTTTAGTGTTGCATTCTAATTCAAGAATATATCCAATCTTTTGCAGGACATAATCCAATCTGGGCCTTCAAAATTTCCTTTGAATTCTGAGGAACTGTTTGGTATCCTTGATGATGCAAGTGAAAAAACATTCTTGTGTGGAGCTGCAGTATCAATGCAAAAGTATATCTTTGATGGAGAAGCTGCAAAGATTGGCCTTGAAACAAAGAATTTAGTGGCCTGCACAAGCTTTCTGGTGGAGCAGAAATTGGTTAGTTACTTTCGATATCTAATCATTTGCAGTTGATTTTACCTTTGTTCAACACATATGGCCTTTTGCTATTGCACACACAGAAGTTGCTGATTAGGACTTTTCTTGCCATCATGGTGTGAATAAATACCTTTCATCTTTGGATTAAGGTTAAAGCATGGCTTGCTGACAAGGATGCTGAAGCTTTGAGGTGCCAAAAGTTGCTGGTGGAGGAGGAGGAAGCTGCCCAGAGAAGGTTTGTTTACATTATGATTAATTTTGTCATGTTACCTTGCTTGCCACTACTGCAAGTTTCTACTTCTTCTTCAACACGGTCACAGTTCACTGTTAGCTTGCATGGCAGGTTATGGAGGAAGCTAAGGGTGTTAACAGAGAAGGAAGATAATTATAGTTCACTTAGTTTGCTGATGAATAATTTTGTTAGTTTCATCTTTGGTTTAGAGCTCTGCACATGAAGATAGTTGTTAACAGCAGGCATGCAATGATGGTTGAAATTATGTGCTTCAACATCAATTTCTAAATTTTGCCCAAACTTATTTTTTGGTAACCTTTGCAGGCAAGCTGAGATTTTGGAGAGGAAGAGGCTTAAAAAACTCAGGCATAAAGAGCTGAAAGCTAAGGAACAAGGACAAGGGGATCTGTTAAATGCTAAGGAGCACAGTGATGATGGGCTGGAGGCTGTAGCAACAGTTGAAGAATCTGTATCTGATACTGATACACTTGGTTCAGATAGACCACCAAATCATGGTACCTTGTCCTTTGAAGACTATCTACCTGCAACTACGGTTGAATATGTGGATCTGGGACTCCAAACTGAGTCTAATGGTGAATACTCTAATATGAATGCTGGTAATTTTGAAAGGCTCACGGATCAAGGAAATAGCTGCATGCATATAGCTGTTTCTAGATGGAGCATGCCTAGAAAATCACAAAGAAATCACCTATTAAATGGTTTCCATGGAAGTCAAAGGGATGGGAAGTATGTCCCTATAGTTAATGGCATCAAGAAGTGGAGCAGAAAATCAAAACCTCAATATAACGTAGAGAGTTCAAGAATCGGTGTGCAAATTGAAGGAATAAGTCAGCCAGATCAGATTAAGAACGGGGAAGTTATGATTGGCTCTATATCCGTTACACTGGGGAATAGTCAACATTCTGATGATACCAATTTGGATGAGACTGAAGATCACTTTGTGGTGGAGCATCAAATGGCAAAGAAAAATATCAGTCAAGAGAAGATTAGATATGATGATGCTCATTGTGTCACTAACCGATCAACAATAAAGTTTTGGCGGCCCGTGAGCCAAAGTGCAAGCAAAAGTCCAGTGCTGGTTGATATTAGTGGTAGAGAATCCCAGGTTGATAGGCCTGTCGGTATGGGTGAGGGCAAGCCATCATCCCGTCACAGCTGTTCAAGACATTGTTCTGTGGAAGACACTAACGAAATGCCAAAAATGTATATGGTGGAAAGTCCTCTCCTGGGACGTTTGCAGTTCTCCAGCAAAGCAGCAAAAGCTTTTCTGGCAGAGAGTGAGTGGAATTTGTCAACAGATTTGACAATCATTTTTGACACATTTGCGGAATATTCTAACGGGCGATGTCTTGTGCAGGGTGGAACAAGGCCGTATCAGCTGAGCATGTCAAATTGGTGCTAACCCCAAACTTTGAGCCTCCAGTTTGTACCGAGGTTCAGAGCAGCCCCTCAGCAGTGGATTCCCAGTTTTCTGATACTAAAACTCCTCTAATCACTGGTCCAAATCATTTAGTTAATATACCACTGCATGATTCTACCGTGAGAGCTGGTAAGGTCAAATCCAGAATAAAGCCTGAGAAAGGTATGAAGTTGAAGTATATACCCAAACAGAGAACGGTGATATAATGTAAGATGAAGGGAAGTTTCTTTTTTTTAAATATATAATATTCTCTCATTAATTTGATTATACATCATCATTACATTCTCAGCAGAGGTTCCAGTTTTAGCAATGGTCTTCTGAAAAGTGGAGCAAAGATTTTCTTTTTATTGCAGGGAAGTTCTTTGTTTCATTTAGCCTTTTATTTTGGTGTCCAGATTGTCATAGAAGATTTTAGTTCATGAGGCCCTTTCAGTTACCAGTCCAGATTTTTCTGTAATAAGTTCAGTATCTTAGTTAATGCCAAGTACTTATTTGCTGATATATGATTCTTTTCCTATATTCAAATTGTGACTGATTTAACAATTAGCTCCAGTTCACAGTTACTATAACTTTTATTTTCTACTAAAAATTGTTGTTTCAAAACAAAATTTTCTCACATTAACCCTTGAGTTTAGCATAAAAACTCACTCTATATATAAGCTGCTTAATCCAAAAAAGTCTAAAGCCTTGTTTTGGTTTACTTCGTCATCAAAGTATTCGTAAAGCCTCGAACCAAACTCAACAAAAGTTTCTGAAGGGAAGATGAAGGATTTGATGGACATACTCTTGGACATACAGGATGATCCAACTTCTGAAATCAAGTTATCTGACAATGACGCGTGTCTTTGTTGCTCGTAAGAGATTCATTCCCCAAGTTTTTGCTCGTAATCTGCAATCATGACTGTAATATTACGGTTATAGTTGTACCTATTATGCTTTTTCTCGTACTTATATCTGCATTATCCGCAACTTGTCACTAAGGCTCCACCCTTCAGCACCATTTATCATCAGGGAATGTGATTTATGAAAGCTAAGACCAGAGTTCTGGTGAATGTGTATGCAATCATGTGGGATCTAGAGAAATGGACTGACCCCAATGAGTTCATTCTGAAGAGAATCCCGGAAAGTTGGCTGCCTGAGAAAATCGGCGAGCACCAAATGGAATTCAAAGGTCAGAATTTCAGGTAGCTAAAGGTAGGAAGCCGTTGGAGAGGATGTCTCAGAACTTCACTGACAATGTTGGTGATGCTTCAAGCTGTTGGTGCATTGGTGTGATGCTTTGTATCCTTTCTAATATCTATAGATAGAAAGTATAAGAGATTAAAGGACAATTTGGTTTCACCTCTCCTTTCTGTAATGTGATTCAGAGTACATTATGACAGTTAATCCAAGGATTGGACGAAACATAGTATACACTAGTCTCAGCAAATCTACAAATTGCTTCTAACTTCAATCCCATTCTCCATCTTCTGTACAGCAGTTTCAGACTCCAAAAATTGCAGTCTAAATGCTCATAATTGTACTTGTCTTTGGTTTTCCTTCTGTACAATGATCTAAAAGAATATACATGAATATTTTCCCTTCTCTGGAACTGCCATACACTGGAACACTTGAAGCCATGCCTCTAGGGGAATCACAAGCCACAAGCTTCTATACTCGATGCAAGTTGAAGCTTCATCAAACCAGAAACTTGGCTGCAAGTTGGATAGAAAGCAGAGTCTATTTCACAGTTGAAACCCCGAATCAGAATTATCAATTATCGAAAGACTTGTAACATTAATGGATTTCTTGCTGATCCTCTATTAACTCATCTGCTCCCCTCTATTTCCGTAAATCTTAGCCTATGTTAACAGTTTTTCACTCGAATCCTTATTTGGATCAATTAGTTCCCTCAGCTGTTGGTGAACCTGAGAACTTGATCTGATCAACACGTTAAGAAAACAAAATGCAGTTTGTTAGATACCACTAGTCCGGCTAAGTAATGGAGAGTTTGGACTTAGGTCCAAGGATGGATTTATCTGCACATTATCTCCCAAAAGCTGCCGATACACTCGATAAGCCAACACTGGCTGTCCATCATTTAGTTCCCCATGTGTGGGCTTCCCAAGCTGCTTCCCTGCCGCATCATTTTCACAGGGAATCAGCTCTGGAAAAATAGCAGACCCTATCTGCATTCCTCGAAAAAGATCAGGATTGGATTCATGATAAGAAGGGCCATTGCTGTATACGGCATTTGAGGGCTTTGACATGTTCATAAATCCCTCTTGCAAATAAGCTGACTGCTTTAAAAGATTAAAGGGAACAGCCCCAGCGCCACCAGTTAGGGGTGTGGATGAACCTGAGGTGGTCCGAGGGCTAGATATTGGTGAAGGAGACATTCTCCCATTCAGGTGCTGTGGTGACCTTGAATGCAAAAGGGGGCTGCCAATGGGTGAAACAGGACACGATATGTTCCTTGGAATATGGATGTCACTACAAATGATGGAATAGATATTAGAGCAGAAGCTAAATACACAAGTGGAAACAATATCATAGTTCGGACCTCTGGGAGAGAAAGAGCCAGTACCTGAGATGAGGACTCGTTCTCAAAACTCTTGACGAGTGAACTGAAAGCATTTCCGAGTCCAAGGAGGGAAAATTTCTCGCTTGATTAATTCCCTATGAGCAAACAAGAACAGCAATTAAATTTTATAAGAATGTCAGATAAAATTACTAAAAGGAGTCACGAAAACAATGTTTGATCGGCATAAAAAAAAAGTGTTTAGACAACAAAATTTCTAATGATTGAACGAACACTTATTTCCCTACATTAACTACATTCAGGATGTACCATCATAAGCTAGATGTTCCTAACTTAAATTTCCTCCAGATGCGTGTACATACACAAACTTATTACTGATAATTCACCATAAACTTATTCATGATGCAAAGATATTAAGAGGCAATACAAGATATGAAGCATATATAATTAGTAGAAGACATGATATTCACAAATTCATATAAACCACAGGAAACCAATTTAACATATGAAGCCTAGTCAAAATTAGCAAATTACGACAGGGATAGTGCCAGACACTAACAATTAATTCAACAAATTTGCACTTAGTCGACATAAAAATAAAAACATGGAATAGAAAGTTACCAAACTTTTAACCCCATTTGTAACTGCAGGTGGATCTTTAGGTTCAGGGATAAGAATAGGTCTTTCCAAAGGTGCTGCAGACTTTACAAAACGATGGTCCAAAAGCTGGGAAGCTGTCGGACGGTGCTGCGGGTTCCTTTGTAAACATTGCCGGACGAAATCTTTACCCTCATCAGAGAGGTGATCAGGAATTACTGGAAGATCTTTACTATTTCCAATCTTAAACATGGCGGCAACCTTCAGTTCATAATGCAAATATTTCAGATTGTCTAATAGAAGACAGCAGTTCACGTAGATAAATATAAGTTCATAATGTGATGAGATGAGCTTAAAGTTTCATATTACATCAATACAGATAATTTATATCCCCGTCAACTGAACATACCCCTTCATATTGGCTCCAAGGTGGTTTTGTTGTAGCCATTTCCAGTACTGTACATCCGAGACTCCATATATCCACCGCAAAGTTGCAACCGTTTGAATTCTTTATAACCTGAAAACAATAAATGAATAAACAACTGATGAATGAAGAATCATCACATGATTAAGCATGCAAAAGTCAAAAATTATCCTCAGACCTCAGGTGCCATCCAGTATGGGCTACCCTTGAAAGATAGATGACATGATTGTCCAGTGATCTGTAGAAATAACATTAAGAAAGCACTATGAAATCATAATTGGATCATGAAACTCGTAAAGAAGGTAAAACTTTAGAATTCATTCGCAGAGATAACAACGTCAATAAACCTAACTTTTGCTCTAAGAGCATCTACCAAAAGAATATTAAGTTAACAAAAGAGTCACCAAAGGTAAGTTAGATTATTGAGAAAAATAAAGAGATTCAACTTGAACACAATTCTACAGATTCCCTACCAATAAACTCACAGGTCAATTAAAGGCATGCCAATTCAAAGGAGAAAACAATCGTCTACTCACATGCTTTGCCATCCCGAAGTCTGCCAATTTAACACGACGACCATTTGAATCCACAAGTATGTTTGCTCCTTTAATATCCCTGCATGTTAGATTCAGCATAAGAATGTCAGCAATCTTCAAGTTGATCAGATAAGAGCCTATAAAGTAGGTAACTCAATTCACCTGTGGACAGTGCTTTTAGAGTGTAAGTACGCAAGTCCTGACAAGATCTGTTGCGTGTAGCTACGAATTGCTTGCTCACCCAACTGTCCATATTCCTGGAGAAGCTTATATATGGACCCACCAGAAACATACTCCAAGTATATATAGAGCTTGTCGCCAACCTGTGAAGAAGTATTAAAAACCTTCATTAAGACAAGCAACTAGATAGATAAGAAATCTATAGGCAAATGAAACGGACACAAATGAAGAATAAAGGCTTTAATACCACTTGAAGAAGATAATCAACAAAATCCACAGCATCAGTATAGTTGACAAAAAAAAACTTACTATATTCCTAAATTTGACAGGTTTGAATCAAGATCTGGGCAGATACCTCAAACTAAAAGAACTAGCTTCCATCACCTCACCTCCAATCATAACATTTTTTAGCAAGCAATTTATCGTGTTTTAACTATTCCTCTAAGTATGATTTTACATCAATTTAAGATCAATGCTTGATACCATCCAAAACCAAATGCGCCCTCAAGCAGCTCCCATGTAAATAAAGCAACCTAATTTGGAAACTTCCAAATTTTATTTCCTATAAAATTCATCTTAACCCCAACATAATTATGTGACATAATATCAATTTAACTCATAACATTTCCACTTAACCCACTTTATTGAGTAGCCTGATTCTCTCTCATATATCCACTATGGCTCATTGCATGTTTATGACAGACTAAGATATTCTCTTAGGCTTAATTTTCCCCTTGTCAAGAAAACTTTAGATCTCTGTAAGCTAAAGTCTAGTGAAATATACATAAAAAGAATAATAACACATGTTAAGGCATACCGCCTCAGTCCCATAATATTGCACAATGTTGGGGTGTCGCAAGCGGCTCAACAACGAAATTTCCTGTTTGAAGGTTTTAAATGAAATTCAAATTCATTAAGGGAAAAATGAAGAGAAACAAAAAGTCTCATAAGCATAAAAAGTTTCTGTATAGTAGCAATGAACTTACCTGCATCAATTGCTTAGCACTTTCCTTAGATTTGGCATCATCTGAAAACAATGTCACCTCCTTCATTGCACACATCTCACCACTTTCACTAACCAGTTGAAGAAATGAAATGAGACATGCAACGAGATGTTCTTTATTGCATATTAAACTTGAAGTCACTAAAAAGGTCATGATGTAAAAGAGTGATTATTAACGTATTGCATTATGGGATGTAAATTGTTATCAGTGATTACTAGCTTAATAACCATGCTATAAACCAGTAAGGTCTCTCTTATGCTAAAACTGAAGAGTGTATAACAATTAGACACTTCTGGATACATTTTCACGCACATTAGCATCTGTTTGTCCTGACTTACCTGTTAAATCCAACAAAAACATGACCAAATGTGCCTCTACCCAGTAGTCTTCCCTTTTTCCACCGTGATCCAGGACTCAACGGATTTTCTGCCCTTCCAGGACTTCTTGGAACAGAGGGAGATGTTGCTGCTGAATTAGAATGAGAAAACGGTGATGAATTTGCTACTGGTGGTCGAGGCAAACGATGGCTTTGTTGTTTACCATCATCAGGCCAACTTGTTTGTGTCTCTAAGGTTGCCACCCCTGCTCTAGGATGAATAGGGGTAACAGCACCACTTTGAACTCTAGAACTAGGACCGGGGCTAGACATTCTAGAACTGGGTATTGGAGAACATTCAGGGCTGCCCCTGCTTGGCTGCCAGAATAGCTGTCCTGACATATCCCCTCCCATCGAATTGTGCCCAGAATTGTAACCTGATCCAGGACTGGAGCAGTGGCCAGAACTTAACAAATTGACATCTGAATATGTTTTGCCTGCCCAAAAAGCAGAGTTCATGAGTTGTTCAGTTCCAGATGGCCTTATTGGACTTCTAGAAGGACTTGACATTGAGCTGTCTGGGGCACTAGAGAAAGCACAATTGTATGGAACTTGTAGATTGGGCACATGGCTTCCAAGAGGTCTCCGTTTAGGTGATGTAGGTAGAGTATGATTACCAAACACAAGGGAAGATGGTTTTTTCTCTTCCCTTGCACTGATTTGGCCAATAGAAGCTGATTGGTCCTTGGGCGTTGCACTTCAGAGAAAGTAACATAAATTGCATCAGCAACTAGCTAAAGTATGAAAGCATAAAGGCCACTAATAATGTCCCTAATATTACAATAAAGTAGAAGGCTGACCTGGAAGGGCTGGACACATTAGTTCTTGTCCCATGTTCGATGTCAATTGCCTGTGGACTGCGATGAGTGGAATTAGCAGGAACATCACTATCAATGGAGCCCTCACTAGAAACCGAAGCAGTGACCAAATCTAAATCTAGATCCGTTGTATGCGGCCTACCACGAATGCATGCTGGTTTTGGAAGAGGCAGAAACAATGATGATTTTGAATTTTTCTCAGATCTCGGTTTCGCTGATATGCCATTTCCAGAATCCTTTTGCCCCACACCTGGAGTATGCACACTAGGAAGGGGAAGTGGTTGAGCATGGGACCTCGCAGAAAAGCTTTGACATCGAGAAACATGTGTTTTTGAAGGTGAGGGTGACCTGGATTCTGCTCGAGATTGAGATCCCCTCTCAGAAATTGTGTCACTGCAGCGTCTTCCAGACCCTCCTGATCTGTTGTTTGACTTAATCTCAGATGGGCTTCTAAACCTTCGATGTAGTGTGTCAATGAAACTTTCTTTGGATGATTTCTTCTTCACTTCTTTAGATGATGACTTCCACCATGAAGGCATATTTTTCGTTTTCTTAGACTTACAGAGCCAAAGGTTTCTCAAACCTATTTAATCTCCAACATCACAATTACTTCACAATATGTCCATGTTTTATTAATAACACATGAAAAACTTGTTTGGCTTGATAATGTACAATAATCAACTTTCCAAACCACTGGTAATGACTCCAGGAATTTTGATAAATTAAGAGCTCAACATCATCAATTTCCAGTAACAATTAGTGTGAGATTTATAGTTTTATTAGGAAGCAAAATACCTGCACAAATAAAATAGTAACTTCATTATGAGAATACTATATATTATATGTAAAAATGAAACAGTGCCATTCAAACATTATCCTTTCCTTAATGAAAATTCTGCAAATGCACGCATCTGTGTATATTTGGAAGTGTACTTAATAAATGGACTTTTGCAAATGAGAGCAAAACGGGTGTCAAAATCCAGTTAACATAACAAGGCCATTGACCTTAAGTGGAAAAGTCAAAATTGATCCAAAAATCAAAGATAAAATGGTTCCAGGTTCTGTGGAAAAGCCTTAAAGCATTCTAAATCTTAGCACCTACGATGGATTGTTCAAAGAACATACACCATTGACTTCAACCAGAAAAAACACGTCTTTAAAAATTCGACTCCCACAATCTCAGCATGCATATCTTTAACAATAGCAAATATGTCTAAAGGGATTTAAAGAAATGACCCTCAAAATACTCGACATGTCACAGTTTCAGATTCCAGATTCCAGATTTTCTTGCAACCTGAAATAGCATTACTACTTAAACGACTAACACCACTAAATTGCTTTACTCACTTACATTTCTCTTCCTTTCCCAGATTAACCCAGGAACCAAACAAACATTTACGATCCCAGTCACTATATGTTCACAAAACCAACAAACAGATCTACATGTAAAATCAGAAACAACAACATACGACCTAAATTAACAAACAATAAGTGCCCAGATGTAAACTACAATTACACACTACAAGAAAAAGGAACAAAACTAAGCCGGACACTTACCATGAGTTGGAGGGCAGAAGCTAGACAAGAGCACTGATACGTCAGCCCAAATCGAAACAGCGAAAAGATTGTAAAATCAACTTCTTTATACTCGAAAGGGCCGTTCTTGAAACACCCTGATAAGCGTTTCGGAATCTAAGAACGTAGCAACCAAAAAGGAAAGATTTTTCTTTTCTTTGCCTCGTGAATTTTGAGAGCTGGTGACGAGATCGCGTAGAGAGAGAAAGAACAGGAGAGAGAGAAACGAGTACGCCCGAAACATGAGGATTGTAAGAAAATAAATGTAAGAATATTTTTAGAAAGTTAATAATGCCTGAAGTTATTGCAAGTGTGTGAAATTATTACATTCGCTATTTTATTTTTGGTAACGATACGAGATTAAGTCATAGTTTAATTAATTTAAAATTATTAAAATCTATTTTTTAATAAAAATTAACAATAAAACACTCTAATATCACTATTCAATTTAATTTTTATAAAATTTGAATTAATAAAAATAAATTATTTTAAATTTAACTTAATTTGATAAAATTAAATTTTATATTAATAATATTATGATACATGTATTTAAATTATTAATTA
>JANIHZ010000007.1:56813005-56823114 GCA_027478365.1 Erythroxylum rufum
AAATAAAAATTTATTATATTATAATTAATTAATTAATTAATTATAATATTTTAATTAATTATATTGTTGTTAATTAATTATTAATAATATTTTAATTAATAGTCTTTGGAATCAAATCAAGTGAAGCACAAGAGAGTGAGAAGTGAAGTAGTCCAAAGAATGAAAGAGTAAAAGAGTAAGACACTACCTTAAGCTTCAATGTAATTGAATTCTTATATTTAAAGGAGTGAATTCAATTTATAAAAAAGGTGGGTTTCAATTACATGCATGAATTGAATTCATTCCATTTTTATGTTTCCAAACAACTGAATTGAATTTAATTACATACTTGAATTCAATTAAGCCCTTTTCAAACGGGCCGTGAGAGTGGGAGAGGTCTGTGGGCAAATTTACCCCAAAAGATGCTTACAAGCAGCTTGTTATTTTTAACTGATTGGTTTAAATCAGCCAATTTAATTAGCTAACAATCAAGCACATTTAACAGTTAATTGAATAGATGAAGTTAATCATCTAATTTTTAGTTAACTAGCTATTAAACGATAATAGAATTAGCTAAGAATTGATACAATTCGGTTGCAAAAACATGCCCTTTTGCCTTTCTGATTGGCAGCATTCAGACTTCCGAGGAACATCCTCGTTTTTTTTTAATATCCTTTTCCAAGGACGGAATAGGACAAGGGACAGAGCAGCTGAGAAGGACAAATCCTAGGTAGTATGCGGAAACTCCCAAGGATAATTTCGGAATAAAGTCTCCAATAAGTACGTGGCGATAGGGCTTTTGTGGCGTCGATCCACACAAGGGCCTGGGTTTGAGATTGAGAGATATAGAACGAGGGAGAGAATAATCAGAAGTGCGCCGGCCTACAGTCGGCCTTCAAAGGCCCAGCAATCGAACGTTCCACATTCGAAACGATTGAGATTGGTCTTTGATCGTCGGTAGAGCGGAAACAAAAACCCTGAGAGAAAGGAGGAGATCAAGAAGAAGGAAGAAGATTTTTGATTTGGTTTTCATATCAATCGTGTATCGAAGCTCGGCGATTCTTGAAGAGAGAAAAGGTATAAGTTTTGATTCGTACGATTTATATTTCTGTTTTAAGCATTAAAAATGAAACTGCTGGAGGAATGCGACTATGGTGGGTGCGGTGTTTGTTTCTCTCTACGGTTGACTTACCCGATCCGACTTGTCAGATTCGGAATGAGAAGTTTGAAGCACATCTCATTGGGACAGGAAAATCTAGTTGTCAGGCCGAGTTTCTGGAGAGCTTGATTGATGAGTCACAAGCTACGGAGACTTCTGGTTCCCAGTGAAGATCGGCTCTTCTTTGTCTGTACATTTTTATTGTGCAGTGAGGCACAAGAAGCCTCGATCTTGAGATTTGAACTTATGGAGAAGTAGGATTCAGGTGTTGTTTTGGACATGTTTAGAACTATACGACTCTGTTGAGGGATTATTTGAAACAAGGGTGTGTTCTGATTTTCGTGAAATGCTTAGCCATGGCGGTCGTGGGAAATAGCTTCAGTAATTGGATAGCTTATCTGCTTGTTGCCGAGGGCAAAAATTTGTTTTATTGACTGGATCGAATTGGGTCTATGTTATTTATTGTTGTGGAGCTTTAATGACATAATTGGTGTTTATTTCTGTTCTAAATCTTGTGTTTAGGCGATCTGGGAATATCATTTTCACATCTTCCTGATCGGATCTATAGATCTTATGTGGTAATCAAAAGGTCATCTTTCATGCTAATCGGTTCCAAAGTAAGGGATATGCTCTTTCATGTTAATTGGTGGTACTTGAAAGATGGGATCAAATTGGGTTTAGATCATTTATGCCCTAGTCTATGGTTGGAGTAGTGATTTGATTGAATATCTCCAATGGGATTATAGGTACAATTGCTTTTGCTTGGTCTATTTTGCATGTGCTGAAACAACCCTGAAATATAGACGAAGAATATTATGGTGGAAGTATAGTTTAGCGACGATATGAACTTATTTGGATCCCTTATTTCATATAGCAAATGTTTTGTTTTCTAGTTCTTTACTTGGACTGTCTTTTGCTATGGTTTAATATGATTGGATGGAGCTTTTTTCCTGCACTTCAAAGTAATTAACTGAAAACACTTTGTGCCTAACTGTCTTATAGAGTCCTGCTATGAGATTCTTGGCATGATACAATGTAAAATTCTAGATTCGATATGCTTAGAATAGCTATTGCTTTCTCTTCCATGTCTCAGACTGCTTTGGATTCTTATCCAAACTTTATAGTTGCAGGTGAGAAGAGCAGTGGAAGCTAGAGGCTCCAACCTTGCAGCCGTTTCTTTGAAATCCATCTTTTGGAGGAAACTGAAAAGTAAGCTGTTGGGATTCGTATCTTTGCCAAAATTTTTATCTGTGTCTGGAAAACTTTGATTTCAGCATAGACGCAGTAGAACAAGCGAGAAATGAAATCACCTAGGTGGTTGGTTGTACTCACTTGTGCTTAATTGCACTTGACACGTTTTTTGCAGACTAAATACGTTACTTGTGCTGGTAGCTTTGTTTATGCTTTGGCATCAAGTTGAAAACAAGAAGCCACTATATCTTTGTATGAATTGTGGTGATAGAACTTCAGTTGTTGGAATAGGAATTGTGGCCTCTACAAGCATGATGAGTTCATTGGATTTGGAACTTATTAAGTTCATAAATCCTGAGTTGACTTGGAAGACAGTGGCAAAGCGTTATAGGAGTTGCCCGAGGCGTACGCGGAGATCAATTGATAGAAAGTCCAACATGGGCTCCAAGCTGTTAGATGATGTCCCTAACAAAGCAGATGCTACATTGGTGTCAGATACTGAGAAGGTTAAAAATCGAACTTCAAATCCTTTTGTAACTTGCTCTATTAATAGTTATTGATTTTTTAACTTCCGACAGCATGAATTTCTGAGGTATATTTGTCTATGTGGCAGGATGGTGTGGCTGTTCTTGGGCATCGATTTGGTGAAGAAATAGAACACGGTTCAATTAAGAAGAGGAGACTTATGGCACAGTCTACCTCCTTAACATCTCAGTGCCCACTGCCTTACTTTGAAGTGCCTCAACTTAACTTAAATAGCAAAGCCCACAGGACAAAAAGTGCTACTACTCCCAAGGCAACAGATGCGACTAGTATGATTTCAGAAACAAATGATAGTCAGTTTGAAAACGTTGAAGACTTCTCTGGGATTGAGATACTTGCTGCTGTGGCCTGCAATAACAGTTTATTTAAGAATATTGATCTTGTTGAAGAATGTTCACTCTTGGAAGAACCAATACAAGAAGAAGCTGGTTCATCATCAACTTCTGCAGTGGTTGTCGAAGAAACTGCTTCCTACCCAAAAGATAAAATGGAAGCCCCATCTGTTGTCAATAATTCTACTTCCATATCCCCTAAATGTTCTGCTAGAACTGACACCAGAGCAAAGAAGAAATCTGATTCATCAACGGATGATAGGTTACCTTTTGACTTGAATAATGTGCCTTGTAAGAATGTGAAAACTGATTTTCTAGTTGACTGTTTACACAATGTCTCCATCCACAGAAATGGCAAGCTGCAAAATTTGGGTCCTTCCGATAACCAGCAGGAACATAAAGAAATTTGTCATAGCCATCTGCATGGATTAGTCTCTGTGAGTATGCATACTGATGAACAACCTTCAGTGGATATGAAAGGTTTAACCAGTTGCACTAAGAGATCAAGCACAGAGGACCATAAGATTGAACAACAGCTTGACGACGACTACAGGAATAGTGACTTATTTGTCTCTTCTCCAAGTTGTATTATCCAGGAACCTTCAACTTCTGATTTTGCTGATGTGAAAACTTCCAGCAAATTTGTCAAAGATCCTTCTGATGAGAGTAATGAATCCAACAGTTACCAAACTGATCATGTCGAGAAAGTGGCCACTGGAAATACTTCTGGACTTCAGGATGGCTATGATTCGCAGTTTGAGGATGGGGAGTTGAGGGAATCTGATCCACTTTTTTGCTGGGATGATAGTGAATTAGAGGATGGGGGTGTTGAACAGTTGGATTATGGATCTGAATTTGAGGAAAAAGGGTTCTCTGACTTGGATTGTGGAAAGGAAATGAAGGTTGTGAGAGGACCTAGCCCAGGAACTGATAATGTGATAAGAGTTGAAAATCCCAGGACAGGAGATTCTCGAAGAGATGGTTCAGCAAGGACTGGGACAAGGACCTTGAATGTGACTACTGACAAAGACTGCTCATCAAAAGCTGGTTTATCAGTGCCATTGAGTATGGAGGAGTTGTCAAATGTTGAAGGGCCTGATGCTATTCGTTTGACGGATGACATTCCACTTCAGAACAGGTGACTTCTGGATTCTTTCGCCTTTACATTGCTAAGAAATTTTTGCCCTTGTTCTTCTATTCCATTACGTGTATCCCACATGCTGATTGCTATCATATGTTTCGGTGCTGATAATTTTGTTGGTGTATATTGTAGAGATGCAACAGGGGATACTTCCAAAAAGTTCTTGGAAAGGGATAGAATTACTTCTAATTTTTGTGCACAAAGCCCAGGCAAAGGTCGATATGCCAATCATCCACCACGTTACTGGGATGCTGATCAAAGATATTCTCCTTCCTCTCGGAGCCCTTATTGCTTGTGTCCACCTAGGCCAAGAAGTGCCATAGAGGGCCATGGATGGGGTTCTGATTATTCAGAGCCTGAAGATACATGGTTTTTCAGCTGCAACCACAGGCAATTTATGAACTCTTCTACTCGTGACAGGTATGAACACAATATGAGGAGGTTTCCAGTCATCAGGAATTATAAGTATACCATGGATACTAGAAGATTATTACCGGTTAGAGATTTTGTTACCACCAGGAGTACGTTTAAAAGGTATCAACAAGAGCTTGGCAGAGGCATTAGAGAGGAATACAACAGACTCATACCTGAGGAGACTCCTGAATGTCCCAATCATCTGCCACATTGGCTGCCAAAGAGAGATAGAAGACGCACATCTCCCCTTAGTAGAGGACAATATCATTATGGGTTATCACGCAGAAAATCTCCTCCAAGATCCAGGCGTCGTTCGCCAGCTACATATGCATTGCAGAGGGAGCAAAATGTGGATTCAAGATGTCAGAGCAGGTCTCTGGTCTACGGATCAGATGCCAGAGCAGAGACACTTAAGTTGCCATTTCAGAAGCGCTTTGCTGCTACTTATGAAGACGGCTATAAGTCCTCAACAAGAAATTGTTTCTCATCTCACCATAGTTCTAGATGGTTTGATAAGCGAAATGGTGCATTGCCAAACTATAGAGGAAGAAAATCACCAGCAAAAATGTCTCATGAAAGTCGAAGGTTTAGCTATGCTCGTCCCACCCACAAGTCAGATTCCTACAATCGCTTTAGTCCAAGGAGGCATTCTAGAAAATTTCCTAAAATGGGAGATGGTGGTAGTTAAGTTGAATGTGAAAGGTGGAGATGATGGATATAGACGTAACAAAAGATATGAGATGTTTCATTGGGTGGGGCGATATGACACTGATGGTGCTGGATTTCAGTAACGTAAAAAGATTGTTGTGGCTAATGACTCATGATTATGCTAACTGCTGCAGGATAACTGATATAACTAGAGATGCACTTAGGAGAGTTAATAACGAATAGGCATTTTTTTTAGTGACAGAAGGTGTACAGATTAAGTCACATGGTAGTTGCCTTGTGCTGTGATATCTCAACAAAGAGGGCAACCTTCAAATTCGTTGATTACACATGATGGGTTTTACGTAGTGTATAGGAGTTACTAATTTTTTATCTTCTTACCCCTTATGACTTGCTTAGGAATTTTTGCATTAAGAAGTTAGAAGTTGCTTCAATTTTTTGTCTCTGTTTCATATGCTTGTTTTCTCCCATTGTCATCATCTTCACCCAGCCAACACCTGCTATTGTAATGTCTAGCTGAGGTGCTTCATATATAAAAGATAAATAGAGATCTGCAAGGTTTTTCTGTGTATCATGTTTTAGTTTCTGTGGTTTCGACCATTTCTAGCTTCTGTTGAACTGAAGGTCGCAGCCTGGTAAAATAAATGTACTGAACCTTGGTGGTAAGTTGGAAACCGGGAATTCTACCGAAATGGACAATTTGGTTTCATCATCTCGTGTCTATCTTGGAAGATATATAGTGAATCATATGGCAAAGTGAGTTATTATAAGCAAGAATAAATATGAATATACGTTTAAGGTCCTGTCCCGGTATAGCTTAATGGAACCTGGAGTCTAGCACTCTTTATCTTCCCCTCACCAACTGAAGCTTATGGACTCGAAATGGAGATTTCCTGATACATCAGATGAACAAATTTTGGCAACATCTTGCCTCATTCCTTTTGGTCCACTTACTAGAACTCCCACACTCTTTCCCTCACATTTCATCAATCTATCTGCATAAGATTCAGTGGAGAAATACATGTCAGAATTTAGACTTTTAGAACATATAGGATCAAGTGCAGGTAGGATAGATGCACATTCACCTTTCAGATTTGGTCTTCCGCCGAATTGCACATTTGTGACCTGTAAAAGAGACTGGTAATCTCCCATGTTCTCCAAATCCTTCTGTGTGTTGAATGGTTGTGAACCCATATCCTTAATCTTTTTAATTTCACTTGCCATCTGCTTCTTGTTCCAAAAAAATGCCACAGAAGCAGTCATCACTATGGACAAACATATAGCTACCATGTTCAGAACAGATTTTGGAACAGCAGGATATATTGTATCGGTGTTATGGTCAATAGGGTATATGTAACATCGGATCAGAATGCCAATGATAAGCAAGAAGATGATGAAAGAAGCTGAAATTATTGCTCCAAGCCAGAGCCAACCGTTATGGCCGAGAATTGAATGAACTGGTGCATCAGAAGAAGCTGGCTTGAACCATATGGTTCTGGAGGCCAACTGCTGACTTGTATTGATCTCTTTCTCTCTGGTTATGTAAGCTTCGATTTGTATCTGCAAACGAGATATGTCAAGTTTGGTGCTTGAAATTGGGAGGATGAGCTCAAGAACCGTGAGGTCCACGTATTTCCTGAAAGCACAAATCAGGAGAATTCTTGGGATGGTCCTGTCAGGTTTTGTGTTGGCCGCAAAAATGACTTCTCTGATGATTGATATGAAAGGAGTTATGCCACTTCCTCCACACACCATTACAAGAATGTCGTGCCTGTCACAGATTTCCCTCTTATATTCAGTAAAAACGCTTGCTTTTTCTATATTTTTAAGATTGTAACTCCTTTCATGTTTCACAAATGTTAGTCCTGTCCGGGAATGTTCTGACAATTCACGGTTGAAAATGGAAAGATTCTGGTTGGTTCTGTAGCATATACGCACCTCATGAAATGGGTTGAAGGTGGTCCATAGGGTCCTTCGACAGAGAGCTCCAGGCGATCGATTGGTGAAGGGGACGACAGGATCTTGTATAATTCTGATGACCAACTTCCTTCACTTTTTACGATTATGCTTAGCTTGTCAGGATCTGTGTTGCTGTTGGAGGTAATTGTAAAGGGATGCCATTGTAGCCTGGAAATGCTAGGCACGTTTATGAATATACTGCTCATAGGAGTGTAGCTCAATCCTGGCAGAACAAACAATGATGTTCAGACACTGGAATTTAGCCACTACTCCATTAAAATGGATCAAAAACTCACCTGGAAGCTTGGAAATATTGAGTTCTACACTTTCGCATGACAAAACTTGCGCAAAGACTAGGCCTACTTTCTGTTGAGATTGTAACAATCTCAAGAATCGATCTATTAAAAAGAGATAGAAACCAGGAAGGATGATACAAGAACCATAGAAGCCAACATGGAACACGAAGAACACAACAAAGAGAATGTAGAAGTAGTGAGTGTAGAAGAAGAGCTCAAATAGTTTTCTTCTGAATTGTTTCAGGCTTGTAGGCCACATGAGCAATCCTGCAAGCAGAGAAATTTCTCCTGCAACATTTGAAATAAAGAACTTGTCCCATTTGAGCATCTGCCAAGTGAAAACACAAAACCAACTTCTTAAGTTTCTTCTTTGAGAAATTGGAATGCAGTCAACTTGGAATGAGATCAGATTAGATTTAGAACACTAGATCTAACTCAAACTCTAGTGATGGAATATGGGAATATAGAATTTTTCATTTTGGGTTTGATTTTGAGATATTTTCACATGTTTAACTTAGTTTGACCACTATAACATTAATCCTTCTTCAATCAGAGATGACAGATTATTTCATCTCAATCCAATCAAAAGTCAACAAATCAAACTTAATTTAGTCAAATTTAAATATTCAAATATGATAAGAATCAAATTTGAGTTAAATCTTGAAGGAAAATAAAAAGTTTACCTCTGATATTTGATGGGTTTTGGCCCAAAAGAAAATGTAACAGAGGCCATGAGCAGTGAACAGAATCATGCATATGTGGCCCATCCATATATGGTACTTGACGCTTGACTCTGAGGTCAGGCCCAGAAACTGCAATATGGACGATAGTCTGGTAACTGGGAAGAAGAGTAGGGCCATACTTACGTATCCCACAAGGCCCAAAGTCAGCCCTACACATTCCAATTTATACTGCCACCTGAACAAAATAGTCAAGGTCATAGAAACATAAACAAGGACTTTGAATATAATACTCAAAAAGACAAAACAGGTTGCTTCAGGTCAAAAATGGTGGGACTGTGGAATCTGTGAAAGATAGGCAATGTATGGAGGAGGAAGAAAGCCTGTGAGGAGAACTTTACACTTGTAATCCTTCATGTTCAGCCTCTTGGACGCTAGTTTTAAACATTCCATGCAAGTAACTAGCTAAGGTCCACACTAGTAACCCCACAAACATGCCAAGAAACGTCAGCTCTATCCAGGACACGATTCCAAGGGGACCTTTCACGACCGCCGTTCGTTTCCGCCACCCAAAACCTGAACCTGAAACACCATTCTTGCTATGTCCATGAAAACATAGTCAGATTACAAGAGACTGATCATATAGAGCACACAAGTTTTAGAGCAGTAGCAGTACTTTACCTGAAGCTATCGTCAGGAATTTTCTTTCCCAGATGGAGATATATACAGGCCAGTGTAGCTATGAGGAGGACAGGGAAAGTATAGATTAACAAGTACGAACCTGTAGAACAGCATCACAGAACTTATTTACTCGCCTCTTCAGGTTCTGAAAATAGAGATTAATGGAAACTGGGAACTAAGAACAGGAACAGGAACTGAACCTTCTCCTCCCAAGTACGTGGACTTTGTTTTCGCACTAATCTTAGGAAACCAGTGTAGGTAATATATGCGCATAGGCATCATCAACCAGATGATCAAGTACCCAAGAAAGATTACTGTTACAAGCAGCTTTATTCCTGATCGAATCGACCGGAAAATAGTTGCTCCATTTGTATCACTACTTTCAGCTCCTGAAACCATCTCTCCCTGTCTCCTGCCTTTGTTTATGGAGCTAACGACGGGGACTTCTCTTGAATAGTGAATACTTTCATCGCCGCCTGTAATTGTATAGGAAAAAAATAAGAAGAAGACAAAATAAGTGTCCGCCAACGTTACATGTTTTGTCAAGAAGTTGGTCATGCCACGGTTCAAGGGTCAACAGTAATCAATAGATTCAATGCCCGTGATTTAAAAATTTTAAATTTTTTAAAACTTGTTCTTAATGGCTAAGGTAAGGAAAATCAGTTATCAGATCTCCTTGTCTAGTTTGGACAAGATTAAGTGAAACATAAATGTAACACTGTAACGAGAACTGGTTACCAACCTAAGATCACACATTTCAATGCAAGACGTACTCATGTTCACACAAAGTTTTACATCTTTTGATTTGTCCTTTTACTTTGTTATCAGATTCTGCAAGTACAAAAAACAAGAGGTCCAAATTGATTAGGTAAGGGCATCTCTAACCAAACACATGGTGTTTTGGTGCAAAAATATCAAATTTTAATGCTAAAATGATGTAATAAATTATAATACATGTGTTATTATTTATGCACTAAAAATTATAAAAAGATAATTTTATTTATCATTTTTAAACATTTTTATGTCCTTTTTATAATTTGATTTATTTATATAATTTACTAATTAATT
>JANIHZ010000007.1:57246236-57257563 GCA_027478365.1 Erythroxylum rufum
AATCAACAAACTCAACAATAATTAATCGATCAAGCGCAGAGATTAAATAAACATAAGAAATTCACGAAAACAATTAATCCACGAGAGTCTCACGAATTACATGTATCTAACGTAAAGTACCCTGACTAGATTAAAAACTTAGCCACACATAATACTAGTCTCTATCAATTAAAATTGAAATTGACAAATTGAAACAGAATTTAAACCTTCACCGAAACTAAATCACTGTCGTGCCTCTAACCTTCTGCTGATTCCCCAAGTGCGACACTGATCTCAAACAATTAATTCCTAGCTGCTGTCGATGCTGTTGTCGTCCTCTTGCTGCTTTTCCGTGTCAACTCTCCTGATATCGTCCACTGTTTTGCTTCAACCTCCCTAATACTCTCTGCCGCAATCTTTGACTATCTGATGATTATCAAAGATGTTGTAGTATAATGTTTGTCGGCACACTTCCCTAGTATCTCACTCAAGTTCTTGCTCTCCAAGTTGCCGTCCACTCTCGTTAATGGTGATGAAAAATAGAGTCGCGGCCCCCACAATCAGAAGAGTTGAATATATCTCAAACTCCAACGCACAAGCCACTGTTGATGTCCAAGACCAAAAAAAATCCCCAGCTGCCGCAATCTTTGACTAGCTCTTCACTGCCGTCCCCACCTTGTCTCTGGTCAGCACTTCAAATACCCCAAAGCTCCAAGTTACGGCAATATAAGACCCAGTTGCACGAAAATGTCCCCTGCCGGCGCACTTCCCTAGGTTTCCCTTTTTAATATTTTCTAATGCCTTTTTTCTTTCAAAGTTTTTCGCCGTCTCCCCTCATAGTTGCCGCCAACCTATGAATCATCAAACCTACATTTTTGTGACATGGGCCCCTTTGTTTTTAATTCCCATGCTGGCCCACTTCCTTTTAATTGTCGATCCATGTTATGCTTTCTTTGTATGGCTTTAATTGTCTTTTTTTTTCTGCAATAAAAGGAAGCAAAATAATTGTTCAGAAAAATTTCCCAAATTTGATGCTTTCAATCCACTTTAATTTAATTACTTCCAAATTGTACCAAAAATCATAAACAAATTAAAATGGGTATTTTAAGCATTTCTATGTCAACAATCACTAAGTGTAAATGATAGAAAATATCAACAATTTGGCACATATCACTTACCCCGAGATTTCAGTAACGTAGCTTCATCGATGCGGACTGTCTTACCGATCATGTTGCCCACAGTGGTGAGTATTTGGGGGTGGTAGCGGGCGATGGACATGTTGAGGACGCGTACCCAAACAACCGCACGGTTTGCCAGACCAGACAGAACCTGTCCAAAGATAACCCATGGTCTTTGGGTTAAAGCTTTCAGGTAGTCATCTTCTTCCCGAAACCGAACAAGAAAATATTCATGCTCAAGGTCGACGACCTTCATCTGGCCCGTCGGATGCCACAAGGACGCCAGCCTCGAGCATAGAAGACGGAAGCCTATGCGCCTACCGAGTAGCTTGACGACGACGGCATGAGCCTACTGCTTGTTGAGCTTGCCCTTGAAGGTCAGAGAGAGTGTTATGCTGCCCCCTTGGTCCATTGCAACGTGAATGTCCCCATCGGCAATGGCGATGACTTTGTCCTCAGGCCAAGCACCGCCAGAAGCCGCAGGTGTATCGGAGCTCAGTACAGCAGCACTATAGGACTTCAGAGGGGGAAGGGCGGATTCCTCGTCTCGCTTGCGGGTGCGGACCCGCTTGGGGAGTTGGCCCTCCTGATCGAGGGGTTCCATACAAACGCCGAAGCTGGGGAGCCAAATGGAAGAGCACCTGCGCGATCAAAAGAAGCACTAAACGCAACCAGAAAAAAATCAGACCACCAGCTACAGAACAATTGTTTCTCTCACTAAGTTCTAACGTCACTAACTCTTGCATTTTTTCAATCCTTCGCCGCCAACCTCTTCTCTTCTTTTCTACCGCAACTATCTTCTTTTGTTTTTATGTATTGAATGTCTTTTTGATGGTTTTGGTTCACCCTATCAAAATAATCACCACTTTCACGCTGTTGTCCCATTAAACCTTCGGTCCCACTCCTCTCATTCCTTTTAAACTTTCAGTCACGCTAGTTGTTGCTTTTCTTTTTTTTTCATGCACATTTCTCAGTCTTCTCTTGGCCAAAATGTTAAAAATGTTAGCTTTTTTTCTTTCTTTTTTTAAATGTGTGCCTGAAATTACAACAAATAACTCTTAGTTATTGCAATTAAACACTAAATGAACAAGAATTTAGCAAATTATATATCTAAAATCAATATAAAAATGCCCATTAACACAAATTAAGATAATAAAGTTCAAATCATATACAATGCTTAAGGAAAAAGAAAGCCCTCTCTCTCCACTTGTTTCATTTCGACTACAAGTTATGGTCTCTTTCCACTTCATGTTCATTTCGACTACCATCTAATGAAGTTGCATGTTTTTTTGTTTCCTTTCCATGCACTTCTAACTTGATTTTTTTATTGACATTGCCTCCCTTAAATTAAGCTAGTAAAAATTTATCATCTCCAACAATTTCTTTAATTTGTAAACAACTCAAACTTCAGTAATTTAGTAAAAATTTGTGAACTTATTCTTCAATGTGACAATAATTAATCATTACTTTCTTTTTAGTTACTAGCTCACGAATTCTGTAAAAACTGAATGTTTATATGCTTGGACCGCCTATGAAAAACTGGATTTTTACACAATGCTATTGCAGACTTATTATCATAGAATAATTCTATTAGATAATCTTGTTTTTGATGTAGCACTTCAAGCATTATTCTTAGCTATACTGCCTGTTTACCACACAACTAGTTGCTGCAATGTATTCTTCTTCAGCTATAGATAACGTAACCATGAGTTGTTTTTTTCGAAGACTAAGATATTGCGTCAGTGCCAAGATGAAAACATACCCTGATGTGCTTTTTCTTGTTTCTATATCTTAACCACAATCACTATTTGTGTAACCTACAAGATTTACATAATTGATATTTGCATAAAAATTCCTTTATTCAAAGTACTTTTGATATATTGAAAAATTCTCTTTGCTCCTTGTAAATGACAAATACAAGGCTCCTCCATAAATCTGCTAAGTAATCCAACTCCAAAAACTATATCTAATCTGGTTGTAGCTAAATACCTCAGACTTCCAATTAAACTCTTGTAGTAATTAAGTTAAACTTACAGGTCTCTCTTTGTCTTATTTTATTTGTTTCAATTTCTCTTCAACTAGGGTGAGAGCTGGTTTTGAATCCTCCATCTTAAATTTCTTCAAAATATCATTCACATGCATGCTTCTTTTAGGAAATAAAGATTCCATCATTCTGTTAAATTACCTCTATTCTAAGAAAATAAGACATTAGACCTAAGTCTGTCATATCAAATGATTTTACTATAGCCTCTCTAAATTCTTCAATCATCTTTGAGTTGTTTCAGTAAAAATTAAATCATCAATATAAAGACACACAATTAGAATATCACTAAGCTCAACAAATTTAACATATAAATTATACTTAAAAAGACATCTTTCAAAATCAAACTTCATGAAGTAAGAATCAATTCCTTTGTACCATACTCTTGCTGTCTGCTTCAATCCATACGGTGTTTTTTTCAACTTGTAAACTTTATCTTCTTTTCCTCTAATTTTATACTATACAGGTTCCTTAACATATACTTCCTCTTCCAATGTTCCATTTAAAAAAGTAGGTTTTACATCCATTTAATAAATTTTATAATTATTTTGAGTTGAGAGAGAGATACTCGTGCAAATAGTATCTAATCTCACAATTGGAGAAAATACTTCAAAGTAATCAATACCTTATTTTTGCTTATATTTTTGCAATCAATCTAGCTTTAAACCGGTCAATCTCACCATTAGGCTTGTACTTTGTCTTATACACCCACTTTACTACTATAAACTCTTTATCAACGGGCAAATATGTTAATTCCCATGTGTCATTGTTTTTAATTGCATATATTTCTTCATCCATGACTTTTCTCCATTTCAAGTCAATTGATACCTCCTCATAATTAACTGGTTCACAGTTTCCAAATGAAGTACAATTGATAATCTCTTCATTAGATAGATCATTATTAGTACTTATCACATAATCTTCCAAATGGTTGGTAACTGATGGCGTCTTTGGGGTCTACTAGATGTCTATGGCTAAGATACTAAATCTGCCTGAGTATTTTCTTCTTAATAGATTTCTGAAATTACCACTGGCCTTTTTTGGAAAGTTGAAGACCAATTCCATATTCCATCCTCACTAAAGGATACATCACGACTAACAATCATTTGTTTTGTATTTGGATTATATAATTTATAGGCCTTTGAATTTGTCCTATAACCTATAAAAATACATTTCTCATCGTTGTCATCTAATTTCTTCCTCAACTAATTTGGTACATGGGCATAAACAATACACCCAAAAACTTTGAGATGCCGAATGAAAGTTTCCTTATGCTCCAAGCTTCCTCAGGTATTTTTGTCTAAAATTCTTTAGACAATTGTTTAGATCTTAGCATGCATCTTACCATGTCCATAATAGTTTTGTTCTTCCTTTTTACTACTTCATTTTGTTAAGGCGTGTGTTTGGTGGTTAACTGATGATGAATTCCATACTGCTCAAGGACCTCTGTGCTTGCAAGATACTCTTGACCTCTATCTATTCTTAATGCTTTAATTATGCAGCCACTTTAGTTTCCACAAACGCTTTAAATGATTTG
This sequence comes from Erythroxylum rufum, assembly GCA_027478365.1. Taxonomy (NCBI): domain Eukaryota; kingdom Viridiplantae; phylum Streptophyta; class Magnoliopsida; order Malpighiales; family Erythroxylaceae; genus Erythroxylum; species Erythroxylum rufum. Next base: position 57,250,972 of record JANIHZ010000007.1, read on the forward strand.
AATGCATCACAAGCTTCTGATTTTTGTTTTAGAAAATAAACCCAGGCCTTTATACTACAATCATCAATGAAAGCAATAAAATATCTGTTACCTTTATTAGATGGAAATTTCAAAGTACACAGATCTATATGAATATTTTATAATAGCTTCTTTGCTTTATAGGAATTTCTAACTGGAAATACATCCTTATGCTTTTTTCCCATCCCACATGTCTCATATACATGATTAGGAATATTCATAATAGATAAGCCAGAAACAAGCTCTTTTCTTAATAGTTTTTGTATAAGCTAAACACAATAAAGCATATTTTTCACAACAAGTAAGCCAAACATAAACTCATGTGCATTTTATAACTCTTCCTCGATAATTGACTCATGCTCAGTAAATTATGATGAAGACCAAGAATATAGAAAACATCAGAGATAAAAATTTTAGAACCATCCTTCAGCCTAATAGATACTCGACCTTTTCCTAACATAGGAATATTTGAATTATTCCCAAATTTAACTGTTGACTTAACATTTTCATTTAAAGAGGAAAAAAAACTCCTTATTCCCACATATATGAATACTACAACCAGAATCTAAGTACCGAATATTTTCGTCTTCCATAAAAGAGTTGGTTGTTAGAAATAACTTTCTAAATTATTAGAATTCTCACTACAATGTTGTTACTAACTTTCTGCAACATTAGTCTGATAGTTGTTCTGAGATTTAGATTTACAATTAGCAACTTTGTGTCCAAACCTTTCACAATTAAAGCAACTAAAATTACATCTCTCTTGATATTGATTACCTCTTCCTCGTCCTCGATTAGTAGGGCAAAAATTATTTCCTCCTTTTCCTTGATTGAATGTTCTAAAATTGTTTTCTTTCCCTTGGTTAAAATTATTGTCATGACCTCTTCCTCAAAAACTTCCTCTACCTCTACCTCTTAAATCTCCTCTTCCTCCATTATTAAAACCACAACCTTTACCATACGCATTTTGATTAGATTCTGCAACATTATTGAAATTCACCTGACTTTTTAAGACTTCTTTTATTGTCTTTTCTGTTTTTCCAATATTTTGCTAACATGAATTTCAATGCTTCCTTGCAACTCTGCTACAGTCATAGTCTTCATATCATGTGACTATAGTATTGTAGTCACAATATGGTCAAATTTAATAGACATGGTGCGTAGAATCTTTTCCACCAACTTATCATCTAAAATATCCTTTCCATACAGCTTCTTCTTATTGACAAGACCAGTACACGAAAAGAATATTGTTCAATAGTTTCTGAATTAGACATTTCATACACCCCATATTCTTTACGCAGGGATTATAATTTGGATTTTTAAGCCTTATCTATACCTTTATAAGCCAACTTTAAGATATTCCATGCTTCTTTGGCAATTTTAGTATTAACAATTTTGCCAAAAACTAAATAATCCACTCCTTGGTGAATTTGAGATAACGCCAACTAGTCCCTCCTTTAAGCATTTACATTAACTCCTTGTAAGCCTAGATCAACAAAACTCCAAATATTATGAGGCTTGGGAGACATTAAAATATCCTAATAATTACAATCAAGCTTACTATCTAATTTGGGACTTGCCACCCAATATTATAACGATTTAACATCTCTCACTCTTAAATGAACCACTCTCTCACAAATATAAAAACACTATATTTTTTCTCACAAATTGCTTTAAAAACTAGACATGGATTTAAATAGCTCTGATAACAATTTGATATCAAATGAGACAACACACTCAAACACACGAGAGAGAGAAAGAGAGAGAGAGAGAGAGAGAGAGAGAGAGAGAGAGGAGGAGAATTCATACAATCCCAAAAAAATTGAATATAACTCCATCGATTACACTCCTTTCACAGGAAACAAAAACGATAAAATACTTGTGTAATTTGCTAATTTTAAAACCACGACGAAAATCCAAATACAATCTAACACTTTAAAATTTTAATTTGAATAAACTTATGATATTTTTGTCTAGCATATGAGTCAAATTTTGTGTCTGTACTTTGATCTCTCGTCAATTATAGATTTATACTAGGGAAACGAGAGCTCTTCCACAAAGCAGAATTATTGAAGTCCAGGTCATTTGCGCGTGAAGAACACAATTCCTCACGTGTCCTTTCCTCGATTGTTCATTGTTTGTCATTTACGCTTGACTTCTGCTTGACTTGCTCTTAGCTCGTCAATATAAAAGCTATCACGTGGAACCTTGAAGCCAAGTTCAGTTCCAAGTTCCAACCATCGTCCTCCACTCATCTTAAGCTCTAGCCTTTACCTCCATAACCATCTTAAACCTCTTTGGAGTTCAGGGAAATGAAGGTTAGAGTCGTACACACGTTTTTTCATTTTCGTTTTTTTCTTCATTTACTGTATTTCTCATGGACTTATAACACTCCTTGATCTTGTTAATTCTATGGGCAGAAAATAGTACTGAAGTTGCAACTCCACGATGAAAGTGATAAGAAAAAGGTGATGAAGGCAGTCTCTAGCCTTTCAGCTTCAGGTATATCCAATCTTAAACTCATTTTCCTCACAAGTAAAATGTTAAAAAGTACGATGTTGTACTTCAAATTGAACCGTTATTCTACTTCAAAGTATCGGAATCTGACAAGATTGAGTGGCTTGTGAAGGGGTTGAGTCGATCTCTGTGGAAATGAACGCCAGCAAGTTGACGATGGTCGGTGACATAGATCCTGTGTACGTGGCAAAGAAGTTCAGAAAGTTTTGCCGCTTAGAGATTCTCTCTGTTGGACCAGCAAAAGATGATGAAAAGAAGGAAGATAAGGCAAAAAAACCAGAAGAGAAGGAGAAGGACAAGCATGATGATGTCTCCGATCTTCTCAAGGCCTACAAGAACCATTATAATTCTCAACTTGCTTATTCTTATTATTACCCTAATTACTATGGTAGAGTTATCGACGAAAATCCAAATGGTTGTGTAATTTGCTAATTTTAATTTGGTCAGGACAAAATTTTTTGCTAGAGAAAAATAAGCAAATGAACTGGTCGATAGAGTTGTATATGTCAAATATTCTAATGCAAATTAAGAGAATAAAGTTCAACTTTGTGTGCAAATTTCGTATTCAATTATAATGCACTGAAATAAAGAATAAGTGAACGATGTTTACAACTTGTTTTTATTGAATTCTCTTATTGTCTCTTGTACAATGTGAACAGTCCCAGCACTAGGCATATTTAGTTTGCGAAAATTGTTCAGTCCAGTCCATTCTAACTTGAGCAGAGACTTTTAATCGGATTCAAACTTTTTTTAAAAAAATCAAACTTCAAAAATTTTAAGTAAAATTAAATAATTTGAACTAAAATGATGTTATTTTTAATTCATAGACTTTTTTGAATTTATGGACTTTCTTGGTCTTATAAGTAGATGACATACTATTAATTAGAAATGACACTCCTATGCTTTAATATGTGAAAGCTTGTTAAGAAATTGTTTTCCGATAAAATACTTGGGTGAGGCAGCTTACATCTTGGGTATTAAAATCTATAATGATAGATTGAAAAGACTTATTGGACTTACTAAGTCAAAGCACTTGTGTCGATAAGGTTTTGAATAATTCAATATGCAAGAATCTAAGAAAGGTTTCTTATCCATGTCACTTGAAATAGTTTTGAGTAAAGCTCAGTGTCCTTTGACACCAGACGAGCAAAATCACATGAGTAAAATCCTGTATGCATCTGTTATAAGATCCATCGTGTATGCCATGTTGTATACTTATGTGGATGTTGCATGTGCTTTGAGTATGACGGGTAGATACCAGCCAGATCTAGGTGACAGTCATTGGATTGCTATTATGAATATTTTTAAGTGATTAAGAAGAGCTAAGGATATGTACTTTGTCTATGGAGGTGAAAAAGAGCTCATTGTAAATGGTTACACTGATGCCAACTTCCAAACAAACAAAGATGGCTTCTAGTCGCACTTAGGATTTGCAGTATACTTGAGTGGTGGAGCAGTATATTGGGAAAGTTCCAAGAAGAACACAATTTTTGATTCTACAATAGAAGTTGAGTACATTGCTATTTCTAAAGCAACAAAAAAGGTTGTTTAGGTTAGAAGTTTATCATTGAACTTAGTATGGTTCCTAGATTGTGAATTCGGTGGATCTTTGTTCTGATAACAATGGAGCCATTTCCTAAGGTAAGGAACCAAAATCTCATCAGAAGACTAAACATATACTCAAGCGTTTTCACCTTATTCGACCCATTATGGAAAGAGGTGATGTAAAAGTGTGCAAAGTGTCGTCAAATCTTAATGTAGCTGATTCGTTGATTAAGTCTCTCCTGTCGGTTAAGCATGATCGTCACGTTAGAGCATTAGGCATTAGCCATATGAATGTATGATCATGTAAGAGTGTAATTTTGTGCCATGTTTGTGGATAATCCATTAGTGAGAGAGAAAGAGAGAGAGACGAGAATCACGAGATTGATGCTAGCACATCAGAGTGAGGTGTTAAGTCTTAAGAGTGTTGGGGTACTGGTAGAGGCACGACATTTGACGTGCTCCTCCCGACACTACTAGCTCCTCTCCTTATTTCTGTTACATAAATGTATAATCCAATCTTGATTTGGTTTCAATATTCACACGAGTCTTGATGTTTCAGATTCTCGCTTGCGAAGTTTATTACTGTAGATTGTTTGAAAAAAAATCAAAATGTTAGTTAATTGTTACTTTTTACTTAAATGTTATTTAACTGTTATTTGTTTTCTTTGAATACTAAACATAAATGTTGATTTAGTTTTACAAGTTAGGGACAACTGAATTTCTTGACTTTTCATTTTGCTTTTGAGGCGTATGGTTATGTTGTAAGTGATGGAAATTCTTTAGTTTTTGCTAATAGATATCTGGTGTTCGGTTTACATATTGGCTTATCAGTTGATTAACTTTTGAGGACTGCCATATTGCTTCTTTCTTATTTAATTTTATGAATTTTCTTATTCAAAATCAAATTATCCAACTGCAATTTTTGTAAATTGTAGTTCATTTATAACACCAGATTCTTATACAGGAAAAGTCTATGGGCATGAAGCCTATATTATGTCAAGTCTTTTTGCACATCCACACTAAAAAGCATGATGGTGTAACCTTTGTCAACATCCGATGCAGATAACTTAATGTATGTAAAATTTATACTTTAATAGTAATTTGATAGATAATACTAGTTAAAAATCATCATTTATTAATATAAATAATTATAATTATAGGAACAAATACAAGAAAGCATTGAACGGTAGTATCAAAACCTTGAAAATGTTGACGAGAGTCATACATATTTTAGTGCAGTTGATGGTACGGACTACCACCGTGGAAAGATTTTTGACTTAGGTTCTTTTGCAAATACAAGCAATTTGCAAGCTTCCACATTCACTATAGCTACATCTAATAGGCGGTTCGTATCTAATGAGAGAGTTGTTTAGCTTTAGAGCACAGTGGAGATGTTGGCAATTCAGTTGCAACAATTGATAGAATACATAGCCCAGCTGCATAATAAGGTGAATGAGTTGAAGGAGATGAGTAACAACTCATGACAGCAGTCAGATTATCCACCTTCACCAACTTCATAACTTATATTTATAATATTTCGGTACTTAAATGAATTTTATTTGATTGTTTACTACTCTTATGTTTTTTTATGAATTCTTAATTTACATTATTAATATACACTTTCAAGATACTTACTGTTATACATTATAATTTTTATATTATGTTACCAATTAGGATAATTTTTATATTATATTATCAATCAAGATTATATTATCTAGAGAAATTAAATGTAAACAAAAATCAAAAAATTATCAATAGAAAATTCAGGTGGGATTTTACAGCGAGATATGTCAATGGAGTTTTTGTAGCTAAATTTACCAATAGAAAAATTGATACTGTAGGTAAATGTTTTTGATGGAATTATAATATCTGTCTCTAAAATTATCGATGAAAAGCTATATGTTGTAAGTAAATTTAGCGACGGAAATTATTTATTTGTCTAAAATTATCTACGAAAATTGTAATTCCGTTGGAAAATTTTATCTACGTTCATTTCTCCTACTTCTCCTACGACTCTTTCCGTCACCGAATTTGTTTGCCTACGAATAATCAACATTTTCTATCTACAATTTTTATTGCTAAAATCAAATTTTCTTGTAGTGGACTAAAAGTTGAGGAATAAAGGTTACATTTTCATTCCTACCTTTTTATTATTGGTTACCAAACAAGACTTTATAAAAATATCAATGAAATAATGTAAAATAATTATTAAAGAAATTAATATAAAAGATCATAATATGTTATCTTGATGATAATATTATGAAAAGATTAAATATCTTGATAATAACTTGAAATCACATTAAAAAAAAGAATAAGAATGAAAAGTGAGTATCAGAATAATAATAAAGTTATTGATTATACGTGTTTGGTATAGGATTAAACGAATTTAATGATTATGTTAACGTTTGGTGTTAAATATTAAAAAATGATAATGAGAATTTTTTTAATCATATTTAGTTATTATATAATTTATTTTGTAAATAATTAATTAAATTTTTATATTTTATAAAGA
>JANIHZ010000007.1:57336088-57347238 GCA_027478365.1 Erythroxylum rufum
TCTTGCTAATCTGTATTTATTCATAAATAATACGTGATATTTTAAATAAAAATAAAATACAAGAACAAAATATTATGTAATAGTTTTCAAAATATAAGGCTTAAAATAAAAAAAGATGGAATTATAATTTTTAAAAGAGATAAAATAAAAATAGTCAACGTATTAATTCTAAAGTTAAATTTAATATGAAAAGAATTTGATAATCATGTGATTATTATTATAATTAAAGTAACCTAAATGTGATCATTATCATGATTAATATAAACTAAATTAGAACGAATAATTACTAATGAATATCGAAAGCTATCAGCTGACTATCGTTTCACGACATAGACCAATTAATAGCCAGAAAGTCTTGGTCTCCTCTCGACAACTTCGACGATTTTGCTTCGCTCCTCTACTGCAACTTTCATAACCTAATGGATTCTGTATCGAAACTGGCTGCCAGTAACGACACCACCACCGTCTCTTCCACCACATCTCCTATCTTCATCACCACTGAAACTATACACACCATCCTCTCACACCGAATCCTAATCCAACACTTTCACAATTTTCTCCCCTCTCTCTCTCCAACACTCCACACACCTCTCCGCCAAAGTCATGCCGTTTCGCCATCTTCCTCACTTCTCCTAATGCCTTCTTGGTCCGCTTCCCCTTCCCTACCTTATATAGGTGTAAAACTTGTCACTTACTTCCCTCAAAACACATCGCTAAACCTACCCGGAATTCATGGAAGCTACGTGCTTTTTAGCTCAACAAACGGTCAAACTCTAGCTTCTATGGATGGCACTATATTAACTCTTTACAGAACCGCTTGTGTCTCTGGGTTAGCATCGAAGATCTTGGCTAGGGAAGATAGCGAGGTCCTAGTGATGGTTGGTGCTGGAGCTTTGGCACCTCATCTCATCAAAGCCCATATTTCAGCAAGGCCAAGTTTGCGAAAGGTAATAATTTGGAACCGGACGATGAAGAAAGCAAAGGAATTAGTGGAAACACTGAGGAAAGGAGATATCGGGAGTGAAGGGGTTTGTTTTGAGAGTAACGAGAATTTGGATGAAATCGTGGGATTGGGTGATATTGTAAGTTGTGCAACTAATGCTACGGTGCCTCTGGTTATGGGTGAAAAGCTGAAGCCAGGAGCACATCTGGATTTGGTGGGATCGTTTAAGGAGACAATGAAGGAATGTGATGATGAGGCTGTAAGAAGAGGCAGAGTGTTTGTGGACAATGAGGCGGCACTAGAGGAGGCAGGGGAGATAGTGGGTACTTTTAAGAGAGGAGTCATTAATAAAGGTGATGTTGGATATCTTGTGGGATTGATCAAAGGTGAGCAAGTTGGGAGAGTGAGTTCTGAAGAAATAACGGTGTTTAAGAGTGTTGGCTCTGCGGTTGTGGATATGCTCACGGCACAGTTGGTCTATGAGACTTGCGTGAAGAATAACAAATTGTGAGATGAATAACAGGAATAAATATAGAGTTTATGAGGTTTGCACTTTTCTTCTATTACTTACTATTGTTATCACACAACTTATTATGATATATTTTGTTAATCTTTCATCTATATTTTTAACTTGAAATGACATAATATTAAAACGTCTAATATTACAATTTTGAAGTATAAATGAACAAAAATGAAAATATTTACATAATAATTAAATAATACTTGAATGATAATTTTTTTAAAGAAAGAATTAAGATAAAAAAGGTTAAATCATAGAGATGTAATATAATTAATCCTAAGTAATAATCAGCTAATATCTTCTATGTAGTTTTGGCAATTGTTGGTGGTGATTCTCAGTTAGTAATTTCCCTCTGGAACTAAAATTGCGTACCTTTAGATGTTGGTTGCGAGCTGGGTCTGCTTTCTTAATTTGATGGGGCAATTCCTTGGGCACTTTATCCTGTTGGAGTTCCACAGACGCTAGGTAATTTATGAGTTGTATGGAAAAAACAATACTTTTAACTTGTCACAGGGCTTACCTTGCACAAATTGCTTTCACCTGGATTTGATTAGGAGAATAAGTAAAATAATTAGCCATAGAGAAAGAATTTGGCTGAGAAGGAACTGATTTTAACTACCAATACTAATTTTGAACAAATACATATGACAAACCGCATGGAGCTTTTCATGCCTCCGCATCCGTTTCCGGACACTAGTGGTTGTGCAACACACCGGTACAAATTAAATTGCAGATATAATTTGATAATGTTATAGCTCATTTTGATGAGCTTGTTTCCTTTTTGGCATCCTTTGGTGGATCGTCGGGAATAACAAATCGTTAAGTAGCCTCCTCGCGTCGTGTTCTGATGTGGCCTGTGTATACGGTTGAACAAAGTCTAATCATCAGTAATTTAAGTTCTTATTCAAGTAACTCTAAAAAGCTATGGTAAATACTACGAAGAGACTCAAGAAAGGGAATCATATTGGTCTAGCCGAAACAATAATTGAAGACGCAGTTTTTACTGAAATTTCCCGTGCACTAATGGTACAGCCAGTGTTACGTGGATTATACCGAACGAAAATGGCACAGAGCTCTAGACCTCAACTTTTTGAGCACAAAACTCTAGACCACATCTTAAAAGATAGGTCATAGTGATTAATTACCCACCTTTTTGTTCTGGAAACAAATAGATACAGATGGGGAAGGAACAATTGACGTACCCGCGAGTTGAACGAGTTGAATGAAAATCGCAATGTTTGAATCTGCGTTCCTGAACAAACCCGCAAATCAAAACCAAGGGAATCTATGCCAATAACCGCAGCCTCCTACAATAAATGGGAGAGTTAAAAAGATGACCAATGAAACTACTTGAAAAAGCAGGGATAGATCTAAATCATACCAAGTTGCTTCTACACATTTATATGAAAAAGAACCCAATAAAAGCAATAAGAATTCTGGTAATAATACAAAGGGAAAACACCATATGCTTTTCGTGTTTGGATAATATATGTCGTGCTGAAATATGAACCAAATATTAACTTATGAAAGGGCTCTGAAAGCTTAAATTGATATGCAGCTTTTAGCTTAAACCCACTAAAGATTGGTTACGTATGGTTTTAACACATTATGAACTTAATGTATGTAAATAAGTTCGTAGAGATGGTTTGACACAGTAATAAATGATTTTAAATTCCCAAAATGTTGAGGTTACCTCAACTTGAATCCCCTTAAGTCTCCAACATAGAGATTTCAAGGCCTGAGTCACCTCATCTCCACCAGTTTTTAGATGAGACATGATTTTGGATGCTGAAAGTGCAACAATATCAGGTTGAGCTCTTCTAAAGTCTTCCACTTCAACTGTAGTCTGCAAAGTAAAGCAAAGTTTGTAGTTACTTAAAGAATGCACATCTTGTAAATAAAGTTCAAGAGCATGTTTCAGCTTCTACCCCCAACTGCCTAATTATAGAAGTTGGTTATTCCCATACGAAACATCATATCATGTGAAGAGAAAAGATGGTGATAAAAACATCATGCTTCTTAGTACATGATAAACTCAAATCAGAAATGAGATACTTCAAATCAGCTACTTTATGTTTGCAACATATAGGTAAGAGTAAACGTAAATAAGAAGTAAAGTCTTTTCCTATATACACTAATTCACAACAAAAAGCTGGCAACCAAAGACAAGAAAGGACTTTCGTGAGCATACATCCTGTCCATGAGCTGAAATCAATTGAATTTTTATGGTCTCTAGTTTGTAAAGTGAAATCCTCTTTCTTGGGACCTCATCCATCCCTGGTCCTTGGGGCCCAACTGAACCATTTTCAGATGTTAACTCTTGTTTGTGGCCATTGATGGCACCAACATCATTTAATCCACCTTCATTTTTTCCAGCATCACCATGGTTTGACTGGTTAAAAAAAGACCTATGCTTCTGGATATCATTTTGTTCTTCAATTAAGGCAGGTCTTATGAGGCCCTGGATAGCTAAACCCGCTGGAGGCTGCTCCATCCAATCTATAGGATCATCTGACGCAACCTGTTCAACAATAAACACAACATAAATATAACAAAAAAAGAGTAAATTACCCAAGGATATTAGCAGCATCAAACAATGTCCTCCTTGACATATACAAGAAGAGAAACAGAACTGGTAAGAAATCTACAGGTCATGATGACACGATTAGAGCAAATGAGTAAAAACAAAGAAGATATTTCAGGAGGATGAGTAAAAACATCCTCTTCTAGAAAATCCTCAAATTTGTAATCTTGTTCCTCTTTAATCCTACTAGCCTAAAAAGTAAGATTCAAAGCTTCGTTTGAAGACAAGCACTGCTCCGTTTTATCACTAGAATGCAAACTAAATCAATCACATTCTCTATTGAATCATACCATAAAAATTCAACAATTACCTCAGCAAGTTTTTTGGCAAAATACATAGGATGAGATGCACGCATGGTCTCCAACTTTGCCCAGTCTCCCAATACCTCATTAGTATCATCCTCATCTTCATCTTCAACAACAGCTACCAAGTCCTTCAAGCAAGAAAAAGAATCCTAAACAGAAAGCATCTAGGAAAATAACAAAGTGCTATAAGGCAGACCTTTGGAAAAGATTTGACAGGAAGAGATATGCACCTCATCATAATCGTCTTCATCATCTTCATCCTCATTTTCATCATCTTCAACATCGCTATCATCATCTTCAATCTCAAAATCAATTTCTGAATCATCTATTGCTTCCATCACACTTAGCATTTCCATGGCATCAAAGCCTACAATAGCTTGCTGACAGTGAAAGAACCACAGAAACAGAGTAAGAAAGAGAAGCAATAACCACGAGAATGCATAAAACTCAGGGAATGAGAAATGATCATAGTGATTAAGGTAACTATATATAAATGCTATTTTATCTTTTCCACCCAAAAATGATCATTATTGACTTCCACTGTCTCTCAAAAGTCCAAAGCACCAATATCATTGATTGTATGCCTACTTCTGAAAACAAAAAATAGTAAAACATAGGCTGTTGTGAGAAGAGATCTCCATACCACAAAGTTATTTTCAGGCGTAAGGCTCTGCAACATGTCTTCATCATTCTTAACTTGAAAGTATATATCTGCAGCAGATCCAATCCAAGCACATCAACATTTTATTTTTGTAAATAAAGGATTACTATACCAGATGTAAAAAAACTTAATGAGACAGTTATGAAATTCAAATACTAACTTCCGTGTTCATCAGTCACATAAGGCAAATCTGGCCATACAATATTCTCATGAACATCATCTTCGATCAAGCCAGTGAACATTAGTGTTGCTTTGTTATTCACCTGCACAGACATCACTACAGCCACCATTAGGTATGCAAACTGACACAAACTCAAGCTCGATTATCCTATTGAAAGTTCTAAATGTTAACATAATCAACCAAGGCCATTGACTACAAACCTATAGAAAACATGTATAGTTCTGAACCGTAACTACATAACGCATTTTCCACTTGAATACTAACAAGTAACTATATGATACCTCCACAATTGTTCTAGCAGTTTCCTCAGCTGCAAGTGAAGTCTCGCCATTGTTTTCTGATGTCGACTTAGAGATCTCCTCAAACGGATGATATTGAAGTCCGCCTTTTGGTTTCGAAGGATCCGAGGCTGAGCCCAAGTGCTCTGCAGATGCTCGAATATTCTTCAAAAGACTACTCCGCTTTAAGAACAAACTATCGCTACATCTCCTAGACTTCTTCCTGTTCAAAATCGACGAGTACCCATCGTTAACCTGTTTCAACTATTAATCGCTTGAATGCAGGAAAACGAGAGGAAACTTATAATCGATCGCATGCTAAATTTACTAGAATGCAGGAGAGTGAGATAAAACGAGAGAACAATGGAAATCGTTCGCGCGTTACTTGTTATATATAGGTAAGGAAGTATCTAGAACTAAACATTTTGAAACTATTAACCGCTAGAGTGCAGGAAAATGAGAGAAAACGAAAGAAAACATATAATCAATACTAGTATAGAACTAAGAATTCGTAGTTATGGTACAGAAGTATCTAGATTCTAGCAAATAACAAAATGAAAAGCAAATCCATACCAAGGCACGTCGAAGCCGCCGGGATAGAAAAACCGGCGAGTGGTGAAGGGAACGACGGTAGCCTCCTCCAAGCTATGACGACAATCTAGTGACAAATAATAAGCAAACCTCATTCTCTGTTTGGTTGCAGAGAAAATGCGTGAAACTTCAAATTGAAGTTTATGAGAATGAAAATAGTCTTCCTCTTCATATATATATGCAGAAATTCAAATTGAGGGAGGGAGTTTACAGGGTATGACGCTGGAGGAGCAGAAATTTCCACCGGTTGAGAATCGGACGGCTGAGGCAGATTCAATCATCATCATCATTTTCTTTTTCCCTCCTTTTTCTTCACTTGGAAAGATCTGTGTGATGCAGAGCCACTCTACCTCAGCACACCTTCTGCTTTGCTTAGATGACTGGATGAGGTCCGAAAAGGATACTCTACGTTCATATCTATTTTCATTCGCTACGATAGGATGAAAGTCAGAGCTTTCATTGCAAAACGCGACGTTTGGTTTTAGTTGCTTTGCCGTTTTCCTCGCTGACTTAAACGCACCGGTTCGATGCGGATAAGTGAAGACGTAACAATAACCTATGTAGAAAGATCGCCTGTCGGAACTAATCGCTAAGAAAAAAAATCTACGGTGATAATTTATTTGATTAGTTGCTTTGTTCAGCTTCTAAACATTCACTTTCTGTTTGGTTGTTCAGAAAATTCAAACCGTGTACTCCTCAACTTGTTCAATGTGCGGTTTTCTCTGGGATCTTTCAAGATGCTGTCTCTGAGACATTCTCCGCCATGCATTCCCAGTAGATTCGAATCTATAAGTTTCTCAAAGCGTAACGGAAGCACTTTCGTGGTAAGCATTTTAGCTAATGAAGTTTATAATCTAAGGTTCTAAAATTGTATCTGCTTCTCTCTCCTGCTTTGCTTAACTTTCAGCAGATAATTTTTGCAGGTACGTGCACAAAAGAGTCCTCGCCCGAGGCATCCTCGTGTGTGGAAATCGAGATATAGGATTGGGACCATCTCCAAGTCAGCAAAGCTTGTTGATTGTGTAAAGAGTCTCCTTTTCTATAATCGAAGTCTTTAAATGTTGGTTTAGATAGGAGGATTGGATTTTCAATGTTTTTCTTTGTGTTTTTGGGGTGATAACCTTATGATTCTTGTGATTATGTAGGTAAAGGGGTTGTCAAATGTAAAAGAGGAAGTGTACGGAGCTCTTGATTCATTCATTGCTTGGGAACTGAAATTCCCTTTAGTTACTGTGAAGAAAGCACTCAGGAAGCTTGCGAATGAAGAGGAATGGAAGAGGGTCATTCAGGTATAGGGGCTCCCAAATAGCTCTTTTTCTCTTGCATGATTTTAAATTGCAGTTGCGGTCCGGACCATTATTGCGATTTGTCGTAATTGCGACCGTACTTCATGCAGTTACGACCATTATTACGATTTGTTGTATTGCACCTGCACTTCCTGCAGTTACGCTCACATCGTCTGCAATTGTTGCAATCTTTTGCAATCCGTAATTTAAAACCTTGTGTTCCAGTAATTCTCTTTTAACTCGTAGGACATTTGGGATTGCAGGTAACAAAATGGATGTTGAGCAAAGGTCAGGGAAGAACAATGGGAACGTATTTCACCTTACTGAATGCTTTAGCGGAGGATGGAAGGCTTGATGAAGCTGAAGAGCTTTGGAGCAAGTTATTTAGACAGAACATGGAAAGTATGCCTAAGAAGTTTTTTGACAAGATGGTGTCCATTTATTACAAAAGGGAAATGTATGACCAGATGTTTGAGGTATTGAACAACACACTTCTCAAACTTTGTTGTTTCATCTGATGCTGTCATCTTAATGTGAGTGAAAGTTGATTGTGAAGAACTTCCTTTCGTTATTTTACTTTGCCAATATGCTACATGCACTTCTTGTCCTTTTTCTATATGAAGCATTAAGCCTCTAGTTCTCCAAAATGATATAGGTGTTACAATCAAGGTTATGAATACATTTTGGTATAATGATCCGATGCGGTACAACTCATTGTTGTGCCGTTTTCTAGTTGTAGTACAGAAAGCATGAGGTAACAACAGTTACAATTTGTGGAATTGTTGTTTGAGTTCAAGCACATTTGATGAATTTCAGCTGGGTCCAGATCTTATGAGTGCTTGTTCATGTCTTATGAATACTATAATTGCCATTGCAATGTTACTGATTTAATAATGCAGACTCTAAGATCTTCCCTTCCATTTTGAAATTGCTTGTTGTTGCATTGAGCTGATAGTAGCTACATTAGGCCTGTGCCACGATACCTGACTTGGTGATTGCTCTTGAAGATATTTGGTGATATGGAGGAGCTTGGTATCCGACCAAATGCTACAATTGTTAACATGATGGGAAATGTCTTCCAGAAGCTGGGTATGTTGGACAAGTATGAGAAACTGTGGAGGAAATACCCGCCTCCCCGATGGGAATATCGTTATATCAGGGGGAAACGCATCAGAGTTCGAGCAAAGCGGCGAAATGAATTGAACCGGGATCATTCCACAATTGATTATTTGAATGAATCGAAGAATGAAGGAAATCTGGAAAAGCGTCGCAATGTATCTGACACCTCTTACGAAGATATATGTGGGGATGAGATGTCTCATGCTTTGAGCAAGCTGGATGAGGAGAACATATGCTAAGTGAAGCTAATGTTGTTACTCTAACATGATTATTAGATTCATTAGAGGCTTATGGGGGAAAGATGGGAAGGTTGATTTACTTCATTCTTCAAAAAAGGATTTATTTTTTATTTTTCGACAGAAAAACTATGTTTCCTCATTAAGTAAAGTATAAAGACCTTTCCAAAAAAATATTAAACTATAAAAAAATTCATGAACGAGTAGCTTTTTTTTTGGGATAAATATGAACGAGTAGATATTGATACGAATGTGAGACATAAATTCAAAATATGCTTGAATTATCACATCCAGTACTAAGTCTCGTAATAAAGCAGGGTTTGGCAAGGTCTGATAGTATGCAGCCTTATCTTTATATAGTAGAGAGACTATTTTTAATAGATTTATATGTAGATGTGACAATAAAAGGGTAATGTAAGTTAAAGAATAAATAAGTAAAACTGTGTATCAAAAGAAATTCACAACCTAACCTAGGGAGCAAAAATTAGAGCTTTTTTTTTACAAGGGAAAAAAACAAATTATAGGATCCTCCGAGGGAGGCTAACCCTTGCCAAATCCTCTACAAGGATAGTAGCACACCCAGAGGGTGCTCTATCAAAAATGGTGAAGCCGAGTCTTAACATAAAAGTATGGTTGACGAGTCAGTCAGCATACCAGTTCCCCTCTTTGTATGTATGTCGAGGAAGAACAACCCAGTCCTGGACAAGGAGTTCGTTGATGCCCAAAACTAAAGGACTGAATGACATGGAACGATGCGAGGCGTCAGATAATAGCTCTTTAACCACAAGAGAATTCAGTTTAAGAACCACGCGTCAAAAACCAAGGGTCCAGGTCAGTTGGAGCCCCGAGTACACGTCCCAAAGTTCAGCAGAAATCGAGTAACACCGACCTATATTCAAGGCAAATCCACCGAGCCAAACACCAGAGCTACTCCGAAGAACCCCCCTGCAGTGGTTGAGGAAGTTTCGCTGTGACACGCCCCATCGGTATTCAGTTTGACCCACCTCAGAGTAGGCGGGCACCGCCCAAGAAATTGCTCAGATCGCGAGTGAGGGGTCAGACTGGCGCGACAAAGCGAGACTGAGGCCTGGGAACTCAGACGGACATAGTTAAGGACGATAGTTGCAGGAGAAATCGGTCAAGAGAATTGTGCGTCGAAAATGGCCATATTTTTTCATGTCCATAAGAACTAACAGGCAATCCTAAATATAGCTGCCTAGTCAAAGCCCGAGACCAGCTGATGATTCTGGAAGTTAAGAGAGAGCTATTCCTAAGGGTTACTAGTGAAGAAGGTGGAAGAGATGACTTAGAGAGAGAAAGTAAGCCAAAATCACCAAATCGAGCATTCGGCTGTATGTATCAACCAGCTTGAATTAACTGCTTGAATTAATTATCTAAAGAAAGTAATAAGCATACGTAAGTCAACTCTATTTCTTTAATCAAATCAAATCTATACAAGTACATTAAATGATAATCTGTTAGAATTTACAATGGGCCTACGGGCCCACACGAGAAGGAAAGTTAAACCACATACAAGTCTAAATGAGGTTCTATCCTAAAATTAATTGGTGATAGGTGGAGTAGCCCACTAAACTTATATGTTAGTCTTCTTTTTTCTCTTTTTCTAATGTGGGACAAACTCTCACTATTATATTTCAACATCCTCATGTGTGGGTCTAACATATGACATAATTTATCATTTTGAGGTGTTAACGACTAACATAAGAGCAACCCGCTTTAATATCATATTAGAATTCAAAATGAGCCTACGGGCCCACACGAGAAGAAAAGTTAGACCAGATACAAGTCTAAATGAGGTTCCATCCTAAAACCAATTAGTAATAGGTGGAATAGTCCACTAGACTTATATGTTGATCTTCTTTCCTCTTTTTTTTCAATATGGAACAAACTACCACCCTTATATTTCAGCATAATCATATGGCTATTTTTCTGGCATATCCCCTGTCTGCTATCAGGTGGCCATATTTTTCATAGTTCTCACGGGATATCGGATCAGTAAGGAGGTTTTGTTTTTTTTTTATAGAACGATTGCAATCAGAGCTTGATAAGCCTTTGCTATGGACTCCACGAAATACTTGTGAGCCTCTGGAAAATTCAAAGTCAAAGTCATCGGTCATAAGCATTAACTTTCTTCAAACTCATAAATAATAAAAAAAAACAGAAGTATATGCTACGTAAATATTAGGATTTAATTAAAATTATTGATATGCTAATTTAATTCTTAATTTTGATTCAAATTAAAATTAAATTTAATTCAAACTAATAATTTAAAATAAAATAAGTTGAATTATCATGTTAACATATATTTGAGTTTCATGTTATGTTTATTTTATTGTATTAAAAAAATACAATAAAATAAACTAAAATTAGTTTTAAAAATTAAAAAAATATTTTAAATAAATAAAATAATTGTTATTGAAAAAAA
>JANIHZ010000007.1:57359058-57371259 GCA_027478365.1 Erythroxylum rufum
ATTATTCTTCAAGACTATGTTTTAATCACCTGTATAAAGAATTGTCATAAAGAATGAAAAAACTAATAAATCTATATAAGAAGTAACGTAAAATAAATTATTAAAATAATAAAAAATTTATAATTTTATTTTAAATAAAATTTAGGAGAAAGCTTTTTTAAAAATTTACAAAAAATCAATAATATTTTAAAATATTCTAAATTATTGCTTTTTCGCGTTTGTAATATTGAAAAATATTCTAAATTAGCTACTCCTTGGTCTCACTCACAAAATTTGAGTACAACGCTGTAGCACGTAAGAACTAAGAAGAGAAAACCAATGAACCGGGCGGTTTAGAGTTTGTTTTCGGGAGGAACGAAAATTTTTTGGTTGTGTTCTTTTGCATTTTCAGTGCAACAAACTCCCTCTCTCAGTCGGTTCAGTTGGGCTCGACGTACAAGCTTTGATGCTTCACTTGGCTTTTGCTTTTGGCATTCGATTGTAATCGTCTATTATTATTGTGTTCAACTGTGTTTGATGCTCTAGATTCGAATTCAGAATTAATTTAAGATCTCCCCAATCGGGTTGCAGCCTTCTTTGCCACTGAGAATAAGACAGGTTTCAAATTTTGTATTTCTTGTTTAATTTCTTTGTTTAAATTTCTGCTTCTTTTGCCGCATCTCAGATTTCACTTAGAAATAATGTGGTTTTGGATCTTCTTTCTGCTATAATTTCTCACTATCTACTGATTCGGTTTTCTCTTTGATTAATTTATTTGCCTTTTTCCCGTTTCATTTTGATCCTTTTTTTCTCTATCTGTTATTGTTTGTATTTCAGAGCTTTGTAAATTAGTATTTTAGTTCTTTTTTTTCTTTTGGTTCTTTGCTTGTTCGTTGCAAAAATCTGTTGTTTTTCATTTATTTTCTAAGAACTTTGATTCCTCTTGCTTTTTAATGGGCATATTTAAGAAAGGTGGAAAGTGTCACTTTGACTGTTTCTTCTATTTTGGTCAGAGTAGTTGAATGCATTGGAATGTTGTTTACCTGTATAACTAACAATTGTTGTTAACTTGAAATTCTTCGTGTGCATTTTGTAACAAGAACTTGGGAAAATGTGATACGAGTTAAAAGATGAAGTGAATTGACTGAAAAAATGGCATTCTCGCTACTTCCTATTTCCATGATTTTGTCTTAGGAGAATGGTTTATCTTAATGCACATGGGAATACATTGAAAATTGCTTCAAGCTGCTATCTTTATGAGTTGAGTTCTTGCCTGTTTGTATTTGATAGGGTTCCTAGATACAAGTGTTTCTAATGGTTTTGGATTTTTCCTCACTATACATACTTTTGCCAATGGTTAGAAGTGCATTCTGTAAGCTTATTGCATTTTTTGAACCCAGGAAGATATCTCCTATGCTTTAAATTGACACAGAAGTCTATGGTATTTCATTGGAGTAAAATTAAGTGAACCAGCCATGCAAAGAGACAGCAATACCAGTGCCCCATCAACAATGTCTGTGCGAGTAAGGCATCGCAAGCGCTCCATGGAGGTAAGTTACTCCAATTGAAAAACTCATCTTTTTGCTATTGTTCATCCTTTTGTCATGTCTGAGTGGTTCTGCACAAGCATATACATTCTCCATAAAATTCTTGTCAACCCTATCGAATTTGTATGGTGCATTTACATGTTTTTAGTATTTTGTTTAAATAGAAGAGTGTGCTCATCTGTGAACTAAGCTGTTCCTTGTAAATTATTTTCCTGATATTTCCAACTTTTCAGTGTACTTTGGTGAATAATTTTCACAGATCAAAGGATAGATTGAAAAATGGAAATGAAAATCATAAAGGGTGTACCTTTAAGTAAAGTCCACCATGATTACTCAAAGAGAATAAGTTTTTAATCTGGTATTGATTTCTTGTTGGTCTTTCTATACTTCTTTGGTTAGGGGCCTTGGCCTGCTCTTCATTTTATGGTTGAGAAGTGTCAATAAAAACTTTTCATGTTTATTAACTTGCTTGAGCATAGTACTTTATTTCATTTTGTTATCAACGTGCTTTTGGTTGGTAGGCTCTTCCTGACGCTAACAAAGAAAATGGAGGCCATTTACTGGTTGATGATCGAAATAAATACAAGTCAATGTGGATTCGTGCGCATTCAACCCTGTGGATGATTGGAGGCTTTGCCTTTGTTGTGTACATGGGTCACCTGTACATCATGGCCATGGTTGTTGTCATTCAGATATTCATGGCAAGAGAATTATTCAATCTCCTTAGGAGAGCGCATGAGGATAGGCATCTCCCAGGATTTAGACTTTTGAATTGGTAATTGTATTACATTTGTTTCTTGTGTCAAAACTTGTCTGAACTTTTATGCTGTCTTTTCCTTATTCTTCTTTCATCACAAACTGAATTTTAGTCTTTGGTGGCAAAAATAACCTCAACTGTCATGTTGTTTTTCCTAATTCTTCTTTAATCAGAATTGGATTTTAGTCTTTGATTAGTCTATTGTCTGAAACATTATGCCTCTTTTCAAATTTATCCATTTATTCATTTTTTTCAGGCACTTTTTCTTCACTGCAATGCTATTTGTGTATGGACGTATTCTCAGTCAACGTCTTGTCAACACTATGACTCCAGACAAGGTCCTCTATCGACTTGTGAGCAGCCTAATCAAGTATCATATGGTTATCTGTTATTCATTTTACATTGCAGGTATGTTTTATACATTATGAGTTTATGACAAATATATTTATTAAACTGAAATTTGAAGTGGCAGCTGTAGAATGGATTTATTTATTGCTTTCCTTGTGTTTTCTTATTATGCTTGTGAAATTTGCTTAGGTTTTATGTGGTTCATTCTTACGTTAAAGAAGAAGATGTACAAGTATCAATTTGGCCAGTATGCATGGACACACATGATTCTTATTGTGGTGTTCACACAGTCCTCTTTCGCTGTAGCCAACTTTTTTGAAGGAATTTTCTGGTAGCTCAATGTTCTCCATCCTCTTTCAATTTCTTATTCTAATGCAAGATTGAGTGCAATTCTTCTTGTCTTTAATAAAGGTGTTAAAGATGTATTTAGACTGTTGGAACACTACCTTCTTTTTATCTTTTCTATTTGTATTTTGATTGTGACATGTTAAATGATTTTATTTTCCATTTTATGACCCCTGGAAGGAGTAACTCGATACTTTGTTAGACGGAAGACTTCCCAATTGTTTTGCTGGCATGCAGGTTGTAATCCCAGCTATTGCTATCTCTTTAATTTCTCCATGCTTGTTTTGAATAATACATTACCAACAAATGGAAGTTTTTTTGAATAACTCAATATGAAATTATTGTTTGGAGTTGAATAAAAAGAAATTTATCATTCTCGGAGGGTCTATATTCTAATATTTGAGGTAAAGAGCAAAAGTTGCATAGAATCTATCAATTAGATACCTAGGGCTGCTTGTTTTGAGAATTTATTACTATGATTGGTTGGCAACTGAAAGTTGAAATTATGCACCAGTTAACTGGGGAGTCAGAATCTGTATTGGTGAACTGTACAGTCTCTTTGAATTTGTGGATCAGCAAGATGATGAGGGTGCGGGTTCCTTCATCTTTTCATAACAGAGTTAATTCTTGCTAATAGGGATCATCTTTTGCAAATCACAGAGGCCATACAGATCCTTAAAAATGCAAATTTCTAGTGGAACAACATTTTTAGTGGATCTTGATTTTTTTGTTTTTCCATAATTGTGTATTGACCTTGGTAAAATGGTTTTCTTTGGGAATTGCTTAGAAGCATTCCTGTTTCTTTTATTTTTTTCTCCCAAATACAATTTGCCATAATTACCGACCTTTTGTTGCACATATATTTATCACTAATGATAATTAAAAGATTCTTTACTCTCGTGGATCTAGAAATCAGTATCGACTCCATGTATCCTGCATTCCTTATCTTGCAGCTTCTATTTATTATTATATTCCATGCGATCAGACTTTGTAGTCTTTCACTTGCTTACTGATGGATGAAATGTTCTGGTGCTAATTTTACAATTATAGGTTTCTTTTCCCAGCATCACTAATTGTCATCAATGACATTTTTGCCTATATTTGCGGTTTCTTCTTTGGAAGAACTCCTTTGATCAAGATATCTCCAAAGAAAACTTGGGAGGGATTCATTGGAGCATCTGTCACAACTATAATCTCTGCATTTGTGGTGAGCATAGATTTTGTTCCTTGTCCAAACATAGCTAAAAGAATCTGCTATGCATTGAGAACTAGTTTCAGCGATATATTGTCTTTAGTAGAGTATTGCTTCTGTATCTATCTTTTGGTTTTCCCAAATGGCTGTTAGGAGATGTTAACCATTATGGTAGTGATGACTATGAATCTTAGAAACCATCGTGTTCTCTCTGTTTTTGGTTTGTCATTGTTTTCTGTAGAGGGGTCTTTGATTTTACAACTCTTCAACTTAAACAGTTTCATTTGTTTTGAAAAAACTGCCACTTTTTTCATGTCATGCAACAACTGAGTTTTCTGACTTAGATGGTATTATTTACTACTTATGACTGGCCAGTAATTGTTTGTAATTGCAGTTTTAGGATTCCTTTTCGTATAATATCTCTCAGTTATCATGCTTTGGAATGTTATGATTTCTAACGTCATCTAATTTCCAATTGAGCATGGAGTGCCTCAAATGGATTTGGCAATAATAGAGTTAATGGGTTTTCTGCTTGCTTATGTAGCTCGCAAACCTCATGGGTCGTTTTCAATGGCTGACATGTCCAAGAAAGGTATTAATTCTGTTTGATCATTCTGTCTCATGACAGCAAATCATAGTACGCAAATTGTGAAAGAAGTTTCTTGTATGCAGGATTTATCCACTGGTTGGCTTCAATGTGATCCTGGGCCTTTGTTTAAACCAGAGTATTGGACACTACCTAGGTGGATTTCTCAACGGGTAAGTTGTTTATGAGCTTGAAATTGTTCTCTTTTTCTCCCGCTTTCTCTTTCTGAATGTTTTCCTTTATCTTTTATGTACTATGTTCTGAGATCTTTTTTCTGTAATTGAACTTCTAGTGCCTTTTATCATTCTTAACAGTTTCCTTGGAAGGAAATCTCAATTCTACCAGTTCAATGGCATGCCATCTGGCTTGGATTGTTTGCATCCATAATAGCGCCTTTTGGTGGATTTTTTGCAAGTGGTTTTAAAAGAGCTTTTAAAATTAAGGTACATGACAGTTTTAGCTTCCACTAGATACACTGGTAAAGTAGTTGACATGCATGGCATATTCTGCAAGCCCTAGATGATGATACTGTCTGCTAATTTCATTTCCCTCCATTTTTTACAGGATTTTGGTGATAGCATTCCCGGTCATGGTGGAATCACAGATAGAATGGATTGCCAGGTGAGATATACTGAAAAGTGTTATGCTCGTGATATTCTGATTATGATGATGTTAGAGCTTCTATTTTAGTCTCACTTCCGACCCTATTGATTATTGCAGTTGAACATTATTTTTTGTTTTCTTTGTGCCAAAATCTTGTTATATTTTTGCCTTATTTCCTTCTTTGGCACACTTACCTTATTCTGCCTGCCTGCTCAATTCAGTACTTGCCATTGATTTTATACATAAAGCAGCATATTCTGCTCTTGTATTATATACCTTGTATGTCATTGGTGAAGAGAACTTGAAAATCAAGGTTTGGTTGAATGTTACAAATCTGCATACCACTAATGGCTTTATCTGATACTGAATGCAGCTTTTCTATGGCATTAAGTTTATCCAACGCATGAATTCCATTCTGACGCATATATTTCATTAATGTAGATGGTTATGGCTGTGTTTGCATATATTTATCATCAATCATTTGTCGTGCCCCAAAGCCTCTCGGTTGAAATGGTTTTGGAACAGGTAAACCCTGCAGTTGCAAATATCTTTTGGTGTATTTCCTTCGTGGATTATCTAACCATCATACCTGTGATCGATGGTTGGTTTTGCAGATATTGACAAATCTAACATTGGAAGAGCAGCAAGCTATATACGTAAAGCTTGGGGAAATAATTCAGGAGAGGCTGATCGGACATTCTTGAATGAGCCGAAGACCGAACTGTATATTAGTTACTCTATGCCCACCGAAATGTTGGCCTAGCAACTGAAAGGAAGAAAATGTATTGATATGGTGTTGCGACCCCATTTGTAGTGCTCTTTTTACTAAGATGGAGGTAATTATTTCGTGTCTACATTCTATACCATGTTATTAGCCAAGAAGCATAAGCATTACTTAAAGATTGCATCCTTCATCGCCTTCATTCCTCTCTTCATTTGATGTTCTCGGTCACGGGACAATGCGGTGCGGGAAGATGCAACTCGAAGCAGTCTGAAAACAATGGAAGCCATTTATATTATGAAGACAGCAATTTCTAGTAAGACCCCGAAGATAAAATTTCTGTTATAGTTAAATAAATTCTATGGCTTTTATGCAGTTGGTTGCTAGAAATATGATTCTGATAGTGCAATACTCTTTGATGTTTAGCTATACCTTGACGACTCCCTTAACAGTAGCTCTGCCCACGTAATTGAATAGGTTTTGGTTCCTAATGAGATTTAATGATTATATCTTGATCCATAAAGAACGATTAAACAAAATCATGAAATATTTGGAAGCTAAATCGACATGGCATTGGTCCGGCCCAGTGCGAGTTGACATGATCCAAAGGCAGATTCGCCTAAGTTGACTAGACTTTAAACCAGGTTGGATTTTTTTTTTAATTTCTGAATTTTAGACTGTACTGAGTTGGGCATTAATTTTTTATATCAAATCTTTTGTTCAAATCTTTTATTCCAGTTATTTTGTTTTAATTTTGTTTTATTAAATTTTATCTATACATTTATATGAGGTTCACATAAATGTGTGGATAAAATTTAATGAAAAATTATAGGAACACCATATCTAGAACAGGAGATCTAATCCCTTAATATTTAGACACGTTTGAGCTGGATCAAGCACAATGCCATCTCTTTAAGTTAAAGCTATGATGCCAGTCAAAATAAGCATGAATAGTTTCTTAATTGTAGGGACTCGTTTACTTAGAGTGTTCAAAGTAACAAGTTGAGACGTAATAATTTTATACAAGTTTATGAGACCTAATAATTTTATATGTGAGTTTATCATTTAGTTCGGTAAGTTATTTATTTAGAATATGCAATTCAATAATTATTAATTGGTGTATATTACGAGATAATTTTAGAAAAAGATTTAAAAATAAATTTATTCGTATGATTATTTTTATTGAGTTTTGAAAATTTTATAAAAATCAAATAATTATTAAAATTTTGAATTTTTAATATCTACATAGTTATCTAACATTAATATATATTTATTTATAGCAAAAAATTTATTATAAACAGGGAAAATTAAATATTTATTTTGGTATTTTTTTGCCTAAAACCATACATGTACCTTAAGCAGTCCATAATTTTCCTGGTATGGCCCTAGAAGCCCAAATCTATCCATAACCCAATTGCACCCTTGTAACCAATCCATGGTCGCCTTGTGCCTCCACTTGGCCCCAGTTAGTGGACGGTCTAGATTTAAGCAAGATGTTTACATCTTCAATTCCATTTCCTATTGCGAGCACACAAGCGAAGCAGGAAGGGAGCGCAGTGATCAGAAGCAGCAGAGGCAGACATAGAGCAATGTTCCTGCGGGCAATTGCACGGCCGTTGATGGCCAAGGTGAAGCAGACGACGGGGATCGTGGGACTAGATGTGGTCCCGAATGTAAGGGAAGTATTGGTCAGTCTCTATACCAAAACCCTAAAGGAGATCCGGGCTGTGCCGGAGGCCGAAGGCTACCGAAAGGCGGTGGAGAGCTTCACGAAGCACAGACTCAAAGTGTGTTGAGGAAGAAGATTGGGAGATGATTAAGAAAAAGCTCCGTTGCGACCAGGTCGAGGAGCACATCGAGGAGGCTCAAGACGAGCTCAAACTCATCGACAAAATGATTGGTCCGTTATATTTCTAACCGTTTCTGTTTTTACTAACCTATTGTGTTGTAGATGGTGACAATGTTATATATTATATGTAGATATCTGTTCCTTGGAGCTTATGAATTGTCATATAGAAGAAGTTGGATTAGTCTGTGAAATTGCTGCAATATGCGAAGGCTGTAATATTCTCTTGCAATTAGGGATGACAAATTAGCTAGTAAGTCAGGTTTGTCCGGGATATAGATTCGGTATTCAACTAGATTGGGTAGGGTTTGGGGTTTAGACAAAATTTTTCAACCTTATTAATATAGAAAGTAGTCAAAGACAGTGAAATGGTATGAATATTGTGGTATCTTTCATTCTCAATCACTGAATGTTATATACAAAAGAATTATTTACATGCAGCTAGTAGGAGTGTTCGTGATAAGGTGACTTGACCGGATCATAAATAATCTAAACCTGAACCTGAATTTTAGGTTCGGCAATTTTACGAACCTGAATCTAAAGAACCTATAAGATTGGTTAACCTATTTTCAGGTTTGGTGTTAATGGATATTTTGTATTAATTTTTGATACGTAATTTGCTAAACTCTTGTCTATTTAATATTTAAGTTGTACTAATTGAAAGTTATTTGTTTTAATTTTAGACACATTGAATTTGGAAGGTGACGTTGGTTGCAAGAGTTTTTGAGAATGAACAAAAAAGTGGACTACAAGTTAAACTGTCACACATCAGCTACAGTAAAAAGGAGGTAATTTGTGTCAATTTTGGTGGCTTAGGCGTGGGCTGTGTGGAAAGAATAAAAGAAAAACAAAGAGCAAAATAGGGCTGGAGGCGTGAATTAAGCAGCAACAGGTGACGTGAAGTAGGCAGTTGGTGGAGGAGAGAAGCTTTTAAAAAACTTAGAAGACTTAGGGAGTTGGAGACATATAAAATACGGACAAAACTCTCCTAAAATCACGTAGAAAGTTGGCAGCAAAAGGAGAGAAAATGCAAACAGCTGGTGGCGTGAGTAAAAAAACTGTGCTGGAGGCATGAGTAGAGAGGGACGAAGAATGAGTTTTGCGTGGGACCAGAAAATTAATTACATAGGGAGAAACCAAAGCAGTTGCAGTATAGGGATAAGAGAGCAGCGTGAGTGTGTTTATTTGACAAAAGAGGACTAGAAAACGTTGAAGAGACTGGCGTAAAAAGTGAAGAAAAAAATGTGTGAAGTTAGGCGTGAATGTGAGCTGAAATATGGAATTAAAAAAAGAACAAAAAAAGCTCAACTCCATCACCTACTAAAACACAAATTTTTTTCTTCACTTTTTGCGCCAACCTCTTTAACATTTTCCAATCCTCTTTCGTTAAATAAACACACTCAAGCTGCTCTCTTATCTCTGCGCTGCCACTGCTTTGGTTCTCTCTATGTAATCAATTTTTTGGTCCCACGCAAAACTTATTCTTCGTCCCCCTCTACTTACGCTTCTAGCACTGTTTTTTTGCTCACGTCACCAGCTGTTTACATTTTCTCTCCTTTTGCTGCCAACTTTCTACGTGATTTTAAGGAAGTTTTGTCCGTATTTTATGTCTTTAGCTCCCTAAGCCTTCTAATCTTTTTAAAAGCTTCCCTCCTCCACCAGCCCTGTTTTGCTCTTTGTTTTTCTTCTATTCTTTCCACACAACCCATGCCTAAGACACCAAAATTGACGCAGATTACCTCCTTTTTATTGTAGCTGATGTGTGACAGTTTAACTTGTAGTCCACTTTTCTGTTCATTCTCCAAAACTCTTGCAACCAAAGTCACCTTCCAAATTCAATATGTGTCTAAAATTAAAACAAATAACTTTTAATTAGTGCAACTTAAATATTAAATGGACAAGAGTTTAGCAAATTACGTATCAAAAATTAATACAAAATGTCCATTAACAATACCCTCACACTTGACAACCAACGTATTATGTCATTTCATTTTTAACGAAAATCAAGTTATTGCAATTTCTTAAAATTCGACAAACTCGAGTATCAAGCTACATCACGTATCATAATATTTTCATCAATGTACATAAACAAAATCAAAGGAAGATATCTTTGATCAAAAGCAATTATTAAAATGGACTTTCTTCACGATATTCACTCATGTCGCTTAAGTGTACAAAGGTTGTGTTTCGCTCAAAGCTTCCTCTAAGAGATTACACTGCTATAGGCTTGCAAATTCACCTATTTTTTTCACTACATAAAGTACATGCCATCATGGATCAAAAGGGCTTTTATTAAGAGTTGTAATGAAGCTAAAGTTAAGGTGAGGTAAAAAGGTTAAAGGCTACTTACAAGCATTCACAAAGTATTAAGTGACATGGGACAATCAAAAAGAAATTTTGAAATGTGCAAACAGAAACACGTGATTACAACTACTCATCACTCTCCAATGCGCTGTTTGATCTCTTTTTTCTTGTTTTTTTGTTTTTTTAATAACAATAAACATAAAAGATTTTTTGTTTTTTTTGTAACAATAAACATAAAAGAAGTTAGTAGTAGCATAAATCAACAACAACTAAATAAATGTACCTCTAAAAACATCTCAGAATAGCATGTAAAACAAAAGTCCCTAAATCAAGGAATCAACTACTTAGTACTTCATTCAACTTGTGAAAAGGTTAGGCTAAAAGATTTTCAGGTTTCAACGCAATGTGATTAATACGAAAACAACAAGGTTAAAGGCTCAAAGGGGTTAACAAGGAAAAAATAACTTGGTGGGTCATTTAAGCTAAAGGTTAAAAGCAAAGAAGGCCTTTATCATGTCCATAAAGCATGTAACTAGCAGTACCAAATAGGTTCAGAGCAAGTTCTGAACGTAATTCACATAAGAAAGCATCACATACAACAAAGAAAGTAAATGATTATGAGATGCATCACATGACTCAAGACCTCACATATGTTTAAATAAAATCCATCAAAATTTTATACATTGCCTCATCACTCAGCATCAGTTATTAACTAAATTTATGCAATTGACTACTTTAATTAATCTACATGGTTCACTATCCTTTCAAGCTGCCTAGTCTAAGTTCATGCATATAACTCAATTTTTTATCTAACTATTTTAACAGAATCGTATAGTCAAATTCATCACAAATAGGACCCAAGTTAGTTACCAAAAGAGTCGCAACTATTCAAGTGTGTATTTCTCAACATCAACATCAATATCATTAGCATGCATATAATCTGAAGAAAAAAAATGTGTGAAGTTAGGCGTGAATGTGAGCTGAAAGATGGAATTAAAAAAAGAACGAAAAAAGCTCAACTCCATCATCGACTAAAACACGCAGCCCTCACATACACTCTATATACACACGTTGAAGCTGGAGGTTGAAAAAAAAGGAGCGTGAGGCAGCTGGTGATTAAAAAAAAGAAGTTAGCAGCTGTTAGAGACAAGAGGATGAGAGCAACTCAACATACTCTCCACTCACGTTATACCACAAAGAGAGGGACACGTTGAGCTGGTGGAAGCAAGCAGCGTGGGTGTGTGAGAAGAGTGAAACAGCTGGTGGCTTAGGAAATATACATGTTACAGCTGTGTGTGTGTCTGGAAAAGAAGAGAGTGTGTGCTGGTGAGTAGAGGAAAAACTTTAGCTGGTTGGGAATTTAAGAAGACACGTTAGAGCTGGGAGAATGAAGGTTTGAGACCTTAGCTGGGTGTTAAGTAACAAACGAAGCATCCACGTTGAGGTTGAAGCAGCTGAAGGACGCAACCCTCCATTGGTGGACAGCAACGCAGCATCTGATGGCAAAAGGGACAATAACAAAACATAGATGGCTGGTGGAAGAGAAGAGTTGTGCGTGAACGAGAGGGTTGGAACGTTGGCGACAGCTGGTGGCAATAAAACGAAGAGAAGGAGCCAACAAAGGAGAAGAGACGTGTATGAATAAGGTGGACACAAACCTTATTTGTCATGTCAATGAATAGTAATAAAAGAGGAGAAGGTCGGCCACGAGAACAGATCACCTGTCCAAGATTTTCCTGTCACACTCTTTCCATGACACCATGTGCGTCAATAGAAGACAGGAGCATGAGAAGAGTTGTAGTGTTGTAATGAATTTGAATGGGAGGACCACCAACTTATTTGTCACATCAGTGAAGTAGGAAAGAGGGAGATAACTGTAGTAGCAAAGTCAGTGGGTTGTTAGTTCGGATAGATAGTTTGTTATATATTTGAAATAGTATTGTTGATAATAGATGCTAACAGTTAGTATTTGA
>JANIHZ010000007.1:57387107-57398123 GCA_027478365.1 Erythroxylum rufum
ATTTGCAAATATTAATATAAAAATGTACGTGGGTTAAAAGGTCATTTATAGTCTGTCTAAATAATCACATCAGGACATTGACTTGAAAGTCTCCTCGCGGTGCAGTTTCAAAAGTAGACATTAAAGCATCTAATCAGTTATTTCTCTGTTCCAGATAGTTCTTCGACTCTCCCATGGCTTCCGATCTCGAAAAGAAGGCGAAAGAGGCGTTCATCGACGACAACTTAGAGCTCGCCGTTGATCTCTATTCTCAGGCCATTGACTTTAACCCTAATAGCGCCGAGCTCTTCACCGACCGCGCTCAAGCCAACATCAAACTCAGTAATTTCACTGGTAATCCTCTATCTGTTCTTATCTTGTAAGAGAAATTTAAGTAAGGTAACTAGTTTTCTGCGGCTAGTGTGATTGGTAAAACAAAGAGAAATTTATGGAAGTTGGGTAATAATTTGTAATTAATTGAATTTGTATGGTGGTCTCTTGAGTATCTGAGTGTTACTATTTTGTTGTTTTCGTTATGGTTGTGGAAATGTTTACCTTTTGAACGGTATAAGCAAGGGATTTTGTTTATTCTAGTCTATGTAATGATATAGGATCAAAAGGTGAGTATCTACTATGTTTTCTTTTTGGGAAAGGTATCTACTATGTTTTATTAATTGTTTGCTTCGATGTTCAGAGGCGGTAGCTGATGCAAACAGGGCTATAGAGTTGGACTCCTCTTTCACGAGAGCATATTTGCGAAAGGGGTTAGTACGTTGCTGGATTTTGTTTTTAGTACTCTTGAATTTGACTGATATGTCTTATTTGCTTGGTACTTGCACGTGTATCTAAACGGACATTTGTTGTGGACAGCTGCTTAGGAAGTTCAGGTTGTGATGATGCGTCTTTATGCCTTTGATAGTTTCCTGGGTGATTTGCGTTTTGCCTGACCATAACTGGTTTTATGTCAAGGGCAACCTTTATATTCTATACAACAAATAATTTCTGGTATACAACTAGGTAATATATTTGACAATCAGATCCGAATTGTCTTAATCCCAGCTTGGTGGGGTTGTCTCATTCTGCTTTGTAGCCTTTGTTTTATTGTTTATTTATTGTGTTTTTCACCATATCATTATCATTGGCATTTGGGCCATCATATCAATGAAAAAGAAGAAAATATAAAATTGTTCTTTGAAATTTGTTCCCCTTTCCATTGATTGATATGTGCTTGCATTTAATCTTTGTTAACTTATGCAAACTATTAGATAGATGGTTAAGCATCTTCTTAGTTCTATGGTGGAGTGCGTGTTGTTTGATGTACTTATGCTACCTGTTTACATGAGAAGGTGATCTATAATTCGAAGTACATATTTTTAGTTGTTTACAAACCATATGTAGAGATTTGTGATTGCTACAGCACAAGCTTCTATAACATGCCTTTTCTCTTCTCTTTAGGTTGTTTGGTTAGTTGGCTGTATTTTCTTGTTTCAATAATTTCTTGGGAAAAAATTCCCATGCAGTTATTATAACTTGAAATTGTTTAGCGCCAGTATCCCTTGCAGACTTTTTTTTATTGCATTATTCTATTGCAGCATTGCGTGCCTGAAGCTTGAGGAGTATCAGACAGCTAAGGCAGCGTTAGAAACTGGTGCTTCTTTGGAACCAGGAGAGTCGAGATTCATTGATTTAATCAAAGAGTGCGACAAGCGCATTGCTGGTATGAAAATTTTGATCTTCTCTTGAGACTGATTTCTTGAATTTGAAGTTGTTCGTTGGCAAATAGCTGCATTCTGTCATAAATTGCATGTGATAAAGATAAAATTTGGTGTGCAATTTCAGAGGAAACCGGTCACTTTTCAAAGCAGACACCCGATGTCGCAAAGGATACTGCTTCCTTGCCAGATCCTCAGCCTGTTAGTGATGTCTCCAGTCAGGCAACAGCGGTACCACCTGCCAAGCCAAGATACAGGTTTGTGTCAATATTGGGGATTAATGTGTTTGAAGACCATGTCAGTCAAGGATGTGATTGATCTGGTGAATATTGCAGGCATGAGTTCTACCAGAAGGCAGAAGTGGTTGTTATAAGCATATTTGCGAAAGGCATACCTCCAAGTTGTGTTTCTGTTGATTATGGTGAACAAATAGTATGGACACCAACTGAACACTTCCTATTATTATAAATTTTATCAATATGGACAGTTGGATTAGACATCTTTCTGACATTGGTGTGTTGTTTTGCAGTTAAGTGTCAGCATTAATATTCCTGATCAAGAGGAGTACCATTTTCAACCTCGATTATTTGGGAAGGTTTTACATTAAACTTATGCTGCTTCAAAGCTCTTTGTATGTGTGTGTGAGAGTAGGCTGTTAATTTCTTGGCATTTACTTGTCCCATAAGAAAAAAAAGGTCGAGCAATATGTTTTTCCCATTTGGTTTTTTCAAGATCTTTAAGAAATTACTTATTCACAATCGTGCTTCACCATTCATAGTGCTCTTTTTCAACCTGTTGCTAATTCCACCTGTGTCTCACTAGAACCCCTTGTGATTATTGCAATGTATTCTTGACCATTTCTTTACTGCTAACAGATCGTACCTGCGAACTGCAAGTATGATGTGCTGTCCACAAAAATTGAAATCCGCCTAGCAAAAGCTGAACCAATACATTGGACCTCTCTTGAATACAGCAAGGAACCAGCAGTCTTACAAAGGGCTATGGTCGTCTCTGGTATGTAATAAATCTAGTCTGATTGTGCATCTCCTGTGCCTCTTTTAACCTTTTACGATGCTAGTTCTTTAGTCCGTGGTTGCCTCAAGGAATCATTTTGTTCCCTATTTTTTAAAATTCCACCCTATTTACTTTTTAATGTTCGTATAATCAAGCCATTTAAACAAGATAGCAGTATGTATAACTCATTGAATCATTTATATTGGATGGCACAATGGATATGTCCTAGATACCCGGTATAGTTGATTCTAAATGTAATTGTTGCTACAATGTGAAATTCCATGAAGAATCTTCAAATTTTAGAACAAAAAGGCCTTCTCCTTAATCTTAATAGGATGATGCTGATTCTTGTTGGTTTCTCTATTTGTTGCATTGTATGAGTGGTTTATGCTATATGTATAGTGTCATTAGACTGTCAAACATTACTTCTGATGCTGGTAATCTTACTTTCTGTCGGACTTCACAAACCAGGAGCAGGATCTTCTAGGCCCAGTTATCCCTCCTCAAAACCAGGAGGTACAGATTGGGATAAGCTTGAATCCCAAGTAAAGAAGGAGGTAATTTTTCTGATTTTGCATCATCTTTCTCATGCTTCTGTGTTTATCACTACAAGATTTAGATGTAACCAAATTCTCAATCAACGGGCGTGATGTCATTATTTGAATCAGGAGAAAGAAGAAAAGTTAGATGGTGACGCAGCTTTGAACAAATTTTTCCGAGAGATATATT
Source organism: Erythroxylum rufum (assembly GCA_027478365.1). Taxonomy (NCBI): domain Eukaryota; kingdom Viridiplantae; phylum Streptophyta; class Magnoliopsida; order Malpighiales; family Erythroxylaceae; genus Erythroxylum; species Erythroxylum rufum. The sequence goes on from JANIHZ010000007.1 coordinate 57,390,542, forward strand.
CAGACGCCGATGAAGACACTAGAAGAGCCATGAGCAAATCTTTTGTAAGATTTTCATACTGTTTATATGCAGTACTTTTGCTTTGCCAAATACCAAATATAGGTTTAAAACGACTACAAGGCAGATTATGATTGAGCAACGAGCAAATATAGGCTCTTGTGTTAATTTCTTGCCCTTTTTCGGGTTTGTCTTGCAGGTAGAGTCTAATGGAACAGTACTATCAACAAACTGGAAAGAAGTTGGGTCTAAGAAGGTTGAAGGAAGTCCTCCAGAAGGCATGGAGATGAAGAAGTGGGAGTATTGAGCTTTTGATAGTGTGTTTTGAATATATGTTAACTGGTCGGTGCAATTTTGATCTTTAAACTACGTTTAGTTCCTTCTACTTCAGGATTTCGCACTTCATGATAAACAAACGGATGTTAGTATTGTGTCGTGTTTCCTTCTTGTTGGCCACGCATTTGTTCTGAATGTGCGCAAAACTGCTCCTTCATTCACCCTTTCATGCCACTGAACCTGGCCTGCTTCTAAATGTACGAACCGCGCCCTTTATTTGCGTCAGTCTGGTTTTCTTCTACTCTTTGTTTTGCACTTACTAGTTCATGCCATCTTTCATTTCATTTTCTAAGACAAGATAGGGATGTTTTTTTATTTCATTTCTTGATGAGATGGTAACAATTAGTTTGAGAGTTACATAGACTTAACTTTTTTTCATTTCAATCTTAAAATCTCACCTATAATTTACCAAAAAAAACATTTCACCTAGAGCCTATTATTTAAATTTCAGTATCATATCGTTTTAGATTTTTGAATAAGTAAAAAATGATTAACAGAATATGGTAAAAATAACTGTGTAGAAGTTAAATAATATCACAAGTGATTAGTGATAATTTTTAAAATATGATTATTAAAATAACAATATTATAATTAGTTCTTAGCTTTATTTTATCTTTTGTCTGTCTTAAGAATGACAAATTTTAGTCCGTACAGTTAACGAGTTTGATTTGAATTAACTGAATTTTGAGTTTAATTTATGTTTAAATTTTATTAAAAAATTTAATTAAAATTATAACATTAATTTTTAAAAATTGAAATTATAGATATTGAAGTAGGCTTCACTATTCGTGTTTCAGGTTGTCTAAACCCGATTGGACTTGGGTTTGGATCAGAAATTTTCGACTCTGATCTAGCTTCTACTCTTCCTTTCTCCTTTTCTTTGCATTATTATTCTTGGTACCTTTAGGTAGACTTTTAACCTACCCATCAATCTGGGGCCAGGTTGTTCTGTGCGCAACTTAAATGCTTTCTAGAGTTTTTGGGAAGTTAGGTAAGGAGCTAGAGTGCCACTAAGAAGCAGGGTAGGTAAGAGTTCTGCTTCCTATTGGACAATGTCACCATCTTTAGCTATTCTCTAACGAAGAAACAGCTCTCTGATTTTGGATGCTGGGAACCCCACATGCTTTTAAAGCCTGCAATGGCACTTTAATATTACTAGTTCGCTTTCTGCAATAGAATACCTTCCACGTAGTTAGAGTTTCTCTTAAATGAGTGGTGTGATTTTTATGTATTTATTATTCTAAAAAGTACAAGTTTAAATTCAGTTAACTTGAAATGATTGAAGATGGTAAATTAAAAATAAAATATGTTAAATTTATAAATATTACTCGAATTATAATTATTATTTAAATTATAAGTTCTTTAAATAATTAGTATAAAATTTATATTTCATAAATATTAAATATTTTTATAATTTGTACATTTCAAACTTCAGATTAGATGCTTCAATTTCACCCAAAAACATAAAGAGAAAAAGATGCTGTGAGTTGTTAGAGCATGTTAACATTGTACATAATTCAACTGCTACACAGTCTTGATGGATTCACAATAGTTTAATTATTCTGTCTTCTTCGATGGATTAAAGACAGAAAGTCAATATATCTAAATTATTTAAAGAGCACTTGATTTAAAAATTAATAAATTAAATAAACAAAATGTACACTAAAAGTCAGTATGGACCATTCCTCGCACCAAACTCGCTCATCCTATATAAACAAGTTGGAACATTTCAGTGTGGCCCTCAACCTTTACTTGCACACAACTATGAAGGAAGTCATTGTTCTGTATCCAAATGCAGGCAGAGGCCATTTGGACTCCATGGTTGAGCTGGGCAAGCTTATAGTCAACCACTATCCTTCACTGTTAGTTACCGTCGTAATCTCCGCCCCACCGCATGAAATTCCCACCACTCTCACCTATACTCAAGCAGTCTCTGCCACCACTCCCTCCATCACTTTCCTTCAACTCCCCACCGTCACTCCGCCTCCTATCACCTCATTTACTGAAGAAACTATAATATCCCAGTTCTTTGAGATAGCTGTGCTCAACAACTCTAACCTTCACAATGCACTCTTAAACGTCTCTAAAACCTCCAAGATCAAAGCTTTAGTTCTGGATTTACTTTGTGCTTCTGCTTTTGAAGTCTCTACTAGCCTCAACATTCCTACGTACTTTTTCTATACTTCTGGAGCAAGTGGCCTATGTATGTTACTTCACTGGCCGACCCTTATTAACGACACCACGAGAGATTTCAAAGCACTCAATACCACCATTAACATACCTGGTGTACCTCCAATTCCATCAGAAAAGTTTCCACTATCTGCTGTGGATCGATCAAGCAAAGTGTTTAGGTATTTCGAGGACGTCGGGCTCCAAATGGCCAAATCTGCAGGTATCATCGTCAATACGTTTGATTTGCTAGAACAAAGGGCACTCGAAGCGGCAAGAGGAGGGAAGTGCACAAGTGATGGATCTTCTCCTCCAATCTATTGCTTAGGACCGATAGTGAAAATAACTGAGGATAAGGCTGAGCATGATTGCTTAACTTGGCTTGAGTCACAACCTAGTAACAGTGTATTGTTTCTCTGTTTTGGTAGTAGTGGAGTTTTCTCAGCTAAACAAACGAGAGAGATCGCCATTGGATTGGAATCGAGTGGTGTCAGGTTCTTGTGGGTAGTTCGTGATCCATTGCCTGAAGATGGTGCTCAGAGCAATCCAACGAGCTTGGAATCATTTTTGCCTGATGGGTTCATGGAAAGAACCAAAACTAGGGGTTTTATAGTGAAGTCATGGGCACCACAGGCTGCAATACTGAACCATGGTTCGGTCGGTGGGTTCGTGACACACTGTGGATGGAACTCGATCCTTGAAGCAGTATGTGCGGGGGTGCCCATGTTGGCTTGGCCTCTCTACGCAGAGCAGCATCTGAATAGAGTTTCACTGGTGGAGGAAATGAAAGTGGCTTTGCCCGTGAATGAGTCTGAAAACAGGTTTGTGAGTGCTCACGAGTTGGAAATGAAAGTGAGGGAATTGCAGAACTCGGAGACGGGGAAATGTCTGCGAGATAGAGTTGCCATTCTCAGGAAAGAAGCTCTAATGGCCACTAGCAATGGAGGATCATCGCGTGTTGCTTTGGCCAAGCTTGTGGAGTCTTTTAGAAATGGTTTTAGCAACTAAGTTTTTTCTTCAAACACCTTAAAACAAAAAGATAGCATCATTGTCACTACATTGTTTTCTTCATCTCCGTTAATGGTGATATGGAAGTGGAGGCAGGTGCGATTTGACGAGTGGGATGTGGTTTGGAGGAATGCTAATTCTCTAACCACATAGTTATGAAAATTTGTCCTGCAATACAAACTTCATTTGCACGTATTGATATAGTTTTCAAAAAAAGTGTCTAACTGGTGAGGAAGTGGCAAGAAAAATGAGAGAGATAAAAGGTAAATTATATCCTACAATTCTAAAACATTAACCAGGATGTTAAATTTCATAATAATGCAGAGCCTGGAAAATTTTGATAATACGTAACTTTACTCTTACATAATAGAGATGATATTTTCAGTAGACTCATGTATAGATGTAAATATAATTTAAAAAATAAATATATAAAACTGACATGTTAAAAAATTATGTAAATAAAATTATGATAAATATATAAATAAATAGTAAATAAAACATTGATATGATAAAAAACATGATTAATCAAAATCTGAAAACTGGAGAACAAAGTATGTGCTTACTGCTAAAAGATGATAATTTCTAATTCAAAATTAATCTCCATTATGATTTAGTCAACTTTGAAGCGGATCGATGCCACTTTTTTCTTTTGCTTTTTCTTTTATCTTTGCTTGATTCTCTTGTTTCCAGCTGATAACAGTTGTAAAGTCATATATCTCGTTTCAAAATTCAACTCTGCAGTTGAAATTTTGCTGACTCGTGAGAAATTTAAGAAGGTACATAACACGCAACTCATAATGAAATAAATAATTATCAGACATGATTTGAGAATAGGTTTATTAGATTTTTTAATATGGGTAGAATATAGAGCTTATTAATAAAAATTAAGCTTGAGTCAACCAATTTTAAAATAACTAGAACTAACTATTTGGATAGATGAATCTTACCACCTATAAACTCTTTAACATATTCATATTTAGGCAATATAGGATATTCTAACACTCATCGAACCGTTAGGACTGGACATCTAGATGGTTGGTGAAGTTCTAGTTGCTAAAATGTCCAGAAGGGTAGATTTTCCAGCTCCACTTGGACCAACAATGGCGAGAATTTGAGATGGATACGCTGTGAGGGAAACGTCCTTTAGGATATAGATTGGTGGAGGTGTTGTGCAGGGTTTAAATGCGAAAATGGAAGCAAAGTTGTTTGAAACGGCAGAAGATTTGAGATAGGAGATTGATGAGGCTGTTAGTTTGTATGTTTTGAGCGATGATGGTGATCGTGGTGGTGGTGAAGTTAGGCTTTGATCTTCCATGGAAGAGAAGAGGAAGGAGAAGAATAAAATCAAACGAAGAAGAAAAGTTGAGATTTGATGACAGAAACCAGAAGATATTGTTGACCGTAATTCAATTATAATAATGGTAGCAGAATAGAAGGAAAGGAAATGAGAAAGTTGGTATACTTTCTAGCTGGCCAAACGTCTTATCAATGGCCTCTGAAGAAGAGTGGTCTTATAATAGTTTATAAACTAAAAGAGAAACTCACTTTTTAAAATCTTTTTTTTGAGTTTGTGAGGAGATATTTTAACATTAAATAATAAATTTGATTTAAGTAATTATTTATGAATTTCCAAATTCTTAAAATTAAAAAATGTTCAATTTTTTTACTTTATTTAATTTTTATTATAGGTCTTCAATTTTAAGTTATAAATTATGTTATTTCAGATATAGATGTTTTGAATAACAGAGAAAGAGTGATTCAATAATCAAATTAAGGTTGAATGAGTCTTTGTGGTGTCATTAAAATTACAATGTTTTATAAGATAAGAAGTTAACTCTTCAATTGGTATTTGGTAAAGTAAAATTTTGTTAATGTATTTATCAATCTAAAAATTACAAGTTTGAGTTATAAATATAAAAATTATAATTAAAAAATAATTTATTTTATTCTCGCTTTAAAAAAACCAATATTAAAATAAAAGATACGATATTTTCCTAATTCAATAAAAATAATAATAAGATTTGCTTAAAATAAACTTCTTACATAGATTAAATAAATTTACTAATACGATAATTCAATTTAATTCTTAAATTTTGATTAAAATTATTAATGTTTTAGTCTATAGAGCATAGAAAAACAGGATGCTGACCTGCTTAGCTTAGAGGTTAGAGCATTGTATTTAGGCCCCAACCTTACATAAGGATAAGAAGGATATCTGTTTAAGGCCTACTCTTGATCAGTTTCTATTTTACTTTTTTTTTATTCTTTATAAAGACTCACTTTTAATATTCATAAATAATAAAAAAAGTTAAAATATGGGTTTTTTTACTCTGTCCTCTATTTATTTTATTTTAAAATTTTTGAAAAAACAAAAATTACCCTTTTCCATGTCAAGGTAAATGAGTAAAAATGAGAACCATGCAATATTTTATGCTACTTTTGCTCGTAAATGATAAAATTATACACTAGTGGATTGTGAGTGGAGAAGTAAGAAGCCTTTCTTCTCTCTCTGGTCCTCCGAATCTGAGTCACGAATTCAAAACTGTTCTCTCTCTCTCTCTCTCAAATCCCAATCATCGCGTGTCCTTGTCACTGGTTAAAGCAAGCATCATGAATAGCCTTCGCTTGACGACGAATACAATTGGCTGGTCCGTGATCCGTCTTACCACAGAACATGTAACAGAGACAGTTGTCACATAATCATGTCTGAGAAACATGATGCGAAAATGGATATGAGAACATACGTGTTAGATATTTCACATTCAACAGATCATCATCGCGTTGATTATGTTAAATAGGATTATTTTATATGCATATAAAATAAAGAATTACATATTTGAATTCTTATTGTAGTTTCACCAATTAAAGAATTTTTGTTACCAACTTTAATTGGAGAGATCTTCTCGTCACCTTCGATACTCTTGATGAAAGAAAATCACGTAAAAATATACACTTAAATGTATATACATAGAACGTTTCGTTCTTCGTATAACTACCTTTTGTAGTTATTTCAAGAGCATTGGCTATTATACTCTTTATAGGTGTATAAGAGTCATTATCTTCTACTCACATATAATGGGCTTAATCTCATTAAAAATAAACTCTGCAATGCTCATACTTGTTCAATAGCTGGTGTGACTAACATACGACGAGAGCACATTGCCATATATCTATTAGGAGTATATGACATATCGATTAACAAATTGATCCTAGGACTTAAGTGTTCTAGAGTAGACATTGTATGCTATACTCTAAGTCATATCTCACATTTATACTTTTCTTTGATCTTATTTAGTTTCTTGAGTCATAACTGTATTCAAATTCTCTACTAAAGAGACAATAGCTATCTATGAATACCTTTCATGCGAGTCAATGATCTAAAATAAATGACCTTTCTCTGTTCTCAATTATCTTTTGAATTAAATTTAATTTGCTTTCCTAGACTTATTCCATAAGATCGCATCTTGCATGATCTTCTAGCAACAACCTAAAGTAGCAAATGTTAAATTCAATTCTCAAGAATGAAATAAGAGTCATAAAAGTATATGATGAGGTTTTTCTCAACCTCAAGGATCTCACACGACGGAAGATTAGATTTGGTGACTTACATTAATCCCTTTCTTTGGTCAGTTGTGCACACATGGTACGAGTTATGTGTTACAGTATTTACTCTCTTCATTTAACTTGAACATCTTTCATTCAAGAAATACCATACAGATGATAGTTCAAACATACTCAATGTTTAACTTGAGTTCACTCCACTTAAAAACTTATTCAGAACTCACATCTGGCAATGTAAGACAGATATAGTGATTAACAAATCACGTTGAACCAATTTCCTTGTGGCATTTGTGGTTTAAGTTTCTCGCTTCAATTATCACCTAGATAATAAACTTTAAACATGCCTCATCTCTAGCGAGCATAAACACCAGAGATGATTTCCCGTGTGAGATGACCAATCTATAATCTATCTCATATATATATGATTCATCCTTAAATATATTTATACACAAACACATATATTCATGAATCAAATGATACACAATGTATAATCTTCATCATACATTATATC
>JANIHZ010000007.1:57484659-57498309 GCA_027478365.1 Erythroxylum rufum
ATATCACATAATTGGTGTGAGGCGTGGGTCTTGCACCCAACAAAACCCCGAGGTCTCGAGTTCGAACCCCAGACACCCACAGAGATAAAACAGTTGTAGTTCAACTCGCTGCCACCAAAGAGGAGAAAACCTAAGCGGTACGGGCCCACCCAAACCACCTTGTTTGTTGCTTTTTAATCTTAAACAGAACAAAGCAGGTCATGTTAGGTCGAGTTAGGCACGGCACCCCTGCTGCATCACACCAAGCTTAGACTTGAGTAAACTTAACTCAGGCCGACCCATCACATTCCCTACCCATTGCCAAGCCTACGGCCCGTTGCCATCCTACTCGTTACCAAGCCTTAGTAAAATCTCTGTACATCATTAGGTTGTGACTATGGAACGAATTCTGATCAGAAATGGGCTAAATTTTCTAGAATTTGTAGATTATTGACTCCTTAGATACATGAAAACTTAAAAGAAGTGAACCTTTATATGTATATATTTGATGTGTATGGAGTGCCAAGTGGTGTGGTAAAACAAAAGCACTTGTCATTCAATCAAAGCTGTCACTGTCAGATTTCTCTGACACTCCACATTTTTCACAACAAATCATAAAGGTTTAAGAATCATAGCAAGAACAGATTAAAATAATACGAATGTGGGGATGTCACTGACCTCTCGATTACTGTATACTCCAGCACCGGCCATCCGCATCTTCTCCCCACCTTGTTCTTCTCTTGTTTCCTTTAAATCTCTTTCGGGTTCATTCCTCTCCACACACCGCATTACTAGAGCACAACCCCTCCTTCTTTCGAGGGTCACTTCGTCCTTTGAAATAGCAACCACCACCGTCATGAGTGACGCTCCCGACGCCGGCATGGACGCCGTCCAACGCCGCCTCATGTTCGAGGACGAGTCTGTTCCTAACCCTCTTCAGCTTTTTTGCTGTTTGGTTATTTTGTCATTGCTTTGCTTCATTTCATTTGCTTTTATCTGATTACTGTACTGATCTTTACTTCTTGTCCAATTTTTTGAATTGGGATTTCGAGATTTTCTATTAAAGTTGATTTCTTTTGCTGGTGTTTCCAAAACTGCTTTTCTCTTGGGATACCAGGTTGACTTTTATAACTAAGAATTTCGCGGGTTTACTATAAGTTGGATGTTAACTACTCGAATGTCTTAGTTCAAGCTTACTTTTAATTGTATCGAAATATGAACTTATGGAGCAAAGATCTGTGCTTTGGACATTAGTAATTTTGTTTCGTTGGGAGCACTCATTACAAGTTGAAATGTTATGAAGTTTTTTCAACTTTCTCTGATTTAAATTGCTTGCAGATGCATCTTAGTTGATGAGAATGACAAGGTTGTTGGACACGAATCCAAGTATAACTGTAAGTGATTAAAGTTTTCAATGGCTGAATTTTCTAAAACAGAAGCTTTGTTCTGATTGAGATCTGTAAGTAATATACTTGGGTTTTCAGTATAATTGAGGATCTGCAGATGGAGCCTCATAAGCATAAGTTGTGAATTTTCATGTAAGTTGTCGTTTTTATGAAATTTGCTTCATCTTCAAATCGGCAGGTCATTTATGGGAGAATATTTTGAAGGGGAACTCATTACACAGAGCTTTTAGCGTGTTTCTTTTTAACACCAAATATGAGCTACTTCTTCAGGTATATAGTCGTAATTTTATGAGTTGTGATTCAGTGACTTGCGTGTGGGATGGTTCTTTATTTTTGAACCTAACATCTGATGCCTGTTACTTTACGTCTGTTTCGTGAACCATGGTTGAGGTTTAGGAACTGGGATTTCGCAACTAACTGTTCAATGTTTTAAAATAGTTCTACTGAAATGTGAATAGGATTTATGTTTTAAGTGACTATCTGCTGTGGACGCTATTACACATGCTAACCAAATCTAAAGCAGGACATGTATGAGGAGCAGTTTTATTTGAGGAAATAAAATTGAAGAATAGGTGCCTCAAATACGAAATTATGACTATGGGGATTACATCCTCAACTATCTACATATTACATCCTCAACTATCTACATTTAAAGAAGTATATAATGGTTTTAATAAACTGCTTGTGTTTATCTAATCAAGCCTTTTGGTAGGCTTGATGTAGATATATTATTCTGTTACTGGAACCTGAAACCCGAATTTCACTAAATTTCAATTCTTATCTGTAGAGCAAACCGTAGATTAATGATCAGTGGAACTTGGATATAAGTGGTAGATATTAATAAGAGTGCTTGTGCACCAAATGAGCCCAAAACAACTAGAAATTGATAGATGCAAGTAAGAAACAATTGAGTCAAGCTAGGTGCTGCTGTGTATATGATATGAACCAGCCATATTTAATCTATCAGTTCTTTTTGGTGAGGATCAATAAGACTTAAAGGTATGAAGTGTGTGTTCGTCTCTTTTTTTAATAATCTCGACAGCAACGCTCTGCAACAAAGGTGACATTCCCTCTTGTGTGGACAAACACTTGCTGCAGCCATCCTTTATATCGTGAAACCGAACTTATAGATGACGATGCTCTTGGTATGTACTTGTATGTGCTTTTACATTCTGACAAAGACATAGATGGTCTCAAGGTGTAATAACTTACTAATTTTTCTTCTCCCTTCCTTATCTTTTGTCAGGGGTAAGGAATGCTGCACAAAGGAAGCTTTTGGATGAGCTCGGTATTGTTGCTGAGGATGTGCCTGTCGATCAGTTTATTCCAGTAGGACGCATGCTGTACAAGGCACCTTCTGATGGAAAATGGGGAGAACATGAACGTAACACCTAAAACTTTGATCTCCCCATCATTGTTCTTTCGGAACATCATTTTACCTTATTATCGTAGTTGCATTCGAGCTAAATTTTTGCAATGACTGTGCCCGGTTAGAATTTACAAGCATTTCATAATCAATTGTTTCAAGCCTTGGGACTGGCTGTCGTGCTAGTTGGTCTTTTTTGCATTTGAGTATCCAGTTGATAGTCGAGTCTTCTTTCTGTACATTGCAGTTGATTACCTGCTCTTCATTGTCCGTGATGTTAACATAAACCCAAATCCTGATGAGGTTGCTGATGTCAAGAACGTTAACCGTGAACAACTGAAGGAGCTCCTGAGAAAGGCAGATGCTGGAGAGGAAGGTTTGAAATTGTCACCCTGGTTCAGATTGGTTGTGGACAACTTCTTGTTCAAGTGGTGGGATCACGTGGAGAAAGGGACTGTTAAAGAAGCAGCCGACATGAAAACGATTCACAAGTTGATTTAATGTGGTGTCTGAGGCAAGAGATGGACATCTATATTCAATAAATTTGGATATGAAATGAGTTATGCAAACTTTGTTTTGCTCCATTTGTGTTAACATTTTGAGGACTTGCATGAAACAAGCTGGGTTTTATCTGGTTCTATGCTTTCTTATAGTTTACATATTATCTTAGCCAGGTAAATATGGTTAGTAGGGACACGACAGAATGACTCAACCAGCCCGCCCATAATTATTCAAGTTAAAAAAGGTAAGCTCGGATCAAATAAGGTGAGATTGTCCAACCTAATGTTGGAATCAGGGTTATGATAAGAATAACACTTTTATTACCGAGAATCGTCAATAGAGTATCAATTAAGGCATTTTGATGAGTTATATAGGCAGGACTAAGAAGAGATATGATAATTCCACCTTCTTCACTCCTTAAAACTCAACTTGTTCCATCACTTGAAAAAGATACAAGTTTTTATCTATCTCAGAAAATCTGACGGACAAACATATGAAAATTCTGAAATTTCTAAACAAATTTTCAGATGTGTTAGAGCAATTTATATATTTGTCTGAATTAACCCAAATCATTATGATTATATTTGATACATCTCCACCAATTAAGGTTGTAAATTCGAAGAAAATAAACCAGTCAGGCTTTCAGTACCACCGATACAAGTACTGAAAAACCATGTTTTTGATCGATTCAGGCCCGAGTTTGAGTTCAGGTCCAAGTTCGAGTCAATTTGTCATACTCACACGACGTCAGGCTTGCTGAGTGCGAAGTGTCATCATTAGTTGACAGGAGCAGCACACGCTCGTTGACTCCAAGTTCACGTTCCCATTTTAACAATATCAATGAAACAAGCGGTGGATCTACGCGAGCCGATCGTGTTCTCTGAGAAGCCGTCATTACATAGACATGTATCTAGAAAAAGACATAAGAAACAAACAATTCAATCCCCAAAAAACGCACAAAGGTCGTGGCTTTACAGCCAGTGATTCGCCATAGCACTCTACTCTCCTCCTGTTGCTCTCTCTCTCTTTCTTGAGTTTCACAGGGCTAGACTCTCACTTACTGCATTTTCTCTGAATCCCACAAAGCTTTAGCCTACTTGCCTGTGTTTTTCCCTCTTTTGGGCTGGTAAATTTTCAATCTTCTTATGATTTAGTTCTCTGTTTTTTGCCTGTTCTCCATTTTTTGTTGGGATCGATCCCATTTCTTTTTCATTGTGTATAAGTTTATGAAGATTCGAAGAATGAAACAAATCGATCTTTGCTGCTAATAATTGATTGTGTTACCATCGGATATGATGACTAGATTCCTCCTTTATCTTGATAAATCTACTGAATAAACTACTTAATGATGGTTACCATGTATGGTAGTATTTGCTTGAAGCATATTAATTTCCATAGATATTACTAAACTTATTTATTCTTACATTAAATGCAACTGTTTTGTCCGAGGTATCACTCAAATTTATGATTTTGATTCTTCCGATCCTGAGGAGGAAGATATAATAAAGTGGCCTTGATTGACATTTCGTCGCCTTTTTTGATCTGCCATCTTTCCTACAATATACTAGCTGCTGTAATTTATGTTTTATTTGGGTGGTTGAGCTATTGCACAAGGATACTAAGTGCTTCATCTTAGTAATTTGTAAGGATGCTAAGTACTTATCGGTAGAAAAGCTTACAACTTTGATGGTAAGGTGAGATTTCCGGGTGGTTGTTTGTTGAGAATGCGGAATCCTGATTTGGCTTTAAACGTTAAAATAAAGTTATAATAACTATATCTTGAATCAACAGCTGAGGAAATTACTTTAGAACAGTGTTTTACATTCTAAACTTACATGAGTTACTGAGTCATTATGATGCCTTCATTATGAAGCGTTTGCAGTGACGACATTAAACTGATTGCTCGACTATATAATTGTGTCGAATAGGTCTATGCATGTGATTATTAAATCAGATCATTAGGCAAACATTTTATAGGTTCTCATTGCATTTATTATATTTTTCTTTAAAGGCTAAGAGTTTGACAATGTAATAGGATTTCTAGCTGGTATTGCAGTTAGCTCCTATTTGGGTTCATCAGAAAATAGATTACTGTTATAAGACAGACTAATGAGTAGACTTTTTATATCATCAATCACATAGCAGTGGTACATGAAACTTGTAAGACAATTTGGATGATATTCTATCTTTTTGTTAATTATTTCTTAATATAAGAGATTTATGCTTTGTATTTTCGAAGGTAATTGGAGTAGATGGCGTTGGTCACAGCTGCTGAAGTTTGTGATGCAAACCCACAGCTGATAGTGAGTGGTGAGCTCCGGGCACTACAACCGATTTTTCAGATTTATGGTCGGCGTCAGGTCTTCTCTGGTCCTATTGTTACCCTTAAGGTATTTGAGGACAACGTTTTGATTCGTGAGTTTCTCGAAGAGAAAGGGAATGGAAGAGTTCTTGTGGTAGATGGTGGAGGCAGTTTGAGGTGTGCAATACTTGGAGGCAATCCTGTGGTACAAGCTCAGAACAATGGATGGGCAGGTATAGTGGTCAATGGCTGCATAAGGGATGTGGATGAGATAAATGGTTGTGACATTGGTGTTAGAGCTTTGACTTCTCATCCAATGAAAGCTAATAAGAAGGGTATTGGGGAGAAACATGTTCCTATAACTATTGGAGGTACCAGAATCTGTGACGGGGAATGGCTTTATGCAGATACCGACGGCATCCTAATTTCTCAAACAGAGTTATCGGTTTGAGCCTCTGAGCTACTGGTTATTTTGAAGATATTAGTTCCAATGTTGACGATCTTTTCGTCTACTTAATTTATTAAACTACATCCGATTTATGACATGAAAATGTAATATACTCTGAACTTGTGAAGATAAGATGTTCTGTCTACTAGAACAAGCTTGTTATGCACTGATGTGCTTGATTGCTATAAACAGTTTGTGATTTTCGGATGGAAAATGGAGAATCATTTTGACATATTATTTTTCTTTCTCCCCTAAAATTTTGAAATTCTTAAGGAGGATTGGGAAATTGGGAAGTGGATGATCATTATATGTAGCTCCTATAGAATCAACATACAGATTATGACTCTCTTCATTGCACACTTCTCCTTACTCAGTTTCAGAAATCACTTCCAACTCTTGGTGATGAAATTTTCCGGGAAAATCTGCATTCATTCTTGAACTGAATGGATTGGGAGGTACTGTGAGTTTGTCTCCTTCTTCTTCCAACATTTGGACCACAGTTTTCATGTGGGGACGTTCAACTGGATGCCATTGTATGCACCATAGCCCCACAATTGTTAGCTTCCTTGCAATCTGATGATCACTCTCTTCCTCAATCTGAATTCTCAGCTCTTCACCCTGATACAGACAGTTGTATGCCCATTCTGGGAAGTTTACGTGACTAACGTTGTCTGTGGTTACAATGGTCTGTTTTCTTCCCCCAACAACTTCCAGCAGAACCATTCCGTAACTGTAAACATCTGATTTGTAGGAGACATTCCCAAAATTCCTGGAGAACACTTCAGGTGCGATGTACCCCAATGTCCCCCGAGCTGTCGTCATGGAAACAGCACTCTGATCCTTGGCACATAACTTAGCCATTCCAAAATCGGAGATTTTTGGATTGAAATTGTCATCTAACAAGATGTTGTGAGGTTTAATGTCAAAGTGGAGAATCCTCTGATCACATCCCCGGTGAAGATAATCTATGCCTTTGGCGATTCCAAGAGCAATTTTCTGAAGCTTATCCCAACTAAGATGAAGATTCCTGACATCATGATCTGGAGATATAAATTTCTCGAGTGATTCGTTCGGTAGATACTCATAAACTAGGGCTCGTCTAAATCCATCAGCACAGTAACCAACCAAACGTACCACATTCACATGGTGGATTCTCCCCATTGTTGCTACTTCATTAACAAACTCTTCTCCATTTCCTTTGGAGCTGTTCAGAATCTTCACAGCCACATATACCTCATCAGAAAGCTTTCCTTTGTACACAGTTCCATATGCTCCCTGACCCAACTTGTCTTTGAACTCATTGGTAATCCTTTTAATATCATTATATGAATACCTTGCAGGGTTGAAGGCTTTGTAATCCTCCAAGAATCCCTTCACTCTTGCTTGGTTTTCTTTATCTGATCTGTCCTTCCTGTACAGACGGTAGAGAAGGAGCGCCAGTATGATGATAAGAAATGAGCCAACAGCCACAACTGCGTTAACACTAGCTTTTGTTGGTAATCCATGACTTTAAGATAAGCAAGATATGTAAGGTAATAAAGAAAGACTTCGAATCTGGGTATGAAAAAGGGCTTACCACTAGCTATTATCTTCTTTGTGGTGCCTGGAAAAGAATCATCACATCATTAGCTGCTCACTTTCTGGTAGGATTGAAAAATCAAAGGTTTGCGAGGAAACTTGATTTCCTATGCAGATAGTGTCTCATAAGTCTAAATGAAACAAATGCTAGAGCTTTTCCAGAGACCTCATTCACAACAACTATTATCATTTCTCTACTCCTAATCGTTTTCGGGCATGGAATTCTCTTAAACCCGAATTAAAATTGTTGTTTGAACTAATCTGTGGACTTGGAGCATCACTTTCCTATTTCCGGTCATAAGAATTTATGAATTCAAATCTATGAACTGAGAGTAGAATTGAGAAAAGACATTAACACCGTACCTCCATTTTCTTTAGGCCTATCAAAACATCCAATATCAGTCCTGATGTCGGTACTCTTCCATCCACAGAACTTTCCTTGTGCTTCACAATATGCACATGCCGGGCTTGACCAATTCAGATAAAGAACATTATCTCTGCTATTGATTTCTCTTGGAAGTGAGGGAAGGGTATACATCTTTTTGCAGGACGCCAAGGAGCGGTAGCTAAAGTATTCATCAGGAGGAAAAACATACACATAATAACCCGGAACACTAAGGCATGGACTTGCATACACATCATAACCTAGAACACTACGGAGTGGAATTCTGTTTTCTGATGTACAGTGGAAAAACGAGTAATTATCAATGAAACTAGACAGGAACTCAAAAGGGGTATTGGATAAACTGAGGTTTAGAGCCTGTCTTGGAAGACAATTGTTTGGATCAGAAGCAACAATCGCCTGAGACACATAATCTATTGTGCTTATATGCAGTTTTGCAGAAGTTGGAAGCTCTAACAAGGTCTCACGCCTCTCTGTGCAAGTCAAGTCAAAACCTGGAAAGCCACAGTGCTCCGGTTGCTTATCTTTAAGTCTGAATGGGAATCTGATCACCGGACCACGACGTCCACACTTTGATTCTTCACAGCCGCCGACGCCGATTCCGTAACCTACAAGAACTTGCAAGAACAAACACAGGATAACGAGTTTCATTTCCAAGGAATATCCCATGTCTCCGGAGCTTTTGCTCTTGCCAAGAAATGATTGATCTTAGTTCTTTACAGGATCTGTTCAAAGAAAACAAAGGATTGTCAAAAATCTCTACTCGTACTCTAATGGAGGCTCGAAGAAGAAAACCCGCCTGCTGTTTTTTTTCGTTGGATCACAAAATCAACCTTTTGACTTAAAGTAACCATCAACCAACGATCGAGCCAATGAATCTGAGATGGTTTCATACTCCGCGTTCTGTAATTAGAATTCAAGGATATGACAGTTTCAGTAAGTCAACTTTCTCAACCACGATCTGGCCTGTTCAAGGCTTAAGAAAGATCAAAAGCAATCACAACTTTCTGACCTGGTCAAAATTATTTACATTACACCGTGAAAATGATTATTTAGACCTGCATCGAACTTAAAAAGTTCCAAAGATTCTTTCTTCGGTTTTTCGTTAAGGGACCATTAATCGAGTTTCTGCCTAGATAAGATGCCTCGGTTCAGACATATCTGTCCCCGTGTTCCAACCTTTGTTTTTGTCGTTCTCTGCCTTCGAACTTGCATTAGCCAGCAAAATCATCGGTGCCCCCCATCTTCGTGCGGCAATCTTCACAACATAAGCTACCCTTTTCGGTTACAGAGCGATCCATCACACTGTGGTTTTCCCTTCTATGAACTATCCTGTGTTAAGAACGTCACAATCTTGTATTTGTACAATGGCGTGTACTTTGTACAATCCATCAACTACAACAACTTCACACTTAGAGTGACGGACGCTGGTGTTCAGAACAATGATTGCTCCTCCGTTCCTGCCTACTCTTTCAGTGGCAGTAACTTCACTTTCAGAGATCCTTATGGATTTCAAACGAACAGGTGGTCTGAAAACGAAGACCCATCAAGAGTGATGCTTTTTGTGAAGTGTGATCGTATGGTGGATTCTTCTCTGTATGTGAGTACTTCTCCTTGTATTGAAGATAAGTACTCATATGTCATGACTGGTGGGGAAATAGAAGATGTGGATGATTCTTGCAGAATAGAAAGCATGTTTATGTACTCTTTGCCATTCAAAGATAATAGAAATGTTACATACATGGAAGTTCATAATGGTCTGGTATATGGATTTGAGATTGCTTGGTATGAAGTTGTTTGTGAACCCTGCCTAGGAGAAGAATACTGCTACTTGTATGGGTCAAGAGTTGGTAAAACCTGCTCAAAAGGAGGTATCTTCTTCACTCTAAACTGCCATTTTAGTTTCGAGAATCCACTGAAATTGTAGAATTACAGAGCTCATAAGTATGCTTGGATAGTGATCTGTGATTTCCTGATATGAAGCTTCTATAATGGTTCAAATTGTCAGTAAACTAAACAGAATTTGGTTTGACACGAAGAATCAGAACTTCCTCTACCCAATTTCTTGTATAGAATGCTGGAATTGACAAATATATTAGTTCTATATGCACGAGTCTAGTGCTGTGATCTGTTGACTGATGATATTGTTTGCTAAATTCTTGCAGTTATCTGGGATACATTGGGTGATATATTGAGAAGTGAGTAATCCCTGCCCGAACGTCTAGCAAACACTGAGACCTAAATAGGTTCATAAGATGCTTAGTATAGTGTATCAAATAGCATTAATAGGCTTTGCACGTTGAATTCGGATTACTCGATATGAAGACTAATTCCTCAAACTACACACTGAGAACTATCCAATGGCAGTAGTATTGTGTTAGGAAGGTTGTTTTCAGATTGCAATTCTGCCCAGCATCTAAACTTTTCTATTTTGTGCAGATGCATTGCAGCGACATTTGATCTTGATGTTAATTAGTAAGGGACATTTTCTTTCAGGTTTAACAGATATGCTCATGATACTTTCAACTAAAGAAAATTGCTCATCCATAACCTGAAATGGGGGAGCCTAAATATGAATTCTGTTGGACTTTTTAGTTTATACAGTGATTGTTTTGGTTCTGTGAAATGATGCCTTCTTCACAGGAATAATCACCATGGTAAAGATAGTATTATGCTCTCCGTGCGTGTTCATGTTCTTGTTCTACACATGGAGAAGGAGACATTTATCTATGTATGACACTGTTGAGGCATTCCTGCAAAGTCAGAAAAATCTCATGCCAATAAGGTACTCTTACTCTGAAATTAGGAAGATGACCAATGGCTTCAAGGACAAGTTGGGAGAAGGAGGCAACGGTTCGGTATACAAAGCAAAGCTCCGAAGCGGTCACCTTGCAGCAGTAAAGATGCTCGGAAAGTCCAATGCTAACGGCCAAGAATTCATCAATGAGGTTGCAACAATTGGAAGAATTCATCATGTTAATGTGGTAAGACTAGTTGGTTATTGTGTTGAAGGATCGAAGTGTGCTCTTGTCTATGATTTCATGCCAAAAGGTTCCCTAGATAAGTACATCTTTTCCAGAGAAGGATTCACCACTTTAAGTTGGGAAAAGTTGTTCGAAATCTCTGTCGGCATCGCTCGTGGTATTGAATACTTGCACAAAGGCTGCAATATGCAGATTCTACATTTCGACATTAAGCCTCACAATATTCTTCTAGATGAGAATTTCACTCCCAAAGTTTCTGATTTTGGACTTGCCAGACTCTATCCTACCACAACAGCATTCTGTCTGTTACTGCAATAAGAGGAACAATAGGATACATAGCACCTGAGTTGTTTTACAGGAACATTGGAGGTGTCTCTTATAAAGCTGACGTGTATAGTTATGGAATGCTCTTGATGGAAATGACTGGGAGAAAGAAGAATCTAAGTACAGAAACAAACCATTCAAGCCAATACTTTCCAGATTGGGTTCACAGGGAAGCAACTATGGGAAAGTTCGAAACAGAGGATGTATCTGAATGTGAAATGAAATTAGTGAAGAAAATGGTTATTGTGGCACTATGGTGCATACAAATAAATCCTGCCAATCGTCCTCCAATGAATAAGGTTCTGGAGATGCTTGAAGCAGATGTTGAATTCCTAGAATTGCCTCCCAAGCCTGTTCTATATCCCAAAACAATTGCTTCCAGCCATACCGGAGATTGTACAGACGACACCAGTTCATCAAGTTGTCAGATTGATTGCTCGGAAACCGGTAGTCTGATTGCAAACTCATACCAAAATAGTTACATGTGAAATGTCTCTGTTCGTTGTTTTCCAAGTATTATTACGTTTAACTTACAAATGAGACCTGTCTTTTAAGTTCAGAGCCAATGAAGATAGCATCTGGTAATGAATCCAGTACTTGACAAGTTCGGCAGAACATGCAGAGGTTTCTCAATCCACTTCAGTATGCTAATTGGTCTCTTTAAGTCTAAATAAGAAACCAGCCACAGCATGTTGGTTGTTCAGCTTGTTAAAAGAATCCTTCGAGACAAATATTCTGACCCAAACTCAACAAATCAGGTTCGATCACCTAGCTCAAACTTGGGGTTAACCGAACCGAACTGGCTCGAAATGATTCAATAAAATAACGTAATTTTGGTATCGACTGAACTCCATTGAGTTTTAAGTTTGACTTGACATGCAAAACCAAAGGGTCAAGTTGGATTGGGCTACAGGAAACTCAAAAGTTCGATCGATTCCAGATAATCTCTAGTCAATTTTATAACTATTTATACTAATGGAAACTTTAAACTTTAAATCTTTTTGCCTTATTATTTTAGCTTTAGATTAACTTTTTATAGTATTATTAGGGGTTAATTACATCATAAAAACTCAAACTTTAATCAATTTTTTAATTATAGCCCGAACTTTTAAAAGTAACAATAAAATGTTCAATTTTTTATTTTTTCAATTTTAGCCCAAATTTCAAAAAGTAGCGATAAAATGTTCAAACTTTCAATTTTTTTCAACTCTAGCCTGACTTTAGTGTTTCTGTTAAGTTTAAAAATGATCTAAATCAGATTACGCAGCTCTGATGTCCTTACTAATACAGTACGATATAATGCGAGAGTAGTTTAGAATATCAGAAGAATAAACAGAAAATAAATCGCTAAAAATATCGAGAGAACAACAGATAATGTAAGGTTAGAATTGAAGAAATTTGAAAATTTAAATATTTTATTGTCACTTTTTAAAATTTAGACTAGAATTGAAAAATATTAAATATTTAAATATTTTATTACTATTTTTTAAAGTTTATGCCATAATTAAAAAATTGATAAAATTTAGAATTTTTTTTAACAATTAACCCTATTATTGAAAACTATTTATTTCTCTGCTAAGCCTAGTACGAGGGCGTTAGATCCTCTATGTTCATTAATCTTCCAATATTATTTTTATCCCTAAAACGACATTGTTTTATATGTAAATATAGACATAAAATGATATTGTTTCACGAGAAAGCAGGGTTAGAACAGACACAATCACACAATTATCTGAACCCTAGTCTGAGGGAGAGAACAATAATGTTTATAGAGATAATCCAATGGATTTTCATCATTTCAGGAATGGAGCATGTTACATGTTACATGTTAGTTCAATGATTCCTGCTAACTTTTGTTTTCACCTCCCTCATGAAGTCCAAATGCCTCTTTGTTTACTGACACCTGTTAGTTTCGTGTGTAATCTTTGACCTAACATGAGATCGAGAACGTTTTTTTGAAGATTTTCCAGGAAAAAATGGCACCTGTGTGTTCCTATGAGAACTTTCCAGCAAGAAAATCCTGTGAAGACGTTTCACACCAACAAGAAACACTGACACGCGTGTTTCTCTGATAAAAAACGTACGGAGCAAGTGACGTCTTGAGAAGATATTAACGTTCTTGAAAATGCCTGAACATACACAAAGCAGATTCTTACCTAACACCATGCCTTACTCTCTAATACACACAAATTATTTTTCTAATATCAGTGAAATAAATATATGCTAAGCATGTCGTAGGGTATAAGTTTGGTGAAGCAATATTTAAAAATTCGGGTCAAAAATTATTATCTAAAGTTTAAAAAATTAAAAATTTTCATATATACTAAAAATCGAATAAAATTTAAAATTTTAAAATATA
>JANIHZ010000007.1:57509845-57520452 GCA_027478365.1 Erythroxylum rufum
AAGAATAGAAAATTTAAAATAAACTTTTCTTTATGATTTATGGATACATATAAAAGGCCTTTTACTTATCATTCACCGTGACCACGAGTGAACAACACAAAGCTTGAAGCCTGCAAAAGAGAAAAAGATAGAAACCTCGAGAGAGCACTCGTTAATTCATATTCATTGACATTTCCAACTTTGCTGCTTACTTCACGTAAACCCAGAAAGCTTGCGCATCTGCTTTTTTTTTTTTTTCAATAAACAAACAATATCACGTCAGGTCAGATCTTTCCTTCTTTAATCCATAATTTTTTTGCTTTTTATTTTTATATATAAAGGTCAAATCTTTCATATGCACATATATACTCTCCATATATTCCATCTCTGTTTTCGTCGTCTGAAATACCCATCACCGTCTTCTTGGACTCTTGACTCAAAAGTTTTCTCTTTTACTCTATCCTTAGATTGTGCGATTCCATTGTTCTTATTGTTTTCTCGGGCGTTCGTTGGTTTTTGAATTTGTCAAAGTATAGAGAAGGGATAGTGCGTTGTTGAAGCCTCTGTTTCCAGAGCCATTCTTGGTAAACCCTACCCATTTTCTGTTTGTTTTCTTGGAAATCTTTGTGACGAGAAAGTTTTATCTGTTTTAATTGCTTTCTGTTCATTGCGTAACCAAACACAAGAATGGAAAAGATTAGGGGAAAATATGAGTAATCTTGAGTTATTTGAATGGCCTCTTTCTTTTCTCTCTGTTACTAGCAGTTTCTCTGTAACCAAACACAAATGTTCAAGAAGCTTTCTTGTATTGGACCTGTTCTTTTAATTGATTTCCAACGAATAATCAGATGAAAGCGCATTGCATATGGTTACTTGATAAGGATGATATTTCCTTTTTTAGTGAAAAGATGTAACATAAATCGAAGTTGAAAACTATTAACTCTATTAGCGCATTATTCTTTTATTGATTTAGGTTCTGAAAATAGGACTTGGCGTTTGCCTACGCTCAAAAACACGTCCTTTCATGGTTAATACTTGCACTGATTACGATTCTTGGAGTTGGAAATTTTAAGTTTTTTTTATCCTATGTTTTTGGGCAAAGTTGGCTTCCAACTTTTAATGAAATAGCAAGAATTTTCCTTTCTGTTGATGGGTTTGGTTAATAAGAAACTTCTGGATTGCTTCTCTTTTTCTTTTTTTTTTTTCCCCCTGAAAAGCTCGAGCTTTCATGTCTATATCCATTCTTTCTTTTCTACAGTAATCAAATTCTTATTGACTGTGCTTGACATCCAGAGACTGGAGTCGCAGAAGAAAAAGATAATCTATGGAGGTCGACGCAGGAAGAGGTTTGGAATGCCAGAAGATTATGGATGGGAAGGTGAATGAAAGCAATGGTACAGAGAAAGAGAAGGCACTTCCTTCTTGTTGTTTGAAGGCAAAAGCTTCTGCTCCTGAGATGGATGCTAAATGCCATGCAACTGTTGTTTCTGGGTGGTTCTCAGAACCTCGTTCCTTTTCTGGTCGTTATCTTATTGTTTTGTTCTCCTTGTCTTTTTCCTCATGTTTCTGTGGAGCTCATGCTGATGCTTTTTTCTTGGTCTAAGATCATTGTTTTTGCGTTTTTTTTTTCTTTTCTTTTGCTTATTTAGGTGGAGCTCGCAAAAAAGTGTACTTCAACAATCCCATGTGGCCAGGTAGTGCTTAATCTCAGACCTGAGGTTTTCTTGCTATGGATTATTATTAAAAATTCATAAAAATTATTAAATATTTAGCAGTATTCTAGCAATCAATTTGTGGTTTTCCTGATACAGATTAAGCTAGTAAGATTTTATAATTAGAGAAAAACTAGCGACGAATTCTTGCTGTATGTAATGGAGCTTCCTCTTGTCTAAATTGTTGTGGACATTGCCTTTGGACATATGCAGGAGAAGTACATTCACTGGATGTAAAGGAGATCATATACAAGGGAAAGTCAGAGTATCAAGAGATCTTGGTTTTTGAGGTTTAGTATTTTGGACTATCTAGTTGATGCTTTTGTTACTCTAATTTGCTACTCATGGGAGGTTATGGTGTGAGCGTTTAAACGGTCTGCTTCCGGGTTCATGAGATAAAACTTGCCATTTTATACATATCTGTTCTCCAACCACTGATCAAGCTGGCTAGGTTGTCTCCTTGCAGTCATCAGCATATGGAAGAGTGCTCGTACTTGATGGCATTGTTCAGTTGACTGAGAGTGATGAATGTGCTTACCAAGAAATGATTGCTCACCTTCCTCTTTGTTCCATTCCGTCTCCAAAATCGGTATGTATTTTCTGTGTTTCCTTTTTGGTGTAGACTATATGGTTAAATTTCTCTTTCCCCCATTTGCATTTCAACTGGGGAGAAGAATGTGAAGTCTCGTTGTGAAATTGTAATCATCAGAGCCATCTTTGAATTGATTCTTGATGGCTCTACACTCTGCAGTGTTTGTTTGCTCCCTTCATGGATGGTTTTAATTCATTTCATTAAAGAATGTGTACAGGTTCTAGTTGTTGGCGGTGGTGATGGGGGAGTTCTTAGAGAGATTTCTCGCCACAGCTCTGTGGAGCATATTGATATATGCGAGATAGATTCGATGGTTATAGATGTAAGTGATGCTTGATATATTTTTTTAAAGCAATTACTTGCTTCTCATCTTCTCATCCTATTCATAACTTCAAATTTTCTCTAGGTGTCTAAGAAATATTTCCCCGAGTTAGCTGTTGGATTTACAGACCCTCGTGTCACACTTCATGTAGGTGATGGTATGTACAACCTTTTCTGGTGTTGCTCTCTGTATGATTTAGCATGAATTATTCAATTACCAATTCGTTTGAACTTCAGAACTTTTGAAGGAAATGCCTATTTAGACTGGCTTTATATCTTTGATCATGACAGCTGTGGAATTTCTTCGACTTGCTCCTGAAGGGAAATATGATGCGATCATTGTTGATTCATCCGATCCTGTTGGTATGTTTATATGATATCTTAATCTTTACTTTGTGAACAGTTTCTCATCATTATGCTTTCTTGATTCCTGATATTTGGTTCCTGACGCCTTTCATCAAATTATGTTGTCTCACAGTTCCGTTTTGAAACTACAGGTCCTGCTCAGGAGCTCGTGGAGAAGCCATTCTTTGAGACAATAGCTAGAGCATTAAGGCCTGGAGGGGTCCTCTGTAACATGGCTGAAAGTATGTGGCTCCATACACATCTAATAGATGATATGCTCTCTGTCTGCACAGAGACGTTCAAGGGTTCTGTGCATTATGCCTGGGCAAGTGTTCCCACCTATCCGAGGTACCAATCTTTGAAATTCTCTCGATAATTGGGGACTAACTACTACTTGAACGACCTTTTCACCTTTTTATCTTTTTTGTTAGAAGCATAGTTTGTTTCTATGTGTTGCAACTGGCAATATCTGTTGACGCTTCTCACCTGTGGCTTGATTTCTCTACATGGGCAGTGGTGTGATAGGATTTCTACTATGCTCAAAAGCCGGACCACAAGTCGACTTTTTGAATCCTGTGAATCCAATCGAGAAGGTAGAAGGAGCTATTACGCATAAAAGAGAGCTTAGGTACTACAACTCAGAGGTAATCTCTTATTCTCGCTCATTCGTTTTCCTTCTTTCCGCTTTTGTTTTCTGCGTACAAGAACTTATTTCGATAAGGTTCTTAAGTTGAACGATTGCGGTCTACCTCTTGCTGTATCGATACATTAACGCTGTTCTCGTGTTTCCCTGAACAGATTCACTCTGCTGCCTTTGCATTGCCAGCATTCTTGAAGAGGGAGGTGAAGTCTCTTTGCTGAATCGGCAGACATCCATGTTTTCCTAGTCAGAAAACAAAGTACCTGGTCTGGTCTGGTTGGGACTACACAAGTGCTAGGGGATTAGCAGAGGAGGGTGATTCGAGTTCTGTGTTTTATAATACTGGAGGGGTTTTCTTTGATACGTCATTGTTGTTACTTTGTGTTGCTGCCAATGAACTATTCTGAGTTGAAGTTGGTTGAAGAAAATCCATTGTAAAAGACAAATTATATTACTAACGGAGAAAAGTCAATAATTTTATCAATTGGAGTTACTTAAAATTTATCAAAATTTGTTGTTTTATTAGCAACAAGACACTTCCAATGAACCTGGAAAAGTAGAGAAAAACAATAATAACAATATTTTGGATTTACACAACATATAATACATCGTACAAACCTCTGATGCAGAAGCACCTCACCAAACTGACCTATATACTAATTGCAGACTTCCAGGTTAGGTTTCAATTCCTCCATTTTTCACTTCAGATGATAAAACTTCACCACTTTCCACGTAGTGGACATATTACAAGTGATGAAAAAAATTAAGTACAAATATGGTATTGCCTACCGTTCAACAGCAGTAAAATCGGGCTCTGCCGGCTTCTGAGGAAGCATAGCTGGCACTCTCTCGGCCATTCTTACCTTACGCGTCCCGCTCCGTCGCAGAGTACCCAGAGCATTGGCAGCAAACCGAGAAGCGTAAATGGTGGCACCTAAACTCGGTGTACTTCCACTTGCACTTACCTTGGCTAGTGCATCTTGTAGCCTATCCTCCTCTTGCCTTAGAGACTCTTCTAACTTCTTTTTACTGTATCTCCTCCATGCAGCTTGGATAAAGCAAGCTGCCCATGTCCTCCATTGCTGCGAGTAGAATCTGAAGGTGTGGCGGAGCTGTTTGCTGTGAAGCCGCCGAAATTGGGAAGCAACGAACTTTAAGTCATCAGCCATTAATGCAAAAGCTTCAACTTCTGAAAGGGTCTGCACAGTTCGAGTTGAAATGGGAAGGTTTGATGAGGAATGAGGGTCTAGAGCCCATGTAAGAAGTTCTTCACCACAGAAGTCACCAGCTTTGAGGTTCTCCGAATTGAAGAATCCAGTTCTTCCGCCATTGGTCGTCGTGGTCAGTAGCTTTCCTCGCATGATGAATAGCATTTCATCAACTGGATCACCCTCGCGAACAACGTAGCTTTCCTCTGTGTAGAGTGCTGGCTTGAGACAATCGCACATGGCATCTAACAGTTGTTCATCCATTTTCTCAAACATTGGCACCTTAAAAATGCATTCAAAAGATATTTTCTTATGAAATGAATTTGAAGTAATTGTTCGGTCGAGATGTAAAACTGCAGAAGAGGGTAGTAACTCACTCTCATGAGCAGTGCTAAGCAGAGATGACGTTTTATGTCCCTTCTAAGGTCCTTGGGCAGATTATGAACCAGGTTTTCTTCATCAACTCCTCGAGTCTCTTGCCACCTGTATTGTTCGTATCTCCTGATTCGCTCCCTCAAATTCTCAGGAAGCAAACGGTGAGACATCCACTGTTCGGCATCTCGCCTTTTCACTCTCATTTCCTCCAGTCTTGTAGTGGTGGATTGAAGATACGTCTGTTTCAAGACAACATTAGCTCACCAAACTTGATCTATGATTGAAAGACTAGAAAACAGGTATGTCACCTGTATGTGCAAGATACAAATAGAGGTTGCGGGTACCTACCTGCATATTTCCAATGAGAAACGAAAACAGAACCAATCCAGATATAGAAATGAAAACTGCAAAGCAGATTTCCCACACATAGGTGCTCGTAGCAAGATTTTGACCGAGAGAGCTGCAAAACAGATGTGACATGACATTATGTTCTGAAGTAGGGAATCTGTAAAATGCTATACATTGTTGCACATATGTAATACACACCTCAGGTTTCGCAAACCCCACCAAAAGCAGTAAAAGAACTTCTGTGGAAAATTTGACGAAGCCACAACACCAGACTCAAGAGCATCGAGGAATATTCCGAACTTGAACACCTGTTTATCAGACTGTATCGGACAATAATCATCCAGGAAAGTTTTATTCCCAGTTTCACCACCGCAATAGAGTATATCCCGGTTGCATTTAGTCTTCCAACAGGCATATTTCCAGCATGATGTCTCTCTTTCAATGGCAAACAAGTACCAATAAGCACCAAATACCTGAAATCATAACTGGTCAATTAAACATGAATAATGCCAATCTGTCCTGCAAATTTAGAGTCCTAATTCAAAGAAATCAGCTTAAAGGTCCAAAGCCTACGTGCACTTGAAACTTCTTCCATACCGATTAATACAAAAACCTTGCATAATATATAGTAATCTCAGTTCATACAGGAACTATAAATCATACAACACATCAAAAATGTTCGGTTTGTAGGGAGGATGAACACCTTTTTGTTATTAAAAAAAAAAAATTATAGCAGTAAAACTTACATGACTGGCAACCATGTAAAGAAAAAGGTTGAAAGCAGCACCAGCCCATGCAGTTTCTGTAAGTATTCCAGAGGTTCTCGTAACTTCCTTATACAATGGGTAAATACGAATCACCCTTGGCATGTACTGGAAGAGAACTACGAATTTCAACAAGTTCTTTGTGTTCAACGATGTCGAGCCTGTCATCCTTGGAATGATGATCAAAATCACCATCTGTGAGTTAAAACATTATGTTAGAACATGACAACAGCAACCGCAATCTAAAACAATGCTTGTGACAAAGAACCCTTGTTTCTAGTGCACAAATAAGCTCACATGCCATTAGCAGAATCTTCCTCTCATTTCTTAACCAAGATAAATGTATTTATCAGATACAGCACTCTGGTATCACAAACAATACACAAGCCATTTCAATTTTATGCAAAAAGAAGTATGTGGATGAGGCAGGGGACTATCACTTCACCTGTGGGAGCGGAAGAACCGCAAGAATGTCAATCAAGAAATACGATGACAAATACCTCTTGGCTATTGCCCATGCATCTTCAACAAGAACACCTCTTCCAAAAACTCGAGATGAAGGGGCAATAAAACCAGTGTGAAATTGAAAAATAATGTGAATGATGTAGAAGACATCCGTAAATGAACGCAAGACATTTGCAGTAACCTCCATCTTTTTGTCCAAGCCGAGGCATTTCTTTTCATCATCAATCACAGGAACATAAAAGAACAAGGGATCTAGTGAAACAGCAATTAGACATGATAGCACAAATATCTTATTCCACTTCTGAAGGAAAGGCCCCTGCGGGTCAAGAATTTTTATTTTGGAACTCGAGGTTTTATCAGCAGATTTGCCAAACGAATATGATTTGAATGATTTTCTGATCCTTTTAATCCTTTCAGAGCCAGACTCCAATCCTTTATGAAACTTCTCAGAAACTGAGCCTATAGTCTTCCTAAATTTTCCCGAATGGGCCATATGATTCATAGCATACTGTCCATCTAGATCTTTGTCAGAGTTCCAGTCCTGAAACCTGACGAACATCAATATACAAGTCAGTATATTACATCATCACTTAAGTTGGAACATCCAGTGCATAGACAGTAACCATACGGGAAGTGAAAAATGAAATTATCTCACATCTCAAGAACCCCCAAGACACTGACTAGAAGATTCAAAATTAGTAACAAAGGTGATGTTGTCCAGAGATGAGAACAACTGGCTATGGTAACCAGTAAAAGACATGGAATCTAACATGAAATTACCAATTCCATTATGAGTAGTACGTAGTGCCAGTGCAAGAGAGAGTGGAAATTTATGCCTCTACATGAACAAGCGCGACTCAAAT
Source organism: Erythroxylum rufum (assembly GCA_027478365.1). NCBI lineage: Eukaryota > Viridiplantae > Streptophyta > Magnoliopsida > Malpighiales > Erythroxylaceae > Erythroxylum > Erythroxylum rufum. Next base: position 57,517,458 of record JANIHZ010000007.1, read on the forward strand.
GTGGAAAACAAGTTGTTAGTTAACTTCTGTAGACACCAGAACAGAACCTAAAACGAGTATGAAAAAATGTCAAATCTTGCAGCAATGAGCAAACCAACCTCACAGACTTCTCACGAGGAAAATTCATGACTGAGTCTTGTTAACAAGTCCGTCTGATCGATATTTGATTATCAACAAGACCCAAGCAACTTCTTCAAGAACTTCAAAGCATCACCTCCTAATCCCTGTAAACGTTAGAAAACCCTGGTTTGAAATCGAGACACAAAATGCAGCCTTTCACAGGCTGCAAGACACATTAATGAAGTAATGAATTGAAGCAAACAAAAACAGAAACATCAAAAGCTACAATCTATCAATGGTTAAAGTTGGCAAACCTAATTTCACTGACAAGGATGACAAAAACCCAGAAACTACAGTAAAGAACAAAGAGTACAATATTGGAATGTCCAATTTTCAGTTCTTAGAAATCCCACATCACAAAAATGGAAACTTTACAGAGGAAACTGAATAAAATTGGAAACTTTAAAACATCCTAGATTTCCTGAGAGTTTAAGAAAAAAGAAAACGGTACAATAGTCGGTTTTCCTTCTGACTATGGTATTTCAACCCCAACACCAACTTAAAAACACAATATCAAGAAAAAGAACAAGACAAGACCAAAGATTGAGCAGAAGCAGGGATGTTCAACGAACTGAATCCATAGAAATCGCCATAAAAGACTTAAAAGTGTGAACAGAGAACTTACCTCTCGCAGATAAAAGAGAAAACCAGGAAATTGTGAACTTCGTCAATCCACCAAGTTGGTTGCTGCTTTGCAAGTGGAAGGAAGAAAGACACTTCCTTTCCCTCCACTCTTCATCATCTGTTTCTCGTGAGTGAGTTCTTGTCTGTGAGAGACAGTACAAACAGTTTGGAAATTTCGAGGAAATTGTCTGAGTCAGGCGGTCAACCCCAAGAAAATCTCCACTTCAGATATTCTAAGAAGATAAAATGAAATGAGAACCAAATTTTTTTTCCTATAAAGGAGGAAGTTGGTATTGATTAAATTAACTATTCAGCATAATTAGTGCTTGGTTAGCTGACCAGATTAAGCAAACATTCAACCTTCTGACACTAAGTGAATCTAACCTCCATTCTCAAATCCTGGAAATGTAATTTATTGTCCACTTCTCTAGATTTGACTTTACTAAATGGAGATGATTTCTTTTGATCTCAAAAGGATTGAGTACTAATTGGGTCAAGAAAACCAACTTTGGACCAATACTAACATAAAAAATTAATAAATTTAGTATAATTGAGAACTTTAATTTCTTAAATTATACTTTTTTGTTTTGTTTGTAATTTTTGTCTAATTAATACCTCTTTTTCATCATTTTATTAAAATAAAATAAATAAATAATTCCAATTAAAAAAAATTGGAACGCTAGCTGTAAATTTGTACTATACTACTATGAAGGATTGACAAGTTCCATGGTGTAACAGGCCTCGGCCAACACCTAATTAACTGTTTACAGTTACTCTAAATGTAGTTATAAACAAAGATTAAGGCATGAAAATGGGTCGGACTAGGGCAAACCACCTTTGGTTCAATCTATTTTGATAAATAAAAATATTATTTTATTTAATTATAATTTAAATAATTTAAATTAATATGTAGATATATAACAACAATAATAAGATTTAGTAAGTATTTGGCAGAAGCATGGAATTCGAGAAAAACCAAAGTCAACCTATCTCGTACACAAAATTTCTCACTTTGTAAGAATTCGATGAGTGAGATCTCGTAATCATAAATAAGCAATTTTAACAATTACTACACAGCTGATTATAAATATGTAATGATTTATAAATTACATATTTTTTTGTTAAACCACCTGGTATCTGGCACCACATAAGTAACCGATTAGTCCATATTTGAGCTGGATAGGATCCTTTTGAGCGACAAAGTTCTCCCTCACGAGCATTTTAAAGTGACTCCATTCTTAAGACTCGAACTCGAAACCTTGGTTAAGGATGGAGGAGCTCATGCCGCTCCATTACAGCCTCGTGGGTTAAATTACATATTTTAGATAAATTATTTAATTCCAATTTTCAAACTAATATTTGTAGCTTTTCTCCCATGACAAGTATGTATCGATGGTCCCATAAAAAATGGCCTGCTATCAATATTATTGGATAAGTATGAACATGAAAACAAAGAATCAACCAGACGCCGACTTGGCAAACGGAGATATTATGTTCCCAACTTTAATGTGCCCTCTATTTCAGGGCAATCTAAATTTTATAGCCTCTATTTATTAAATAAATAAATTTTTATAAAATAAAAGATAAGAACAAATAATTTGACCACCAAATAGCCGACGATAATTTTATTTGGTTATTAGCTGATCAGCTATTTTTTAACTGATTGATCAATATCAGCTAATTGATTTTATTAAAAAATTATTTAATTTGTTTAATTATTAGTTGGTTGGGTTGGCTGATTTAATTCAAACAATTAATTTGTGAAAAGCTCCAGATGTGGAGCGTTTTGGACCAAATAACTGAATTAGTTATTTGATAATGACCATTCTACCCTTAATTCTTAGCTAGTCTTAGTTATGATTTATGTTGTTTTGAACTACTGCTAGTCACGGTGTAATTTCATGGGTACCATTTAATTAACACTGTGTTTGATTGTTGTCCCCGTGGGTGGAGACAAATGACAAGAATACAAAAGTCCTGTATTCCGTAATGTTTGCTTGCTGTCCCCACCTATTTTTGTCCTGTCTCTAGAGCACAGAGATAGAAATTTTTGTTCCTTCCAAGACTGTGGTACAAGATTTCTCGCATCGGTCTCCAAAATAAAGCACATAAGTAACTTCCATAAATATCTCTTTCATCACATAAGCAATTTTTTATTCTTAATTATATTATTAAACTCATCATTATCATCATCATTATTATTAATTATTGTTATTATTATTATTATAAAATTTGAACTTATTATTATTAT
>JANIHZ010000007.1:57775395-57791185 GCA_027478365.1 Erythroxylum rufum
GAAAAATAATTCAATTAATATAATTCGTGATGACTATAACAATCACTAAGACAATAATTATATAAACAGAACCTTTTTTGATGTCACAGAGTAAAGTTTAAAGTTTATACTGATAAGCTATTAGTTCTAAAAGGAGTTTAATCATAGAACTTAACCATCCCATCAAATAAGTGAAGACTTACTAAAAATTATGAGATGATGTGTTTTCAATGTAAAAAGTAATTGTCGTTCAATAATAAAATTTTCCTCTTGATCAATGCGTTAACAAAAAAGAATTAAATAAATATTTAGTTAAACAAAACAGATTTTTATAATAAATTTATTTATTTTAAAACTAATTTTGTTGTTTTAATGTGCTAAAACGTATCTTGTAGCATTTATAAACTTTAAAAAAATCAATTTAATATTTATTAAATTATTTTAAAAGAAATTTTCCTACGATTAGCTTTTTCCATATTTGCTGAAATCTCATGCACGATAATGGCAAGTGGTGGAAGACAAACGTCACAGATTCCACCGCTGGCCCATTCTTCCAGACATAGTCATCTTGCTTTCCGTGGGATATGATTCTGAAAAATACTACGTACTTTGCCTTTTGGTCGATCACTTTAAGCTTTTTTCCTTTTTCTTTTCTTAGAAAGAAACGTCTCTCTGTATATTACCAAAAGTATGAAACGTCTCTCTGTATATTACCAAAAGTATAGTTTAAAGTACTTTGCCTTCTGGTCGACCACTTTAAGCTTTTGTCCTTTTTCTTTTCTTGGAAACGTCTCTCTGTATATTACCAAAAGTATAGTTTTAAGTACTTAAAAACCCTCACTTTCACAAGAAATATAACGTATCAATGTGTGCATGATCACTTTCTTTTCTCTTTCGTTTTCTTATCCTTATCTTTTCAGGATATTTTTGGCACCATAAAGCAAGCAAGCAGTATGGTTGATAGCTTCATTACGTGAAAGAAACGTCGTAATGTTGGAGAGGACACATGGATAGGGATGCAGAGAGAGCACTACAATATATATTCAACCGAGTTTTTTATATATCCGTAGAATTCGTAATTGATAATCTTTGAATATGTATCGACTAAATCATTAGAGTATATATAATAATTCACAAATTATATAATCAATCATTTTCTTTAAAATTAAAAGGAATTGTAAGTTAACTTATCATGACTCAAAAACTTATCATGACTCAAGCCTTTAATTTTCTAAATTGAAAAGTGACTGACAACCGATTTAGATTGTATACTTGTAAGATATGTGTACCCAACATGATCAATTCTTGATCTATAATACATAATTCCATTAAAATTAACATACTTAATAGGAGGGGAAATTATCCTATGTAAAAAATGTTAGCTTAAGCATCTTATTGCTATTATTAAATATTGAAAGCATCCATATAAAATTATGCTATAATTACTTAATTTGAAAAAAAAAATGAATACAAGGGAGATGAAACACAAAACCTAAACAGCTACACACTACGCCTCTAGCCAGAAGCATCAGTTATGTCCTTACGCAACAGGATTAGACAACCTGAGGGGGGCTCATGAAGGTACATAAAATCAATCTGATGTGGACTTGTAGATTTAGTCAACCAATCAACACATTGATTTCCTTCTCGAGAGACATGACGCGAGTTCACCACCTACTCTCTAGTCATTAGTAACTTAATATCCTGAGCCAAGAAACAATTTGTCAAACTCCTCCCTATCGAGTCCGATAGAATATTGATGACAATTAGGGAGTCTGAGTTTAACTCCACCCGATGATATCTTAAGTTCCAGGTCAAAAGAAGACCGGAGTAAACACCCCATAACTCTGCCTCAAGGGGAGAACAACAGCTAATATCGTAGACAAATCTACCTATCCAAGCACCAGTAACATCCCTAATAACACCAGCAGCTCGTTGCAAAGATCTCTTATAAGAACCATCAGTGTCAAGCTTCACCCAACCATCAAGTGGAAAAGACCAGCCAACATTTCTTTGAGTATGCAAAATAGTCGTAGTCAAGGCATAATTTTGCACCTCTTTAACTAAAGCAAATTGAGCAACAAAATCTAGGATGATGTCGAAACCATTGCTTGGCCAAATAAACTGATCATCAAACAAACTTTTGTTGTGCCAAAACCACATGAACCAACAAGTTGTTCCAAAACTAATGGATCAATCGAAGCCATAAACCTGATGATGACACTTTAGGTTGCTTTTCATCCATGCATGTCTATCTAGCTAGAAAAAATTCCGACCAATAACATGTGAGGGAAAGCAGCCCAAATAGGTCGTGCTCTTCCACAATCCCGAATCATATGAATGGAAGATTCCTTCATACCATAACAATTGCATACCCCACGGCAGATAAATGTCTTAGAAACCGCTGCTGATTAGTGAGTAATCTATCTTTGCCAAGCACCCAGAATCTACCGTGTTCCCTGAGTACCTGGCCATCTCCAAACAAAGTTCCAAAATCTACCGTGTTCACAGCAACCAAAACCCTCAATCAACTCATAGGCTGAAGTAGTGGTGAATTCACCACTCGAAGAAACTTTCCAGCTTACCTTGTCGTTACCAAGTTCCATCCTGGGGGAGGGGGAGAATACCTGTAATAGTCATACACACCGAAGACGGTAGCCACTGTTAGAAATGCTCCCATCTCTAGTTACCACAATCATCAACAAAACTATGAACTTGCAGTTAAAGAAGCATATCAGGGATTTCACCAAAGGCAAGTTGAATCAAAGGACCCCAATCTCCTACCCAGTCATCCAAACAAAAGCGCATCGACAAACCATTCCGAGCAACCCACTTTATACCATTTATAACATAAATCCACGAGACTGTTATCCCCTTCCAAGTTGAGGAACTTCCTTTTGAATTTATCAAGGCAGGAATGGCCTCGTTGTCAAACTTGTATTTGGATCGGAGAACCTACATTCATAGAGCCTAAGATTTCGTAATCAAGTTCCATCCTAGTTTAGTCAGAAGAGCATCATTATTCAATCTGATCCTCCTCAAACCTAGCCCACCCATGGACTTAGGCTTACAAATAGTATCCCAACTAACCAAATTCACGCTCCTTGATTCTTATTTGACTCCCATAAGAAATCCCTGATTATTTTCTCTAGATCATCACATAATAATCTTAGCAGCCTAACCGTGTGCATGGTGTAAACAGGTAGGGCTTTAAGGACAGATTAAACTAGAGTGGTTTGGCCTGCTAAGGAGAGATGTTGCGCACTCCACCCAGAGAGGCTCTTCTAAAAATTATTCAAAATATATTGATACGTTCTTCTTGTAGTCCTTTTATGAATTAAAGGAACTCCAAGGTACTTGCCAAGTTTATTAGTTTGTTGAAAACCCAACATTTGGCTAAGGGATCTAGCTCTCTCCCGATGGACATTCTTAGAGAAAAAACAACGAGTTTTATTAACACTCACTTTTTGTCCTGAAGCTAAGAAAAAGCAATCCAATGTGGCTTGAATAATCTTAACTTGGTCCTCCGATGTTTCAGAGAAAAGAATAAGATTATCAGCAAAGAACAGATGAGAGAGCATAAGGCCACCCCAACTTAAAGTGATAGGTCTCCATCTCCCCTGATCCACCTCAAGATTAATTAAATGGCCTAGTCTCTCCATGCATAATACAAAAATGTAAGGGGAAAGGGGGTCCCCCTGTCTAATACCACAAGAAGGGGCAAACGCTTCTAACAATTCACCATTCTAGTTAACCCTCATAAAAACGGAGGAAACACATTTCATTATAATCTTGATTAAATCAATCAGAAAGCCACTATCGTGAAGAGTATCCTGAACAAAATACCATCTCAACTTATCATAAGGCCTCTCCAAATCAACCTTTATAGCCAAAAACCCCTTCGTCCCTCTCTTACGTCTCATTGAATGAATCACCTCCTGTGCTATAATGATATTATCCGTTATCCATCTACTAGGCATAAAGCTACACTGTGTAGGGGCCACTAGTCCACGAAGAAAGGTTTCATTTGATTCACCACAATCTTAGTAATTATTTTGTACACCACAGAACAGAGGCTTATCGGCCTAAAATGGCGAATAGAAGTTGGGGAAGGAATTTTAGGTATCAAACTATAATGGTTTGATTAAGATTAGACTCCCATACTTCCTGTCAAATTTTTTTTGCACAAAATCAGTCACCGATGACCCCGCTGTATCCCACTACTTCAGGAAAAATAAAGCACTAAAGCATCAATTCTAGGAGCTTTGTTAGGTTTCATATCAAACAAGGCTGTCTTTATTTCCTCGGATTGTACTGGGTTATTCAAACTGAGAAGAGCTTCTACAGATAGTGCAGGAAACTTACCCTGAATAGGGAATGTCCATTCTCCAATCCCCTCCATTGAGAATAAGTTAAAAAAGAAGTCCCTGGCTAAATTCAGTAATGTCTTGTGAGAGGTCACCAAATCGCCTTTATTAATTTTAAGAAACTCCACTCTTGTTTTCCTTTTCTTGGCCATAGTTATATTATGGTAGAATTTAGTATTGCGATCACCATAAGAGATCCATTATGCAACATCCCACTACCATAAGGCAAATACCCAAATACCCGAAGGACATTCAAGTACATACCTTATGATAATGCTATGTTGGAGCAAAAACAAATCCAACTTACACATGGCATCATCTAACATACTCCAAAGTCACTAAATTTTAAAACCATTCATTCCATTCATTCATAAAGCTTACATTGTTTCCACCAAACAACTATTTACAAGCTTGTACAAATTCTAGCAAAACTACAAAAAAATTAATGCTAGAGTACTACTGGTGTCATCTAATAGACCTCTGACCCATTTCTCTGTCCAAAAGATTCCTTAAATTCTGACTAAGAAACTAGGTCTCCTGTCTCGTACCTGAAAAGCTACATTGTAATTTTTGATAAGTTTTGCAAACTCAATGAGTGAACTATCATTGATGAATTCACTGGATCATATACACACATCACATATTACACAAATATTCACCTTAACATGCATTTATAATTCAAAAAATCACACAATAGTATGACATTTAATCATTGCAAAATAGATCATGTATAAACAAATACATATGCATATAAGACTCACATTCGTTCTTATTGTTGTGACTGAATGCCTATCACATACTTATACAAATACTAGCCCATATAGCTCAGTCAGAACAGAATCACGGAGCATAGCTCTACCTACACACACATATATCACGGAGCAAAGCTCTACGTGGAAGCGTTTCATACTGGCAACTCAAGTCACAACGCCTTTATCTGAGCATGCATTTTATAAAATGTATCAAAACTGAATATGGCATATATCGCAATCACATATGATGCTCAAACACAACTCATAATTATCGGACCTAAGTCCGGCATTCAACTTTAGTTGAGAATTCACATAACATTCAGAATTTCATAGCAATCAAAGCCACAATTAAAGCACTTCCAATACATTCCCGAATATTGATCTCCTTAGACAATTAAAGTCCGGAATTTATAAGCAAATCGCAAACAGTTTAATAATGTTGGAAGTTTAAACAAATCAAATCAAATCAAATCAATCCTAGGAAATCATCTAGGTTGACTCACTATACGTTCTAATAAGCTATTGCCTGGATGGTCTAGCAATTTCTGACTGGCGCCCGATGTGCTCCTCTAAAATATACAAAACACATTCACAAATATCACATTTTTGCACGAATACACAAGTGTTCTTTTATGCACATCAATGTATAGAAAGCATGCACAATGCATGTTCAATGACAATTCCGGGGTACTTTATTGCGATCCTTATCAACAATTCATTCAAATATCAAAGCCCTCATTAATACCATGTATATTTACAATTGGATTTAAACAAAACAATGTCGAACAATTTCATAACTTCATTGACTACTTCAGATTTTTCCTCTAATACACATATGGCAACTTTCCATACTAAATCTGATAAGGTAAATGACAAAATTAAACAAAACTTCCTTCTATAAAGTTGTTCTCCAATGTCTTAACTTTATAATAACACCAAAATCATTTAATTTGGTTCAGTATACGAAAAGATATACTCAAACTAATTTAGACTGTTCTTAAGCTTCAGCAGAATTCTTACCTCAACTTCCAACCAAAAATTGAAAATCTTAGAGATAGAATTAAAACTCCATTTCTTCATAAAAGTTGTATCCCTATGTCTCTAGTTTAGGCCAAATGAACAATAACCCAATTTGGATAACTACAGAGAAAGTTATGGTCAAAATACTAGAGTATGTTCAAGTTGTAAAGGAAGAGACTTCGCCGCGGCGAGAACAAAAAAGATGGCCGCGGCGAGCTTCCAAAAACCATATTTTCTCGGGATTTTTTTCAAATATCGCCGCGGAAGACTCAAGAGTTTGCCGCGGTGAACCAAAGTTGGCCGCAACGAACGATTACAGAAGACTCGTTTTCCCTGCTTTCCAGATTTTAAACCCAGATTTCACTTTCTCACACTACATTTTGCACTTCTATACCCAAAACAATCTCTAAAACTTCACTTCATTTAACTCCTAATTTAGTTCAAATAGTTCACATAAGATCAAAATTCAAGATACACACTTAAACATCTAAATTTATTTCTACTGATACTCAACAAATACATGCAGACAACAACCCATTTTCGGTTTTTTCTAAACCATGACAGAGTGTATATGCATTCATTTCCACAATAAAAGATCATTTACAACAACCAAAACCCAACTTAAACATAACTTACTTGATTCGGCTATGAATTCTAGCAAGGAGAATAAATCAAAAACACCAAGAGTCTCACAATGGATATTCGGATGCTAAGTGTTTCTTCACCGAGAAGGACACTCACAATGCATCAATCCTAACCCCAAACATCATACTCGTGTACACTTTGCATGTCATACATGTGTCCTAACACTTTCAAGCCATATGTCACACCTAATTAACCATTTGTCATTTGCCTATTATTGCCATTTGTCCCAATTATAGGATGCCACGTGTCACACCATAATTGGCCAATAAATTAATATTTTTTTTTCTAAATTTCACCAAAAATACCAAAATATCCTAAATAATACCAAAATTTCCAAAAATACATTTTAATCATATTTAACAACTCAATTGTACCCGAAAATATCAAAGAATGCATGTATAGTCATATGAATGTGCAAAAATGTGCATGTCACAATTAATTATGCATGAAGTGCATTTTCCTAATTTCTCATAAATTTCTCAAAATTCACAATTCTAGCCCTAACATGTGTAACGGGACGTTACACATTAGCACCTAGGCTTTTGGTGCCAATAAAGCTCTTCCTTGCACAGAATCTGTTGATACTCTGCCCGTAATCTTTCCTCTAGAGACACAAGAGAATCCGATTCCCCCTCCTCAAGAACTTATTGGATACTAACCAATCGTGCAAGTAATCGATTCTTAAGATGGAAAATATTACCAAAAATAATCGTGTTCCATTCATTTAGTTTGGAAGAAAAACTATCTATGAAACCAGTCCAGTCATTTATGTTCGGGCACTAAGACTCCTTTACAACAGAAAAAAATCCTCATTTGCTAGCCATGCAGATTGGAAGCCAAACCGGCAAGGAAGACAAACGCCTGCAGTTGAAGCATGAAAGTTAACAACAATAGGCCGGTGATCCGACCCAAGATAAGTAAGATGAAGCACCTTCGTTTGAGGGCAAGTTTCCTGCCATTTATTATTGCAAAGAAACCTGTCAATTCTGGCAATAATAGTTCCCCTTCTCCATGCAATCCACAAGTGTTCACACAATCCCTGAAACCTTGACCTATAACTGGTTGCAATCTTGACCCCCCACGCTTCTCGCTAGAATCTAACTTAGCATTAAAGTCACCACCCAAAATCCATACAGCGTTAGTCACTCTGACAATTTTCTTTAAGAACTACCACAAATACCGTTGTAATTGGTATTAGGGAGAGGCATACACTATTGTAAAATAAAAGGAGGAGTCATTCACCATAATCTGAGCATGCACAAACTGTCTAGGTGCCATTAGCACCCTAACATCTACGTTTAAGGACCAGAGAAGCCAAATACCCCCCCGAAAATTCATCCGCTTCAACATGAAAAGAGTAGGGAAAACCTAAGCCCTTCACCACTCTATCCGCTCTCTTACCACTAATCCTAGGTTCAACCAAAACCACCATAAAAGGCTTATGAATCTTTGATAAGTTCTGTAAAATAGGCTTGAAGGTCTTACCCCCAGCCCCTTGACAATTCCATATGAGAATCGACATAAGATAGAAACAAACAAAGATGAGCGACCCTCATTAAACCTGAGGACCCACCCCACCAACAATCTGACCACCCGAGGTGTGAATATCCTGTGTTTAAGGTACATTCTCCATCTGAGAATCGTGAGATATCTCATCATCATGCTTATCCTCCCTAGTAATATTCAAGTCTGGGGGTTTTGGAGGTGTTTTAGCATACTAGTTTACTAGATTTAGCACATTGTTACTAACAACCTCCTCCATCTCATCCACATCATCACCACACTCCATATCATCTTCACCACGTAAAAAAAAATTCGCATCATTAACGACCACATCCTTGTGAGAAGAGATTTTAACCGTAGAATGACTACCTGTGCGAGTAATATTATTTTGGTTAATAGGCACTGATGCTAGCTTTGCATTGGCAATCAAATTATACTCTTGGTTGACTCTTGCACTCGGCCCAGGCTTCATAATCCCCTTTCCCTTATTTACTGAACCCGTTTTATTATTTGGGCTAACCCTAGAGTGGTCCTTTACCCTTATATCACGTCTAGCTTCATCCATCAACCGCCCTAAACCCATTTTGTTAGTGCCAGTAAAATTGGCATTGGTCAACCTGCTAGGTGGCCAATCCTTCAAAATCCTTAGAATCTTGTTATAAGACAAAACTAAAAACCAAGATCCTTGCATGTCACCCTGGTCATTCTCCTTTCTAGAAATCCTACCCTGATTTTGAGCCTTGATTGCAGGGCATCTGGTGCGACGTTGAACCTGAATCCATGGACCATAAATGTCCTTCTTTGCCACCGCCTGGGGGTCATTTCTCAGGGATAAATTCTGTTGACCTCCACTATTAGAATTGTGTTCAGTTTCCTCATTTCGTTTTGTAGGGCAATCTATCGATCCATGGCTGACTACACCACATGAAAAACATATATGAGGGAGTCCTTCATAAACTACTTTGATTTCTTCTCCATCCATCTCTACGCTTGACCGCAGAGGTGCACTAAGATCAACATCAACTGTCACCCTTGCAAACTTCCCCTCTGAAAATGTTATGTAGCGTCGTCTATCTTGACCGTCTGACCCACCAAATTTCCCAAAGCTGACAAGATCACAGGATGATATCTAGAGACTGGTAGTTCAAGAAAACAAACCCAAATTAATGCACGAGAGACTTACCCTGAGAAAGGCGAAACTTAGGATGCCATCGTTGCACTAATAAAACATGCCCTAAGATTTCCCACGGTCCTGTCGTTAATGCATTAAAAAAATCCTCTTCTTTAATGTAGTTGATTAAGAAATAATTAAAATCAAGATCAACTACTTTCATAGGCCCTTTCATTTTCCTCATGCCCCTCAGTCTGTTACGCAACATTTTGTAGCCAATTTTATGCCCAAGTAATTTCACAACAACAGCTATCTCCCATTGTTTATCCAATCGATCACGGAAAGTGTTAGATAACTCTATGGCTGCACCAAAATCCCCATTAACTAGGGTGAAATCCCCTTCTTCGAGTTCAATTGGATCTTCATATGGCCACACCATTTCGTCCTCTTTATCTTCAACTGATTCCCCAGTGATTGTTGCACTATAAGTCAATATAGGGCATGGGGGCGGCGGGTCCTCGTCCCATTCCTATATACGTACTCGTTTGGCTGAGTGTCCCTCTTGATCCAGGGAGCTCTGATCTCCCCTTACTATTTCAGAGCGTTTGGAGTTGTCCATTCAAGTAAATGCTTCGTTTGTATTACCCTGAACAGTTTGAAAATTTTTAACAAGACAAATGATAGATAGAATACCATAAATTCTTTTTTTTTTGTTTCTATAAAAATTAAATAACTAATGATCATGAATCTTGGATGAATAACAAACTTAGCTAAAAACTAAATAATGAATTTATATAATTAAGCAATCTTTTAAGGTTGGTCTGGTCATGAACAATCTTTACATGAAAAAACTATCCAACTTTATGAAGTACCAACTTTACGAAGTAATCACATACTTCAAAGTAAAATCATTGCAGTTTAGATCTACATTAACCAGTTTGTTCTTGAATTTGAAACATAAATCAGGCTTGTCTTTAACAGAGATTTAACAATGTTTTTAGCTTCTATCCTCCATTGCTTTTGCAAAGATGTAGAGACAGACCATACTATGACCAAATGGTCTGGCAAGTCTATAGAATAGTATCAGTTAAGATATAGGTCATGATATCTTATTATTTAATTTTAAGCATTATTTGATATTGGAATTATTATACTTATATAGGACTCTTTCAAGATAAGGTTTGATTAGATTTAAAATCCTAATCACGATCAGATTTAATGTATATCCTATTTTGAGATAATGGCTATCTAAGGAAGCAAATTTATGGAGATTTGGTTCGACTATTTGTAGCTGTAGTGTGGCTGGGATTTATATGTGTTGTGGGCTGAAGTGTTGTCATTTTTTGGGGAGCAAAAACAATAAGTTTTGTGTGACTTCACAACTGGGATTTTTTACGGTTATTTTTGATGATGTTTAGTAGCTAATTGTATAAATATATTATTCAATTTGTTGCTAATTTCTCTATCATAAATCACGTGACTTAGATGGAATCTTTTCAGTTTTATTTTTCTCCAATCTTTGTCATTGATTGGGTTTTTTGGAAGCTGTGATTTTTTTCTCTTGGTTTTTGTGTGATTTGGCCGGGTAATTTGCGAATGTGTGGAATTATTGTTATTGTGTTTTCTTTCGTTCTTATGTTACTTAAGTGGGCTGCATAATTGTTGATGGCCAATTGTGATCTTTTCTATTCTTGAACAATCATTGAGGGTAATTTTGGCAGCTATTCTTTTTGTGGTGTTTGTGTGAGCTTTGTTAGGTTGATCAGTCATTGATTGTGTTGATTTTAGTGGTTGTCGATAGTGGAGGTGGTGTGCAAAACATTCCAGTAGTTGGTATGAATTTTCCAGTTCAGATTTCTGCAATGTTTCAATGAAGAAACATTTATTTAGTTGGGGATTTTTTCTGCTATTGTGTGTTTGGTGTTTCGGTGTTAATATTAGAAGACTACTACAATAGTCTTAGTAAATAACTTTCCAATTTGTCACTGAAGGAGCTAAATTTATTAGGGAAGTTTTTTTCTTATCTCAAATCTATTCGTTTATGTTCTTTATTATTTTAATCACTTGAATTGTTTGTTTATATTTTTATTATTAAATATTGTTGAGAAAATCCTCTGTTGAGGTTAACACAAGTCGGTCGTATTATTGGGTGTGAATTACTTTCATGGATTATGAGGACGAGGGATAGTGTCAAGAGTTGAGTGAGTCAGCCCAATAAAACCTTGTATAAAACTATTGTCGTTAGTAAAAGTATTAAGCTATGTGAGGTCCCCGTAGACGTACGTAAAGTGTTCTGAACTATGTTAACAAATTTTTGGTGTTAATTTGCAGTTGTACATTTAATTTTTCTGTTTTTATCTGTGGTAGAAACAACTACTGCTAAATTAAAAATTTTGCGAAATTACATCCTTTCAAAATTTTAGTATCTCTAGTACAATCTCAGCTTGCTAGAATTCTCAAACTCAATCAACTCTGCTATTTTTTATCTAGGACAATCTCATCTTTCTCAATCTCATGCTTTAAGCTTTGTGAAGCATTTCTCCTAAAATGAAGTACAATCAACAAGATGTAATACAATAATTTTAATTCTAATTCAATTTTAAAATAATTATATGTTTAAAGATTCTAAGTTAAATTGATTTAACAATAACTCTAATTTAATCTTAAAAAATCACATATTTAAAATTTTTAAATATAAATTAATTAATAACAACTTCAATTTTAATTAGTTGTCATAGATCTAAAAATTAAAAATCTAAATTAGACGAACAATAACTTTAATTCGAATTTAAAATAATGATATGAGATTTGCTTCTCACTTTTTATATAAAATAAGACTAAAAGTTTATAAGAAAATGTCAATTATTCATGATCCTAACGTAAATAATAATCTCTGTCTTTGTTATTGATTCAATATTGTACTAAAAAAAAAAATTAAAACATCTTTTGTAATGCTCTAAATTCAATAACATTTCAATTTAGACTTAAAAGGTTCACTAACTTAAAAATAAATAAATAAGAGTTAATTAACAATCTTTTATAGATTTATAAAAATGTTCATTTTTTATATAAGATTTGATACTTACCTCTCTCATATGATGGTCACAATCTCCCTTCAAAAGCTTTTAATAACTTTGCCAAGACTATCTTATAATCCATCATTCCCCTTTCTTTTTTAATGCGAATCTAGAGTAGATGCATATCGTATTGGAATAATGGCAGCTTCTGTATTGTTGATTCATTGAATCTAGACTCTTTAATTTTGTAACTTCTCATTTATTCTTTCTATTACAAAATCACCAATATTTTTTAGTTACAATTGCTTGATCTTCTCCTGATATTCTGCTTCAGATATTCTATTCTTGGCTTATATACACCAAGTTTTCTTTCTTTGATATATATACCAAAAATGCAGACCTCCTTTTTGTTTTTCTCTATATTCTTATTCCTTGGGCATCTGTGCGCATATTCCACTCTCTTGTCCACAAGGGCATATGTGCAAGGGCTCGCTATGATAACATTGGGGAGTAAACCAGAAGCATAACCAAGGTCATTGTGGTCCCATGTTAAGAACCAAAATCCTAACAAGTAATAATCCAACAAACAACCACAACACCAGAAACGCAAGCAATGAAAAAGCAAGAAAAACATAGTGGAATAGAGTATGAAGAGAAATTCAGTGCTTCCGGTATATTGATAAGCTAAGCTTCGAGGGCTAGCTAACCTCCTCAGTACAAATCACTATAACCAATTCATCCTAATAATTCCCACCCGTACCTACACAATCTCTTTTATTCCCTTTTCATAACAAACTGTCCAACTCAGCAGAATAATTTCCCTCACACTCTCCAAATTACCCATCTACCCCAGCCCTTCTCTTCCTACTATACTGCTGTTGATACCGGTGGTCTCAACACAAACCAAATTTTCTTCTTTGTTTGTAACATAAAGTGGCAGATTAACATAGATATCTGTATTATAAGCTACTTGAATAGTTTCATACACATTGCATTTATAAACTGAAAGGAAAATCGTTAAATCTTAACATAGTTGTGCAACCTTTTCTCTTTGGTAGGACATATTTCAAATAAGGGCATACTCAAGTATGAAATCAGATTAAACAGAAAACAAATAAAGCATTCAAGGATATGTGAAAAAAACAGAACAAATAAGATTAAAGAAGACAAGTAGAAGATCGTTGGACTTCCATCCACAACAATTTGATACCTTTCAACCTTAAAGTAGATTAGTAGTTCATTGCATAAGACGCCACTACTACACCATCTTAAGATGAATCAAAGCATGTGCTACACTTATATTCAAACATATAAATACATTCATACCTTCTCTACATAAAGCTCGTAGATATAAGGAAAGCGGATCACCATAGTTCCCTTCACAATGTAAAAGTTTAGTTCCCCCATCAAAGTTCTTAAGTGCACGGAAATGCCTTATAGCTTCATTTATCACACGGTACTTAGTAAAGCATTCCACCAACAGCCTGAACAAGCACAAACTATGTTATGTAACACAACCAAGAAGAAAAGAAAGAAGGTGTAATATTATGAAAACACTACCTAAATTCATAGTTGTGTCAAACATAGTGAGTTTCAAGACTATATTAGATCAAAGAATTCAAAAAGCTTAAAGAAAGAATCGAAGTTCAAAAGGTAAATTGTGTCAACTATTCGACCTCTTATATTTCTCAAGATTTTCAAATAAATCTTCATCTTTAGTAGGTTGTAAATTAGGGAACATTGGATTATTGCATGGCTTAACTCTTAATTTTGTGATCATAATTAATTGATTAAGTACATATTTCTTTTGAGATAAGAACATACTTTTCTTATTTCTCGTCACTTCTACTTCCAGAAAATACTCAAAACTCCTAAATATGTCATGTGAAATTGATTATAAAGAAAGGAAATTTAAAGAAGAAATGCCTATATAACCATATTCAATAATGTCAATATGATCCACATACACTACAAGTAGCATAATGATAGATCCAGGTTGTTTATAGAAGATTGAGTGATCATAGTTGCTCTTATTCATTCCAAACATTTCCACTACATGATTAAATCTTACAAAGCAAGATAAGGACTCTATTTTAAACTGTACAAGGACTTTCGAAGATGACAATACTCCTTATGAGCAATAAACCTAGGTGTTTACTACATATACACTTTCTCTTAGAGGTCACCATGTAAGAAGGGAATTTCATGTTTAACTCATGTAAGAGCATTCATAAGTAGTTACCATAAAAATGAATAGATGAATGACAGTTAGTTTAGCAACACGTGATAGAAGTATCAAAGTAATCCGTTCTCTAAATTTGAGTACTGCCTCTTTCCATAAGTTGTGCTTTAAATTGAGCCATTAATCCATCAAATTTGACTTTGACTGTAAACACTAATTTATATTCAATAGCCTTCTTTCCTATAAGTAAGTTCACTAAATCCTATGTATCATTAGCATCCAAAGCATTCATCTTTTCTATCATAGCATCATGCTTATCGGGATGGATAAGGCTTCATAAATAGTTTCGAGAGAGTCGAATCAAATAAGGCAACTGTTGGTTTATGTCTTACAGCCAATCGCTGTGGTTATAATTTAGTTACAAAATATTTAAAGACATTATTTATCTTGTACATATGTAGATGTATATGATAAAGTCTATAGGATAATTATACGTTACAAATAAAATTATAACGAGATTATAATTATGAGATTCATATTACATTTATGTATTATCCCTAAATATTTCTAGTCATTGTTTTATTAAGACTAGACATTAATAGAACACAAAATGACTAGCACACGTTTTGTTTTTCCTTATGAAGAAAATACTCGATCTCATAAACTAAAGTATGAGGATACTTAAACAGATATCTGGGTGCTTATTAGAAAACAAGTTCACTGAACAGACTCGATATGAGACATTCATTTGGAACATTACTTGTATTTCTGTGGAATTCTCATTGTGATGATTGTATAAAGAATCCTTTGACTTGAGACCACTAAAGTTATCTTGTATAGGAATTACTATGTTTTGATACTACTTATAACCTATTTAATCATAGGTCAGTCAATCGGTAGTCACTGGATGTAGTACGAACTATAAAGAGGTAGTTATATGATCAAGATAGGACTCATCGCCCTAAAGTCATTAGGGAGAATGTTTCGTTGTTCTCAATTAGTATTTGTTGGACCCCGTTGCCGAAGCCCAACATCGGGTACTGAAGCCTGAACCTGAGCTTATACTACTACATGCCATTCTTATAAATCAACCACAAACAACAATTGAGTAAAACATATCCTGCACATTTATCGTCGAATCCAAAAGCAATTTTCATTAATAACAAAATGAAGCGTTTTACAAAGCTTTAATGGCATTTCAAGCCATAATACAT
>JANIHZ010000007.1:57816000-57827958 GCA_027478365.1 Erythroxylum rufum
AATTAAATAAATAGATAGATAGTAATAAAAAATAAAAATTAACAACAATATTAATATTAATAGTAGTAATAATAATAATAATAAATCAAGATAAAAAGCCTTACAAGTTTAGCACGAAAGGATTAGTTTCAATAATAATAAAGTAAAGGTTAAATAATAAAGTAAACGTTAAATATGGCGTCTCTTAAAGTCTCCTAGTAAAGTTTCGAAACACACGCGAATAACTCACCCCTATTGATTAGCTAGCTGATGGCGGCAGCCGCCACGAGCGTGGTTCCGGCGGGGCGAGGCCGGAGAGCCATGGCAGACGACGAGAGGTTAGTGTTCGAGACAACGGAGGGCATCGAACCTATCACCAGCTTCGATGAAATGGGCATCAAGAACGATTTGCTTCGTGGAATTTACGCTTATGGTTTCGAGAAACCCTCCGCCATCCAGCAGAGGGCCGTTATGCCCATCATCAAAGGCCGTGATGTCATCGCTCAGGCCCAGTCCGGTACGGGCAAGACCTCCATGATTGCTCTCACCGTTTGTCAACTTGTCGATACCTCGAGTCGCGAGTATGTTCCTCTTCTTTTTCACGAAACCCTAATTCATATTTTTTTTTCCTAATTTCTTTTAATTACGTCCCTCATGGATTTTGTGTGTATTAATCTGTCATGTTATAGGGTTCAGGCATTGATATTATCACCCACAAGGGAATTGGCTGCTCAGACTGAGAAAGTAATTTTGGCAATTGGTGATTATATTAATATACAAGCTCATGCTTGTATTGGAGGCAAAAGTGTTGGAGAGGATATCAGAAAGTTGGAGTTTGGAGTTCAAGTTGTTTCTGGAACTCCAGGCAGAGTCTGTGACATGATCAAGAGGAGAACTTTGCGAACTAGAGCCATTAAATTACTAGTCCTTGTAAGTGGTTTCAATTTGGATTCGCTTGCATTTAATTCTGTAGCTGCTGTCTCAAGCTTCTGTAATAAGTATCTAATCACTGAAATCTTTTAAATGTACTAGGGTTTTTGACAATATTCATTTATATTTTTGGTTGTTGTTGCTGCTGTCTTCTAGGATGAATCTGATGAGATGTTAAGCAGGGGTTTTAAGGATCAGATTTATGATGTCTACAGATATCTTCCACCAGAGCTACAGGTTTTGTTTCCCTTTTCTCTCAATTTGGTTATCTAGCTTTAATCTACACGTACACCATCTTTTCATCTGTCTTTGGTTAGTTGGTTATGAACTTTCTGCAAAGCCCTTTCTGCCCACTTGCCTCCATAAAAATGAAGAAGAAATCTTGAGCTAGTTTAGGTTGTCCACATATTGCCTTTTGATCGTTCACCTTCTTTTAACTCCTTGAAGCTGATATTTATATGTATTTTGGACCTTGTTTTATTAGCATAAATGAGTGAATGGGCCTCTTGCATTCTCATTTCTTAGACAAGATGGAATTTAGGAATTGGACCAAGAAACTGGGAACAAGTATGGATTCTTTCCATCTAATCATGTTGAGAATGGTGTGCTAGGGTTCAGTTTGAATTACTGAGAATTGTGATTCCCATATTCTGTTTGTAGTACTTAATGAACTATTATACGTTTCCTTTCTTCAAATTTATTTTCGCCTAATGCTCGGGAATCAGTGAACTGTTTTTCAAATTCTTATTATATAGTAATGATTGTTGGGACTCAATGACTGATGTGTTTTTCCTATTCATACTGTAAAGTAATTATTGTTGCTCGCAAGAGACATTAACTTTTTCTGTACCCTTCATGCTATTGCTCTCTTTACTGGAATACTAAATTGAGTGATTGCATATAAATTTGACATTTAAATCCTGTGCATGAAAAACAGGGTAATTTTGTCAGTAGAATGGAGAACATTAGCATCCTTAACCGTAAAGTTTTGTCTGGTTGGTGGTTTTACATGTTAATAATCTGATTGTGTTGCTGAAATCTGAGCATTCGTCTCAGGTTGTCTTGATTTCTGCCACGCTTCCTAACGAAATTTTGGAGATGACTACCAAGTTTATGTCAGATCCTGTGAAGATTCTTGTGAAGCGTGATGAGTTGACTTTGGAAGTAAGTAGTTGGTTCGTTTAAGGAGCTTCAAATGACTGCTTGGATGGAATTGGATGCCAACTCTTGATTGTTTATCATTTTATGCTGGCAGGGAATCAAGCAATTTTTCGTTGCAGTTGAGAGAGAGGAGTGGAAATTTGACACTCTTTGTGACCTTTATGATACTCTGACCATCACTCAAGCTGTTATTTTCTGCAACACAAAGAGGAAGGTAATGCTGCTGCCTTTTTGTCTCCTTTTGCTAATTGTTTATGGTATTTGGCGATTAGGAATTACAGAATCATTGTCTTTTATTGACCATTGAAATTGATTTAGTTCATTCTTAACTATTTGACTGCTATAAAACTAAGACATACGTCTGTCACATCATTGGATGCCTTTGGAAATGTCTGATTGTGTAGATTGCCTATATTGCCTCCATATGTAAGTGTTTATTACCAATGAAAATGACCACGAATCCAGGGAGGATTTTATTTTGATCAGTTTCATGCCTTTTTTTTTTCTTACTTCAAATATGACCTTTTGGGATGTGTTTCATCGTAGGTGGAAATTGAAAATCAGGATTTCTTATCACTGTAGCTGAGGTGATTGGTAAATGTGATTAGTGGAAAACAATCAGAAAGTCACTTCATCTTAAGATGTGAAGCCTTGTAGGCTTTGGTTCCTGATGCTGTGCTTGTATATTGTCTGATGTGTTTTCCATAATCATTGTCCTATCTCTAATGCAGGTGGATTGGCTAACTGAAAAGATGCGCAGCAACAACTTTACAGTTTCATCAATGCATGGTGATATGCCTCAAAAGGAAAGAGATGCAATTATGGGAGAATTCAGAGCTGGTACTACCCGTGTACTTATCACAACCGATGTCTGGGCCCGAGGGCTTGATGTGCAACAGGCAAGTACCTTCTGATTATTCTTCACTTGAGTGCCTTCCTATAGAATTTCTTTTCTAGTGATAAGGATCTGTCCTATCAAAGTGTAAAGGGCATTATAATATTAACATGAATTCTAATATTTCCATCAAGTTGATTATGTAATTTGGGGTTAACAGTATTCAGTAAAATTGTGATTTCTTTTTATAAAATGTGAAAATGAGTTGTGATATATTTTCAAATGCTTATCTTTTGTGGATAGGCTCAGCATTAAATTCTTGGAGCTGCGTAAGCTCGTTATTTAATAATAGTCTATTCTTTAAAATGATCAGTGGAACCCTAAAGTAGAGAGCAAGAGTAACCTTATCGAACTTGTTGAAAAATCTGGTAAAGATTGTCAAGCATTCCTTCTCTCTCCCAATGGATGAAAAAGTGTGCTGTTTATTGAACTCTTAGTTTGATTATCTTTATTAATTTGCTTAAAATCAAAACTTCTTATTTTGATTTTGACTGGATGGAGAATTGTGCTCTTGGACTTCATAACTATGCTATGTCAAATGTCTACCTTTGTTAAAACAATTCATGCATCTGCTGTTTGTTCAGCTGAGTATTTACTATTAAAATTGCTTAGTGTCGCTGAATTGTATAAGTTGATGCAAACAAATGTTTCTTTATATATAATCATTTTCAGAAGATGTCCCATATATACAATGGAAACATGGAATTTAATCTAATGAATAAGAGAATTGATCTACATTATCAGTGATGAAGCTAAGCTGAACTTTTAGGTAACAGGAGGAGAAAGAATTCTGAGTCTTGAAAAAGCGGCAATAAACCCATCTAGTGTCATTCTTCTGCAAGCTTAGAGAAATAACTCTCAAGTCTTCTTATATAAACATGCAGATTTTGATTATAAGTTGTGTTGTGGATAACTTGATTGGATTTTCTGATGCACATACCACTATTTCTGTTTCAGGTATCCCTGGTGATAAATTATGACCTTCCAAACAATCGAGAGCTTTACATTCACAGGATAGGTCGCTCTGGCCGATTTGGACGAAAGGTACATACTTCTATTTCTATCTATTGCCTTGATTACCTGATTACTGGGTGTGATTTTCACCTCAAAATATTGGTTTTTCTAGCTAGGTAGTTTAAAGAAATTTTCCTTCAGAACTGTGATCAACATTGTGTATGATGGGTTTGTAGCGTTCCTGTCTTTATACCCTGTATGACTATCTTATCCAATGCCAAATAGAATGACCATTCGGTGGTTTGCAGGGTGTGGCGATAAACTTCGTCAAAAGTGATGATATCAAGATTTTAAGAGATATTGAGCAGTACTACAGTACCCAGATTGATGAAATGCCTATGAATGTTGCTGATCTTATATAAAGCTGTTGGTGTTTCCAGTTGCGTGATTGATTTGATTTATGTGAAGTGTACAATATGGTTGTTAGATTGACATTTTCTGGGCGTTTTCCGGTGACGGAGACATTTTTTTAGGTTAGCTTTTAACTTATTTGATGTGATGTGGGCTTTATTGAGATATTGTTTTGAACTGACCCCTGTGACACAGTTCTGCCTTCTAACAATTTAATCTTGATTTTGTAAACATGGATTGAATCTTGCAATGTCAAATGGTTTATATAACGTCCATTCAAATTAGTTTATTAATTCGAGATGATCTAGTGTTGTGCATTCAAAATAATTAATATTTCCCTGAACCAACAAAAGCCAAAAATGCATTGAGAGAAGTTTGCCTGCCTACAAATGTCGTGGGTTGATAAACAAGAAACTTGGAAGAAGCATATCGGGCTCGGATAGGATTAATTGTGCACAGCCCAGTTAGGCATATGGACACGTACTAGTGCATAATGTATAAGCCAGAACATGATCAACAATATGTCATGCAATTCTAGACTCAAAAGTAATTAGAATACAACCGTAACAAGTATGTTAATGAACGGAAATATTTCCTCCACGATAGAACTGTGCATGAAACAGAAAAGCAGAAATTGTTGCTCAGGACTTGACCAATTTCTTCCAAGAGCCAAGCAAACAGCTACTGAATTCAAGCTATCACTGAGCAAAGAGGATCATCAAGTACACACCCATGACCTCTTAACTGCTCTGTTGAATTACACCATGTCATTGTCATCCAGTAGAGGTGTTGTCATCCAGTAGAGGTGTGTGGAATGCTGTTATTTTTCTCTACTACGCAGGATAAAATTGCGTATTATTAGATATCTCACTGAATATTGTTATTGTTAGAACTTGCAGAGATTAAACACAGGTAGTGCATCAAGTAAGTTACAAGACAATTTAAGCATGAAGCTGTAGCAATTTACCGATTATTTACCTTGAAAGGAATAGAAAGAGAGGATTTCACATTGGCATCAGCTCTTGAAAATTTATGCGAAACATCTGCCACCTTTTCTAACTATTCCCTGGCAACATCTGCATCTATAGCAGTAGATACCGCGTGGGAAAGTAACCAGATGTCTCACTTCCAGGTCTAGCACTTAGCACACATGAAGCTATTTGTGATGTTATACCAAGCAACTCATCATTAGATGCCATTGGTCCCACACTACTCAAGAGTTTTACTTTATGTGATAGCCTAGAAGTAGAATCTAGAATTTCATTTTCTCTTCAACACTTAGATAACTGTGTTATTGAGATGATCAACCATAACCAAAGCACAAAATAGTTCCCAAATGAATTCACTGGTAAAATATATTGAACAGATAAGGAAAAAATAGACAAAGGCATTTTGAGTTTGAATTCTTCTTTGTACATTCATTGATGTTCAGTGTGATGATTTTATAGGAGATCGTGTACAAAATTAACTCCTACATTATAGGATATGATTACAAATGCTTTTGACTTAGTCTAACAATCCTGATATGATTACAACACAATTACTTTTGACTTAGTCTAACAGCCAACTTCCAAATAGAAGAGGAAGTGGAATTTCACAACTTACTAGCAGAAAAATGCTAGGGGTAGGAAAGGAGTATATTAAAAAAGAGGCTACTTGAATTAGCGAGAAAGGAGTATGTTTGAAGAGGCAGGTTGAGACAAAGGTAGCTATTGCCATTATTTATGAAGAGGAAGGAGCGATGAAAAATGACATTGGAAAAGGAATGAGGTTAAGGAGGGAGGAAAGCAGTAGTAAAGAAGCCAGGTTTATTGCTACGAATAATATAATGAATAATAGGTGAAGTAGGGTTAGATGGGAAGCATTTAGGGATGAATACTTAGCCGAGAAAGGAGAGCTAGTAAGTCCAGAGAATGTATTTGATTCCATTTTAAGAAGGAAAGAAATTAGAAGAGTGGGTAGGGTAGGAAAGATCCTGAATAAGGTAGTTTCCAAGATGGAAATGAAGCTAAAAAAATAAAGAAGAATGAATGAGAAAAGAAAGGTATGGGAGGCTTTTATAGAGAACTTTTTCACTCAACTATTATAGTAAAAATTATTTGTTATATTAAAGTTATTTTAATGTGAAAACAAAAGAGAAATTACACCAAAACACATACATAATAGTATTTGGTTCAGCCTGATTTTGCTGAGGTTGAACGTCGTTGGAAGGATCCATGATTTATGCAACTCTGGCTACGGAATACCTGCAAAACAGACAAAGGCGTGCCGGGAGTTGTTCCCGGGAGGCCACTCCGACGCTCAAGTCAGTGATTGTGAAGTTATTTGCATGCTGAGAATGGAGAATAATAACTAGGTTGTCATCTCATACCCGTATCACGGTAGAATAGTACCTTATATATGGCATGGATGCTAGGTTTAGGTTTTTACATAGATCTTTGTGTTTGCATGGGAGTCTAACACCTGATGGGCCGTAGACGTATATAGATGGGCCTGGGCCTAGCACAGCCGACCCAACCAGGTTTGAATACTCTTGGCTTTTCAAAAGCTTACTGAAACTGCGTTATGTGATTTACCCTTTGATTCGGAGTATAATTGGGGATGGAGAAAACACTTCCTTTTGGTTTGACAATTGGCATATGCTGAGCCCCCTCTGGCTCCGCAATGATTTAACCAGAATCCGACACCGAATTCCACTTAATGCCAATCTCACATAGGTTGTTCAGGAAAGTGACCGTCTGCTTAGATACAGGTTCGGATATCTGCTTACTAGGTACCTGAATGGTATCTCTCTTCGAAGCGCTCCGGATAGAGTGATATGGACAGCTACACTATCCGGTGATTTCACAACCTCTTTAGCTCGTGCTATTGGGCGAGGGCCAGCCGAAGAAGTTCCTTGGACTGTACTCGTCTGGAAACAGGTATTATGTCCAAAGGCAGCCTTTTTCCTATAGCTGACCATTAAAAATAGATTGAGAACAAAGGACAGATGGTTTGGTACTTATGATCCTATTTGTGTGCTATGTAAGCTAGTCCATGAAAGTAGAAATCATTTATTTTTTGAATGTGAGTATACCAAGACAGTGTGGAATCTCATATTGTATATGACAGGTATCTTGTATTCTTCTTATGAATGGCCTGAGGTCCTTAATGAGATTCTTCGCACAGTCAATAATGGGCAGCATGATTCTCTCATGATTAGAACCTCCTTTCATATGGTTATTTATCATATTTGGCGGGAGAGAAACATGCATCTTTACAAACAAACGGAGAGGCACAAATATGAGTTGGCGGACTGTATTATTAACCTGATCAGGGAGGTCATCATCGGGCATGGTATGCAAGAGCAACTAGGTCTGGCTATGTGACAGCGATGGAGTATTTAGACACAGCTGGTTTTTGGACTTTTTGTGGTTTGCTCTTTTGAAACAGGGGTTTTCTAGTTTTTTAGTGTTGGTGGCCTGAAAGGCTTTTCCCTTTTTTTGTCTGCAGATAGTAGCTTGTGGTACTTGTACATTGTTTTACTCTTTTCTTTATAATTACATATATCTTAATTTTTTATAAAAAAAAACATATAGATTTGCCAATGAGTCATTTATAGGCTTGAACTTAAATCCAATTAGAATTCGAATCAAAATTTAAGCTCAAGTAAGTTTCGATCCAAATTTGGATTCGTTTAAAAAAACTCACTATAAAATATTATTTTTCAGTCAAATGCAACAACCTACTGTTAGAGGTGAGCATTATTCGGGCCGGCCCGAATTAATTCGGGTAACAAATTTTTGAATTTCGGGTAATTCGGGTAATTCAGGTTTTACCCGAATTATTTTCGGGCCGGGGTCGGGTAACTCCAAAAAATTTCGGGCCGACCCAATTACCCGAATTATGTTATAAAATTTCGGGTAATCGGGTAATTAGCGTAATTCGGGCCGGGTAATTTGGTAATTCGGGTAATTCGGGTCGGGTAAGCTCGGGTTAGAAAAGGTTCGGGTTCGGGTCGGGTAAGATGAAAAAATTCGAGTAATTCGGGCTGAGCCTGAACAGTAAAATTTCGGCCCGAATTACCCGAATGCTCACCCCTACCTACTGTTGAATCATCATAATAACCAGGCGAGCTTTAATTCCTCCCATAAAATATAGAAGACAAATAATCTGAATTGTCAACGTTCAACTATTAAAAGGTCAAGTAAGAAGAGCATATCGATATTTAATTATGATTTATAATGAGTTGGGTTGGGCTCTAAATCTTTACTTGGAATTGAAATAATTTGTTAGGATTTAATTTAAATTTGAATTAATTAAACATGATAATGAGTTTAATTAGGCTGAGCTTACTCTTGGCCTACAATTTTAATAGGTAACTCAAACTCAATCTAAGTGATATGTTATTTTGATTTTATTTTTTAAATGACATCTTTTGAAATTTGAATTTTTTATTTTCAAACTAAAACATTATAATTTTGAGAAAAAAATTCGGACCATTTGAATTATATTTTAAACTCGGCCAAACTAAATTGGGCTGAGAATAATTTGCTAGGCCTGCCTCTGACTAAGTCCAGTTTCAGAATAGTTTCAAAAGGATCAACACTCGGTACTAGAAGTCCAATTCCTTTACCGTTATTCCACACGCTCAAGATTCTACGAATCAACAAAAGGTCGTGTAAAACCACATCTTGAACAACCCCTCGTTGTGATTTACTTAACAACCCTGTCTTGAACGACCCCTCGTTGTGATTCGCCTAACAATCGTGTCTTTGTTTTTCAATTACAACGCAACGATGATGATGTTTGAGATAATATGACAGTTATTGTCAAATCATATTTTCCTTAAGCACGATTTGCAGCTCCACTCAAGTCTTCCCTTTTCCTGTACTTGAAGTATAGTGCAAGTTGGAGGACTCCTAATATGGAACCGACGATACTTGGTGTCTGCGAAAAAAAGGTTTAAGAAAACTGATAAATCATTAAATTGTATATATATTAAAGTATTTAAAAGATTCAATTTTTTGTAATTTTTTTAATTGGGGAAAAGAAGAAGAAGGGTACAAACCACAATAAAGATGTCACGGTTCATTAGTCCGAAAATCATCCAAATAATGGATGAAATTAACGTGAAAAACGACAAACAGAATGGCATATATTCCACGCTTTTTGTTACGACGACTGTTTTCTGTAAAAATAAAAGAAAGTTACAAAGTTAGATGAAAACAATTCATCAAATTACATTCAGCTAAAACATCGGTATTCTCTAGTTATATTCGAATATAACAACATTTAATCATATGCTCTATTGTTTAATTTGGTATATTTTAACTTTGACTTAAAATATACCAAATTAGTTTGTTAAAGTTACTTCATCTTTGATGAAAGCTAACAAAAGCATAAGTTTACTAAATCGGACTACAAAACACCAGTTTCATGGGAAGATCAGTTACTCACCAACGCCACTAACGGAGAGCCATACATTACTACAACCGCCACCACTCCTATGCACCCAACAAAGAACTTACGGTAGTGACGATCATGAAATCCAAATATAGAGAGTAGTACAACAAAAACGAAATATAGAATAGTAAGTATGCTTAGCGCTGCAACCTATGACTCCTACTGCTAAGCGAAGAATTGCCATTTTATGTGTATCTCTTGAAGATAAGATTCTTTCTGAAGTCAATCAAATGGTTTGCCAACTTCAGGAGAGGAGTGTTTAAGCTAACAGAAACAATGGTGTGTGTTATGGAATATTGATGAGAACTCGCCGGGGATTTATAGAAATTGGTGGGATTGGTGAGAAAGAAGAATATTTCACGATGGAATGCTTTCCAAATCTGTGGGTGCGATTTACTCACTTTTATACGAGTGTTCTTTAGTTTTATATGTACACGAGAGAAAGTATAAAAGTGGAGGAGGATACGTATAGCTGGACTTGTGATAGGCTTCACCTTATCCCATCCTCTTTAAAGTCTAAAAGTGGAGGAGGATACGTATAGCTGGACTTGTGATAAGCTTCACCTTATCCCATCCTCTTTATCTTCTCCATTTCAAGAAAATTTTCGGGTGGGATTTTGTGCTTTGGGTTGGCTTGTTGCTCCTTTGAATTATGTTGCGTTTTGCTTTTCTTCTCTGCTACCGCGTTTTTGGTGTTGCTCTTGGTTTTGCGTTTTGCTTTTCTTCTCTGCTACCGTGTTTTTGGTGTTGCTCTTGGCTTTTGCGTTTCCTTCCTCCTCTCTTGGCTACGTTGTGGTGTTGCTTTTGTTTGGTCTTTCTCCCAATCTGCTATTGTGTCGTTTTTACTTTTTCTTGTCTGCTGCGTTTTAGCTTTTGTTCTTCCTCTACACTGCGTTTTATTGGAGATTAGAGTGCTACTCTATGTTTTTCTGCTACTGTGCATTTTATTTTATCCTCTGGTGCTTTGACTGCTACGTCGTTCCTACTCCGCGTTTTGCTACTCTTCTCCTGCTCTTGGTGCTGCGTCGATTTGGCTGTTGCTGCTGGATTTTGGTGCTGTTTATAGCAATTTTAACTCAAATGTGCAAAAGACAAGTTTTACTAATTAGACTATCAATAGGGACAACTCCTACTTTTAATCCATTGATTAGACTAATTGCATGCAGACTAGTAACAAGTGGAAGATGAGCAAACATCAGTTTCAATATCTTACGTATAGCTTAGTCATATCTAGGTGTAATAACCTTAACTTGGGTGGGTTTACGTTTGTCTTTTGAATCACTAATAAGACTGTTAGAAATGAATTATCAATATCAGTTGAGATTTTAATTGACCAAGTATCAGCTAGTTTGTTTAGCAACTCTTTTTTTTTCAAGTAGTTGAGTTTGTTTCCGTTGTTCCTAGTTATTAGGAAGTAGCTAAGTTTGTTTCAGTTGTTCCTAAATATTAGGAAGTAGTTGAGTTTGTTAAGCAATCTTTTCGTTGTCATACATTTCGTTGGAGTGAAGTGTTTGAGAATTGCTTCTTTTATCAATTCAAATTTGGCAATTGTGGCTTGTTGATCAGGGGAGTTCTATACTCGGTAAGGTAAAGAAAGATTAAAAGAAGGAGATGAGCTTGAAAATTTCATAACGTGCCTACTCTGTCTAGTGTCCCCAGTGAAAGGTCAGAAAGCATGAGAAAGTGATAAGATCCCATAAATCTAAGGTCGTTCTTCTAATGAGTTGAGTTAAGCTGATCTTACTCTTAGTCCAACAATCTTAATAGGTAATTCAAACTTGGTCCAGATGAAAAGTCATTTTGATTTTTTCTAAAATGACATTTTTTTTAATTTGAATAATGTTATTTTGAGAAAAAAAGATTCTATATCGTTTGAGCTAAAATATAAACTAGGCCGAACTAAGATGGGCCGAGATTAATTTGCTAAGCCTGCCTTTGAACGAATCCAGTTTCAAAAAGGGAGAACTCGGCAATACAAGTCCAATTCCTTTAACCTTTTTGCTTCTCCTAACCAACAAAACATCTGGAACGACCCCCCTCATCCAGGGTTTTGAATTTCGTACCGTTCCGGCCGGTACCGGCCGGAACGTACCGTATCGGCTCAAATTCGATACCGGTATGGGTGTAATAATACCGGTAAAAAATACCGGTCGGTACCGGCCAATTTCGGTCGTACCGGCCGG
>JANIHZ010000007.1:57968474-57979649 GCA_027478365.1 Erythroxylum rufum
AGTAGCTAGCGTTAGTTTTAATAATAACAAAAACATTAATTAAAAAAAACTCAAAAACATTGGCTAATAGTCAGAAAGTAGCTAGCGTTAGTTTTAATAATAACAAAAACATTAATTAAAAAAAACTCAAAAACATTGGCTAATAGTCAGAAAGTAGCTAGCGTTAGTTTTAATAATAACAAAAACATTAATTAAAAAAAACTCAAAAACATTGGCTAATAGTCAGAAATCAAAAGAGTGTAAAATTCAATTTCGTTATTTTTCATGTTCGTATCGAATAAACTATTAGATATACATATACGGGGGGGAAAAAAAAAAAGAGCTGTTGCACGAAGACAAAAATTAAATTTTGATTCAGGGCACTGAATTACAGTGCTGGAGTGACGTTACAGGAGGAAAAAAAAAATAAAAGAGCTCAAGATGCCTGATCAATCACAAGAGTTTCCCTACGTACAAGTCACAAAGACTATTCTACTGTTACATGTTGCTGTAATTAAGAATATAGGTAAATGCCTATACTCAAAATTTATTAATACAACTTCAGAGAAAAAGAGGAGGAGTTGTTAGGCATGTAGGGTAGTGAAGCAGGTTTAGCAGAAAGTTTGCTGAACTTGTTGGACGAGATCTTCTGCACTAAGTTGGCATTCAATTCCAATCTGTTAAAACAAAGCAGAAAATGTTCAATCGGTATCTTCGAGGAGGACTCCATGCAACTCCATAGTCATTCCACAGAAAACAACAAAAAGTTCTTGAAACTTTGAAACCCCAAATGGGGTCTGTAAGAGTAAGATACCCTCTCTGCAACCCCCTCAGGTGGTAGCTTTTCGAGAAACGTGCAATGAGCTTCCAAGTCAGTGCTCAGTACTAGTAATGCATGCAGTACAAAGTAGTAGCAGTAGATGTAGATGCTTTCTTTTTCTCATGAATTTATGCTGAAATCTTACAAGAAATGATCTCATCATTCACCAGAAACAAGACACATTCAAGTCAACTCTAACCTACTAACTCTACTATGAGCCAAAACGTTATAAATATGAGATGGGATATAGCAGAAGAAGCAATTTCATAACTATAGTATTTGTAAATTGTCTTATCTTGTCAGCAACTTTCAATGCTAGTGTCAATCATGTATTGAGGAATCTGAATCTCCAATCGAAAGGTTCTTCTTTATGGAAATAATGCAGAAACTATTTAGTGTTCATAAGGTTTTTTACCTTGATAGTAAATGAATTAAGCATGGTTTCTTCAATGGTGTTAATGGTCACATCTAAAATCTCGAGGGATAGATCTTCGAGGGCAGAGATTATCTTCACGGCTTGACCACGAATCCTTGGAGATGCTGTTTTCAAGAGAACATTCGGACCAGAGAACTTAACCTCCACGTCTGCGACTGAGGACTTGGAGTTGGCAACGAGTTCGTTCATGTTGTCGTTGATGGAGGAAGAAGCTGAAGAGGTTGGAGAAGGATCAAGAGCTGTAGCCATTGTTGTTGGAGAGCTAAGGTAACCTTGCTGGAGTACTCTAGGCCAGTAGGGACTACCTGGTTGTGGTGTTCTTGGGCTAATAGGTAAGTTAAGTCTAGGACTAAGTGGTGGTTTTCTAGGGCTAAGTGGAGTCAAAACCAATCTAGGGCTCAGGACTTCACTGTAAACTTTTCTTTGCTTCTTGGCCTCCAAGGATTGTAGAACTTGTTGCAACTCGTTGATGTAATCCACAACACCTCCGATTATGGATGCTTGATCCCCCTATGTTCCGCCATTATTGAACATGAAAAGCTTATGTAACCAATAACAAAGGAAGACCAGAAAAAAAGAACCACAAACACTAAGTTACTGCCACTTTCTTGATTCTGTTCGTTTAATACATTTATGTACTCGTGAACTTGAACAAAGAGAACCATAAAGAGAACAAACGCTTTTATGTACAGAAGGAGAAACATAAAAAGATATATAGCAAGAACCAGAACGATAAACATGATATACCAATACTAAAATAGCATCAAGTTCCAGGAAGCTTCATGGGTAGGTATGAGTTATATGAATATGGCTTACTCTTTTGACATAGAAGCAAGGCATAAGCGATCTTAACACCAACAAATGCTCGTTCATTTGCTTTCTTCGGTTACGTTCGACGGTGATATGAGAAAATCGCTGTTGCCCATCTGGGTTTATCTCATCGGAAGTTGCTGTGACTGTAGTCTTCTGTCGCTTATTGCCTCTCGGCGATGTTTCAAGCTCCGTCTCCGACTCTTGCAAGGCACTTGAAGATGTAGACTTATGCGACACCAGTGTCCTAGTTTTCTCCTTCTCCTTGGAGCTGACAACAACATCGACCAACGGCGAAGCCGGAGGGAACTCGGTGACGCTGCCTAAACTCTCAAATATAGCGAATAGGTCGTCATTGTCGTCCCCGCCGTAGAAGGTGGTGTCGACAAATTCAGGTTTGTGAAGGAAACCAGACAAACTGTCGCTCATTGTTTCCCGAGAACAGGTAGTGGTAGTAAGAGATGAGTAAGTGACAGAGAAAGGTTAAAGAAAGGAAAGGTTATGGATGAGACGATGATCATCAAGTGGAAAAAGACACAGAGAAGGTGAATTTCAGCGTGGGGTTGTCAAGATCAAGAGTAAATAAGAGAAAGCTCACGTGAAAGAGACTAAACTATCGCCATCAACCCTTTTGATGATCGATGAATCCTTGAGGTTTCAGGAATCCGAAACACAAATGGCCGAGAAACATACAAACAAAACCAGTAAAAGGAGACTGAAGGTGTTACAGAGAGAAAGAGATATATAATAAGCCAAGAGCTTAGCTGAGAAAGAAGACCTAAAAGAGGCTGGTTTTGTTAGTAAACATAGCTCAAAGGTCTAAAACCCTAGCTCTCCTCATCTTCAATTCTTTTGTAATATGTATATAAGAAATATTGTTTTGGATAAGGTCATTAAACTAAGAACCCTAAGGATCTTTGAAATTATAATTTTTATTTATGATTTACTACTCAACATGCAACTCTTTATTTATATGGCAACCTCATAAATCTAAGATGTTTGAATATAAAAATTAATACTAAAATGACTTAACAATTACTTATTCAATAAATTAAACATTACAAAATCATCATCATCAAAACTTTGAACAATGATGGGAGTATAAGAAAAGTTGAAAATGAGCAAAATATTTAATTTGAAACGCTAGTATCAGTCAATTTTAAGTTTTTAGGTTTTAATATTTTTTATAATTCAATTAGTATTTTATCCACTACAGAAAAAGAGAAAATAAAATAGAAGAAAATATCTTTAAAATATAACCAAGTAGAATTTTCTTTTATTTCACTTAATTTTACTCATATATAAGTAAATTTCTCTATTAAAATAATCAAATTTCTCTATTAAAGAGAAAAGAAAAGAAAAAGAAAAACAGTTGCTGGTTGGTAGGTTATGAATTGAATCAAGATTCTAAATATAAATGTGTTGCTTGCCAGGTTTCGTGACTATGACAGCAGACTGTCTGTCTAGGTTCGATGGTTTCAGCCGCCCAGCCATGAACTAATTATTCAGTGCTTCCATTTCTTTTTATGAAGAAATTTCATTTTCTCTTTGTCTCTGTCTTTGTCTTTGTTCCTAATAAAGATAATTGAGAAGACACACACACAAAAATGAGAAGAGGGCACCCAAAAAAAAAAAAAAAGGCCAAAGAAAACGATCTGCAAGTTGTGTGAAGGAGAGTTTGATAATTACGAAGAAGACAAAGAATGTATCAGCAGGTCGGCTTTCAATGCGCAGACACGGCATCTCCGTGTCTATCATAATCTTAGTAGTTACTAGTTTCTTCATTAAATTACAAACGTCAAATGTTCTCATATTTTTTTGGATTTTTTAATTATATGTTCAAATTTTTAGAAATTAGATAATTTAATTAAAAAATTGTCTTTATTTATATAATTTACGAAATATGTAAAGATAATCTTTAAAAAGCACTTATGTTAATAAAGACGAAAAGTCAAATTTTAAATATCATTATTCATATATTCTTTTTTCATATATATATAGATATATTCTCTAAGTTATATTAATAAAACGTAATGAGTTGTTCAATTTTTAAAAAATTCAAAATAAAATCTCTTTATTTATTAATAATAGTTACTAATAACTGTCAAATAATAATCACATGCATAATTAATTACATTCCAAATATATAGTATACACATGTACATGCAATAACTGGACATGATCTCGATAACGTTAACAGATCAAATCGGTTTGAGCATAACTTGTCTTCAATACGTTGATTTTAACTTCCAAATGATATCAAAGCAATGCGACCAGAATTGCCAAACCTACGTAATGAAGGTCCTAAGGGGTATCCGAGTGGCAGTAACGGGACAAAAGAGTTATTGCAAATTGCAGCATAGGAGTGTGGTTTCATTTACTACACTTTACTTCATATTTCTTGTATGTCTCCTTACCTTCCTGCTGTTCCAAATGAATACAAATTTTTGCTCTCACTCGTCAATTTTGGCATTTACGTCCCCTCAACAACCCTTTTTTTTATTATAAATATTTGAAATTTGACGATTGCAAAATGGGAGACATTTTTGGTTCGACTCTTCTAATAACCTTGTTATGTTTCGTAACATCTGACTTATCCACTTGACCCAAAAAAAAAAAAGGAATTTCTGGTTTGAGCTTTCATTTTCTTTAAGAAATCATAAATATCGAATATTCTATGCACATATGACCCATAAGTGACACTACGAATTAATTTCTAACAAATTTTATAATGAAAGTGTTAAGACATTTATTATATCGTATTATTTAATTTTGACATTTTTAATTATTGAGTGTGATTTTTTGTTAGTGTCTTGACATTAGTTGATTGGTTATTGTGGCATAGACATTGTAAGATAGCTATAGAGGTTCTTGCGTGTGTCATCCTACTTCTAGACTCCTTATGTGAGTGACTTTGTGATTGCTTGGTTCTTGGTTTTGTTGGAGGTGTGCGCGTGAAAAGCAAATTTTTTGGTTTGATTATTTTGGTGATTCGAAGGATATTGTGTGATTGCTAAAATTAGAGTGGTGTATGTGTGTGACCCATCATTTGGAATAGCAGTGTGTACGTATGAGGTCATCGTGGGCTGAAGGATAAAGTTAGTGAGCTGCAAATTTTGTGATGGTATGACACATAGTCGATTGTAAGTGGGTGTTGTGTTTTTATGGTTAATTGTATTATTTTCTGCAGCTAATTTGGTGGCTGTCCAGTTTTCGGTTAGTGGCTATTGTGTGTGATTTTGCAGCTGATTTTATGTTGATAATTGTAAGGAAAGTTTAGAGAAAATCAGTTCTGACTAATTCAAATGTTGTGATATTTTCTCTATTAATTAGCTATTAATTAGAAATATATTCTCCACCAAATCAGGGAGAAAATCAGGGAGTATATGTTAGTTTAATCTGTATAAATGTAGATTTCTTGTAAACAGAACATAGTGAAATACACAACAAGTTCAACAATCGAACTCTTCTTCTCTCAGTTTTTTACAATAATTAATCCATCTTTTTGCTGCGCTTTCTGTTGATTGGGTGATGTAAATGGGCTGAATAATTGTTGATGGCCAGCTACATTCTTTCATATTGTTAAATGATAATTAACGGTTGTCTTGAGTAATTTGGTGGCTGTCGTTTTTAGTGTTGATGTGCAAAAATTTCAGAAGTTTTCGTGACTTTATAGTTGTTGTCCTTGTTGTTGGTTTGGTACGAAAAACTTCAGTAGTTGTCATGATTGTTACAGCCCTTTCTGTATGACGTTTTGGTAAAGAAACGTTTATTGATTTTAGATGTTTTGTAGTTGTTTTGCGTGAAATTTTCAGTGACGATATTGAAGCCTCACAACAGATCTTTCGATGGACAACTTTTCATTCTTTCGTTGATGAAGCGACATATTTAAGGGAGCTGCTTTTTATCTCAACTGTTTTCATTTATGTTGATTTTTGTTTAATCACTTGAGTTATTTATTTAGTGTTCTTTAGTTATAAGATTGTTGAGAAAAATCCTCTGTTGAGGTTAGTACAAGATGGTCGTACTATTGGGTGTGAAATTCTTTCATGAGTAGTGAGGATGAGTAATAATGTCAATGGTTGAGTAGTGTCGGCTCAGTAAAACTTTGTATAAAACTATTGTCGCTAGTGAAAGGATTAAGCTGGGTGAGGGTCCCGCAAACGTAGACAAGGTGTGTCGAACTGCGTTAACAAATATTAGTGTTGATTTATATTTGTGCGTTTAATTTTTCTAGTTTTTAATTGTGCTAAAAACGACTGTGGCAAAATCTAAAAGTTTTGCGAAACTAATACACCCCTACGGTTCTTTCAATTGGTATCAGAGTAAGGTCATCGAATCAAAACTTGGTATAGTAAGTTGGTGTAGATCTTTGTTTCACAATTATGGCTATGAGAGAATGTGCATCAATCATTAAGCCATCATTGTTAGATGGCTCAAATTATCATACGTAGAAATCACGAATGAGAGTATACATTCAGATGTAACGAACAAAAGCGTGGAGCTCAGTTTTAAATGGCTGGACACATCCAGTGACGACTGATGAAAAGGGAGAAGCAGTGCTTAAAGCTGCATCTAAGTGGATAAGGGTTGAAGAAGAGAGAACGATTGGAAATTCTCAAGCCCTGCGCATCATCTTTAGTGCAGTTGATGAAGGTCACTTTGCTATGATAT
Organism: Erythroxylum rufum; assembly: GCA_027478365.1. NCBI lineage: Eukaryota > Viridiplantae > Streptophyta > Magnoliopsida > Malpighiales > Erythroxylaceae > Erythroxylum > Erythroxylum rufum. The sequence continues at coordinate 57,975,194 of JANIHZ010000007.1, forward strand.
CAGCTTATGAATCGGCGAAGGAAGCATGGGACACTTTGCAGACTATACATGAAGGATCGAAATCTGTGATAACCTCAAAACTTTAGATGTTGGTTGTGAAATTTGAAGAGCTGAAGATGGATGAGAGTGAAAATATTAGAGACTTTCATGAGAGACTGCGTGACATAGCAAATCAAGTACATCAACTCAGAAAGAAGTACTCTAACTTGAAACTGGTTAAGAAGACATTGAGATCGTTGCCTTCGAGGTTCATCACAAAAATTGCGACCATCAAAGAAGCCCATGATATCACTGAATTGTCTTTGGATAAGGTAATTAGGATTTTTACCAACTTTGAGATGAACTTATTGAGAGACAATCGAGAGAAGAACAAAGGATTAGCATTGCAAGCCGAGATTGGTAAAGTCGTGAATGATTTAGGAGATGAATCTGATGAGAATGAGAATATGAAGTTATTAACATGAAATTTCAGTAAGTGGCTGAAAAGAGTGAAAAATGACATACTCGAATTTAGGCAAAACGGTGAGAATTCATCGAACAACAACTTCAAACAACAAGTCAAAACTCAGAAGGGTAAAAGAAAAGCAAAGAGAATTCAATACCATGAGTGTCAAGGCTTCAGACATGTGCAAGCGGAATATGCTATCACCTTGAAGAAGAGAAATGGGAAATCCTTTACGAGCACTTGGAGTGAGAATGAATCTGAAAGTAAATATTGTAGTGAAAAAGAAATTATGAATAGTACTGCGTTAGTTGCTTTATATAGTAAAAGTCCAGTTGCTTACTTAACAGTAACCAAGAAGGAAGTAACCGATGATGAAAACGTTAGCAAATCCGAAAATTTTGAGAAAAACGCAGACGAATCAACTTAAAGCTTAATATCAGATTATGACAGTAATGACAGTACTTTGGATGATAAAAAGGAAGATATTTATGAAACCTATGAGTTAATGTATGCTAAATGGATCCAAAGATGGAAGAAAATAAGAAGTTGAAGGAGAAAAACTCTACCATGAAGAATACCATTCAAGACCTTAAGAAGAAGTTGTTATCTACAATAGATGAGCTTAATGAAACAAATTTGAAGCTGGTCAGCACGGAAAAGGGAATAATAATGTTAAATAGAAGTATCAAAAAGCTAGAAAAGTTGTTGGAAATTAGTAAGACTAAAGGATACCTTTAAAGAATTGGCTATAGAGGTGAATGTTCCAAGTCAAATGATGAGAAAATTGGTGTGATCAGATCTATCCAAGAAGAAACCTCAAGGAAGAATCGAAGGTTCTACCTACATGTCACTTATGTGGAGTAATCGGACACATAAGACTGAAATATTACAAGTTGGTACAAATGATGTTTCAAAAGGGTCAAAACTGAAAATCTAGATACTGTCTATTAAATTTTCAGTAGCAATCAATGTTATCAAATAACTCTTGGGTTAGAAAAGGTCAAGTACAAGTACAAAGACGTAATGATGGGAAAACAAAAAATTGTCCAGATTCACAGTCAGTTACTACTTTTGAAGAAACTGTTCAAACTAAGGATACGTCAGTTACTTCAGATGAAGAAATCAACCAGATAGTTGATGACCGAGATAATGTGACGAAGAATAAGCCCAAGTTTGAATTTTTTCGAAAGGCATAGGGATTGTGTGCTTTACATTTTTGAAGTATAGTTTGATGTTATTTATTAAAAAAACAAAAAAAAAGGTCGAAGGAGTTATCATTTAGGCTTTATGAGTTTTTATTTATGGGTTTTCTAAGATTCAGTTGATTGATGTATACATGAGGCTATGCTTGATGATGAGGTTTATGAATTTGATCAGTCTTATGAAGATGGAATTGAAGTAGGCAATGATATGTTAGCATATATATTAACTGGGGTTTATGAATTTGATTCTTCCGTTGCATCTACTACTGATTATTATGCTTGTTTATTTACTGAGATTGATCGCATTAAAGGTATTCTTATTTTGGTATTGTTTTGTTCTAAGGAGGAGACATCATATTATTTTTTGTGACTGTTCAATTCAGGGAGAGATTTTAAGGTATCTCCGTGACTATTAATCTTGCATTTTGGCATCTTTTTGTCCAAAGGGGAAGAAATTTGGATAATTAGATAATTGTTCATTATTGTTTCTTTAGATGTTTCTTAAACTTGAAGAACTTGATGGATGTTCTTTGAAACTTGATGTTGGATTGAGAGGGAGTATTGTGACTTCAATACTTATATATATTCAATTATATGATTCAAGAGAAATTTCTTATTGGTGACAAAAATTCCAAAAAGGGAGAAATTTAGTGTTGGTGTGCTAAAGTTTCAGAAGTTTTCATGACTTTGTAGCTACCGTCTTTGTTGTTGGTTTAGTGCGAAAAACTTCAGCAGTTGTCATAGTTGTTGCAGCCTTTTATGTATGACGTTTCGGTCAAGAAACGTTTATTGATTTGAGATATTTTGTAGCTGTTGTGCGTAGAATTTTTAATGACGATATAGAAGCCTCACAACAGATCTTTCGATGGATAACTTCTCATTCTTTTGTTAATGAAGCGACATATTTAGGGGAGTTGCTTTTTATCTCAAGTGTTTTCATTTATATTAAATTTTGTTTAACCACTTGAGTTATTTATTTAGTGTTTTTTAGTTATAAGATTGTTGAGAAAAATCCTCTATTGAGGTTAGTATAAGGCAGTCATACTATTGGGTGTAAAATTCTTTCACGGATAGTGAGAGTGAGGGATAATGTCAAGAGTTGAGTGGTGCCGGTTTAGTAAAGCCTTGTATAAAACTATTGTCGTTAGTAAAAGAATTAAACTAGATGAGGCCCTCGCAGACGTAGACAAAGTGAGTCGAACTGCGTTAACAAATATCGGTATTGATTTATATTTGTACGTTTAATTTTTCTAGTTTTTGATTGTGTTAGAAATGACTGCGGCAAAATCTGAAAGTTTGCGAAACTAATAAACCCTACGGTTCTTTCATAAATAAATTGGAGTTGCTGTCTATTAGTTCTCAAACATTTTTTATTGTCATAAAATATGGTGATATTGCATAACTCTATTTATCTTTCAAACTAATTGCATAGTTCTTATTTGATTATTATACATAATTTTTTATTCTACAAAAATAATTTTCTTCACTTTTTATATTATTCATATTACCAATTATCGACTATGAAATATTTTCCTTTATCTTTTAATAGAATGTTTACTTAATAATAATAACTGATTATGACCACTACATAATACTTATCATGTAGTTAATTACATATACTAATGTCAATTTACATAATAGGACGCCAATAAAAATCATATATAGGTTATTATTAGCCAAGAAGAAACAAATCAACAATGTAATTTGTATTAAGCTAAAGTAAGAGAACTAAGAATTAACTTCTCCTACAAATATTAACAATAAAAGAGTTTGTCCTCCCAAGCTAGAATCCAACATGGATTGGCTATTTTTGGATGGAAACCTAATTCTGCTCCTATATTTGGTCCAATACGACAAATAGTTACAAATCTTCTATTATTGCTACTTACAATACCCTAAAATTAAAGCTGGACAATTTCGATCCAAACATGATCTAGACTTTGGCTTGTGGGTAACTATTTATGCTTTCCCTTTCCAGAGTCTCTATATCATACACAGCCTACAGATTGATGATACATAGGCTAAGGCAGATGTAGATAAAGCCTCCCTTCGTCAGCTTCTTTGAACATAATTTCAGAATCGAATTAAATGCATGCATGCAACCCTATTATCATGTATAGCCCTACTAGACCACGTATGTGAAAAATAAAAATAATTAAAATTTAAATATCAATTAATTTATAAATTATTATATCTAGATAACAACTTAAATATATTTAATCATGGGACCTTCGCAGCTTCATTAACTTCCGTAGCTGAAACATCATTTACTAGAAACCCACGAAATGTATGAGCAAAACATTAACTGCACATTTACCTCTGCCCCCTTACAAACTCTTTGGTACATATTTATTATATGCTAAATTCTCAACCCTGCCCAACACCGCCGGTAATCCGCCGGAGAGCGTTGGAGGTTCATCGGGAGTTGTGTGGAGGAAAACGACAGTCGGATGTTGATGTAAAGGACCCACCAACTTGATTGCTGATATATTTTCATTTTCTTGTGACGTCCACATCTTGGGACTCACTACATGTGAAAACCTAAAATCTTTAATATATTTGAAATTTTAAATTTTTTGTGATTAACGAGTTATTCCTTATTAGTGTTTTACCCAAATTTATCCATCGGTAAAATTAATGAAAATATAAACCTAATGATTAAAAAATTCAAATCGATTCAACCGATTTAACCGTAAAAACTTTGAAACTTTCAATTTTTTGGTTAGATTTTCAAATTTTTGATTCGAATTTTAATTTTACAGTTTAATTTACTTTAATAATTTTAATTGTTAAAAACTGATCAATTTAT
>JANIHZ010000007.1:58137835-58156407 GCA_027478365.1 Erythroxylum rufum
AATATTTCAATTTATTTCTTAAATCCATTGTCATCGTCATTGTCACACTAAAATCTGACAATAAAACAGGATTTAGAGAGGTCTAATAATTCGCAGTCTTATCTTATGTAATAAAAAGAATAATTTAAATTAAATTTAATAATTTTGGTTGAAATTTAGATAATTTGAGTTTTTATCAATTGTACTCATTTAAACTTAGATCAAGATGTCATCTTTAATTTAATGGATATTTATATAATTTTTTAGGAAAATAATTATTAATAAGAGAATTCGCGTATTAGCTAAACTAACATGTGACTGAGAACTAACAACTGTTCAACTATCAGTGTAAAGGAGCAGCATGGCGAATTGGCGATACACGTAACTGTTAGGACCCAGAGAATAACACGAGCAGACCACTTGTCGATTTACGAGAGACGTGAGCCATGACGACATGAGACATCGTACTTGGTTCAGACTCAGGGACACCAACCTTAATGCCCCCACACCCATTTCCTCTCAGCATCTCTCTTATCGTGACTCTTGTTTCCTTTTTTCCTCGTCCACCATGTTTCTTTGTCTTTGTGTCATAACGGACCTTTGATTGACATCACTAAATATAATGAGGAAGAGAGATCGATGGATGATATAGAGAGTTGCCCTTTTCTTAACTTGCAAAAGGGTATCTGTAAAACAAGAAAAGATCGTTGCTTTTTGATTATCAGAACAAAAATATCGTTTCTTTGCGATTGATTTGATATCGGAGGACACGGGCATTATTTGGGTTTGGTTTCGTTTGAGGTCTTTCAGGTTAGCCAATGTTCATGTTCTCGTAAACTTTTGTTCCTCGTGTCGTTCGTTTTAGAATGTTTCATCTGTTCTGATACTTTTGACAGATGAGTTCTTCGTTTTGTTTCACTTTCATGTTTTCATGTTCAGAAAACTTCTTGTTAGGACTTAAATTGTAAGTGGCATTGGGTTGCTTCTTTTTCAACAATGGAGGCGTTTATGATTGAACAAACTTATTGTGGTAGCTCATTTGTAATGTGAAGTTTCTACACTTCATATCATTCTTGAAGTTCTTGATCACCCCTTCATTACATTTACACGTGCATGCTATTCTTTTATCTTAGCTTCTTCTTGTTTCTTTCTTCTGTTTTATGATGATGAACACACGACAACTCCTCCATGAAATGTAGATAAGAGTATTGTAATCTCTTCTTAGTTTTCTCTTCTTCGAAGTGAATGAATGCATGTGCAGTTGTGTTTAGCGATCAGAAACTGTTCCATTACCTGTCATCTTTTGACCTTTTCTTACTGGTGAACACGATTAAGATTTCCGTTTGCCATTCCTTTGCTCGCTTTCTGTTTGTCTTGCTTATAGAGGTTTTCACAACAGGAATAAAGTTTTCTTCTTATAGAACGCAGGATTTTGAAGAGCAACCATTAACAAGAAGATCATGGGTGATTTGTGGTCTATCTTTTGTGGGGAATCTGGTAGCAGTTCCGATATTACTGGAAAACTCTCCGGATTTCATCTTATGTTTTCAAGTAGACCAACTTCGTGCGTCAATCAGGGATTAATCATTTGTTTCGATGCTCTGCTTCTAATCATGCTCTTAGTAAGTTTCATCAGAAAATCATCAGCCACAAGAGATAAAGCTCCTCCTCGATTTCAACGCTTTTCAAATCTGCAGATAGTTTCTGCAGTCTTCAATGGCTGTATTGGATTGGTGTATTTGTGCTTGGGACTATGGAAATTAGAAGAGAAGTTGCGGAAAACACAGACTGCCTTACCTTTAAGAATGTGGCTAATAATGTTGTCTCAGGGGTTCACTTGGTCCATGGTGGCCTTCACTATAAGCCTTCGAGGGAAACATCTTCCGATGATACAACTCCGGCTACTGTCTGTTCTTGCATTCTTGTTTTCTGGATTTGTCTGTGTTCTAAGCCTGTCTGCTGTAGTTTTAGACAGACGGGTATCAGTTAAGATAGCTTTAGATATTCTATCATTTCCAGGAGCAATATCACTACTGCTATGCACATTTAAAGAGCATAAACATGGAGTACTTGAAGAAAGTGAAAGAGGTCTTTATGAACCTTTGAATGCCGAGTCTAATGGCATCAGCAAGACGGATTCTGTTGGTCAAGTTACACCATTTTCTACGTCAGGATTCCTGAGTAAAATGTCATTTTGGTGGTTGAATCCTCTAATGGAAAAGGGCAGCCGGAAAACTCTTGGGGATCAGGATATTCCCAAGTTGAGCTCAGTGGATCAAGCAGAAAGTTGTTACCAGCAATTCGTGGAGCAACTCAATAAACAAAAGAAAGCTGAGTCTTCATCTCAGCAGCCATCAGTCCTGAGAACAATTATACTATGCCACTGGAAGGATATTCTTATTTCTGGGTTCTTCGCTTTGCTGAAGATTGTTACTTTATCAGCAGGTCCTCTACTTCTAAATGCCTTCATTTTAGTTGCAGAAGGAAAATCAGACTTCAAATATGAAGGCTACGTCTTGGCCTTAACACTCTTCTTTTCGAAGAGCTTAGAGTCCTTGGCACAAAGGCAGTGGTATTTTAGGTCCAGGCTTATTGGTCTGAAAGTGAGGTCTTTACTCACAGCTGCAATTTTTAAGAAGCAACTGAGGTTATCTAATGCAGGTCGATTGATGCATTCAGGTGGGGAAATTATGAACTATGTGACAGTAGATGCCTATAGAGTTGGAGAGTTCTCCTTCTGGTTTCATCAGACATGGTCTACAAGTGTCCAACTCTGCTTCTCTCTAGCAATTCTTTTCCGAGCAGTGGGGCTTGCAACATTTGCAGCCTTAGTGGTTATAATACTCACTGTTCTATGCAACACTCCACTTGCAAAGTTACAACATAAGTTTCAGACTAGACTCATGGTTGCTCAGGATGAGAGATTGAAGGTTAGTACCGAGGCTCTGGTTAACATGAAGGTCTTGAAATTGTATGCTTGGGAAACTCATTTCAAGAAAGTTATAGAAAACTTAAGGAAGGTAGAACATAAATGGTTATCAGCAGTGCAGTTAAGAAGGTCATACAATAGCTTTCTCTTCTGGTCTTCCCCTGTTTTAGTCTCTGCTGCAACCTTTGGGGCATGCTATTTCCTTAAAATTCCTCTACATGCTAACAATGTCTTCACTTTCGTTGCGACTCTACGTCTAGTCCAAGACCCAATAAGAGTTATCCCTGATGTTATTGGAGTGGTCATTCAAGCAAATGTGGCCTTCACACGTATTGTGAAGTTCCTTGAGGCACCTGAGCTGCAGACCGGTAACATCCGGCAGAAGAACATTGGGTCAGTCGATCATGCCATTAGTATCAAGTCAGCCAACTTTTCATGGGAAGATAACCCATCAAAGCCTACACTTAGGAATGTGAACTTAGAGGTCAAGCTTGGGGAAAAGGTGGCTGTATGTGGAGAAGTTGGCTCCGGAAAATCAACACTATTAGCAGCTATTCTTGGAGAAGTTCCAAATACTCAGGGAACCGTAAGAATACGAACTTATATCCTTCTGGCTCATTTTAACCTAAAGAAAACAAGATTATAATTTCTCATTTCACCCTCTTCAGTCCTGTTGTATACCAGTAGGGTCTTTAAGATTTTTAAAATGCCAAGTATGGATAGATGTCAGGAATTAGGTTGTTTACTTCCCTTTTGATGGATTGACTGATTGTTCTCCACTACAGGTTAAGGTTTATGGAAGGATTGCCTATGTTTCTCAAACAGCTTGGATTCAGACCGGAACAATACAAGACAATATTATATTCGGGTCTCCGATGGATAACCAACGATATCAAGATACACTTGAGAGATGCTCATTAGTGAAGGACCTTGAACTTCTTCCTCATGGAGATCTGACTGAAATAGGTGAAAGAGGAGTCAATCTCAGTGGTGGTCAGAAGCAGCGAATTCAACTTGCTCGTGCTATCTATCAGGATGCTGATATATATCTGTTGGATGATCCATTTAGTGCTGTTGATGCAGAAACTGCCACGATCTTGTTCAATGTAATTCAAGCATTTTAAAAAATTATTCACTTCTTTCCTATTCAGGCTTTTATTTATTGATCTCACAATGTGTTAAATAAAATTTTGTCAGGAATATGTCATGGGAGCACTTTCAAGGAAGGCAGTTTTGCTAGTCACTCATCAAGTTGATTTCCTACCTGCATTTGATTCTGTATTGGTCAGTCTTGTTTCGAAATTTAGCTACTGTGAATAAATTGATCCTATTAAACTTCTTTTCTGGATGATGAGCCCTGAGGATATCCATATCTTGATTAGTTTTATTGGTATCTCCGTATGTTTCATTCGTCTTTGGAAACATTTACATTTGATTTATGTCAATCATATTTTCATTGGCAAATAACGTTTTTTGTTAACAGCTGATGTCAGAGGGAGAAATACTACGAGCTGCTCCTTATCAACAGTTATTGGTCTCAAGCCAAGAATTTCGGGAGCTTGTCGATGCACATAAAGAAACCGCAGGTTGTGAGAGGCTCACTGCAGTTGCTGCTCCAGAGAGAAAAGGATCATCTACCAGGGAGATTAAGAAAACTTATGCAGAGAAGCAACCTAACTTATCAAAAGGAGACCAATTTATAAAGCAGGAAGAAAGAGAAATTGGTGACACAGGGCTTACTCCCTACATTCAGTATCTAAATCAGAACAAAGGATACCTGTACTTTTCGTTGGCTGCTCTTGCTCACCTCATTTTTGTCATTGGTCAGATACTACAGAACTCCTGGATGGCAGCTAAAGTTGATAAGCCTGATGTTAGCAAACTGCGGTTGATTGCCGTCTACTTGATTATTGGATTTGTTTCAACACTAGTTTTGCTCTTTAGATCTCTTTTGACAGTCATTTTGGGCCTTCAGTCATCAAATTCCTTGTTCTTACAACTACTAAATTCCCTTTTTCGTGCTCCCATGTCTTTCTATGACTCAACACCTCTTGGAAGAATACTCAGTCGGGTACTTAACAATTAACATTTCATGTTGCTTCATCAGATAGATTATATGCAACTAATATGGCTTTGTATTCGTTTTTCTTTGGTGTATTAGGTCTCATCTGATCTGAGTATCGTCGATCTTGATGTTCCATTTGGATTAGTCTTTGCCGTTGGAGCCACCATTAATGCTTATAGTAATCTTGGAGTACTTGCTGTTGTTACCTGGCAAGTGTTGTTTGTCTCCATACCTATGGTCTATTTGGCAATTCGCTTGCAGGTATTCGTTTCTGATAACTTCATCTTCAGTAGAATTACACATTCTTGAAAAACTGTAGAAGTACTTCCTACTTCATGAACTAGCATGATGTTTTGAAACAGAAAGTAAACCAATCTGGTCTCTGTCAAGAAAAGAGAAATCTTAGGATATTGTGATGGATAATTAATATTATCCTCCAAAAGATAAATCTTTGTGATTTCCATTCGGTGTATCTGCAGAGATATTACTTTGCCTCTGCAAAAGAATTGATGAGGATCAATGGCACGACGAAGTCCTTAGTAGCAAATCATTTAGCTGAATCAGTTGCTGGGGCCATGACAATAAGGGCATTTGAGGAGGAAGAACGCTTCTTTGCGAAGAATCTTGAACTAGTTGACACAAATGCAAGTCCTTTCTTCCACAGTTTTGCTGCTAACGAGTGGTTGATTCAACGGCTAGAAACAGTTAGTGCAACTGTTCTTGCTTCTGCTGCACTTTGCATGGTACTGCTTCCTCCTGGAACATTTAGCTCAGGTAAGTATGTTATTTATGTAAATGTTTTGCTTTTGGAATCCGATAATAGTTCTATGTTTATGTGACACAAATCGTAACAAGTAATGCAATCACCACAGGATTCATTGGAATGGCTCTTTCCTATGGTCTGTCGTTAAATAATTCCCTGGTTATGTCCATTCAAAACCAGTGTGTCATTGCGAATTATATAATTTCTGTTGAGAGACTGAATCAATACATGCATATACCAAGTGAAGCCCCTGAGGTTATAGAAGATAACCGTCCTCCGCCCAATTGGCCGGCAGTTGGTGAAGTGGATATTTCTGACCTTCAGGTAAATTTGGTTTTCTTGTTTGATATCAACATGCTGATTTTGGATAAATTACTGTTTTGATGTTTTTTTTTTCTAATAAGCAGATCAGATACAGGCCAGACGCACCGCTTGTACTTCGAGGGGTTAGTTGTAAGATTGAAGGAGGTCACAAGATTGGCATTGTTGGCAGGACAGGCAGTGGGAAAACTACTCTTATTAGTGCTCTATTTCGTCTTGTGGAGCCAACTGGAGGAATGATTGTGGTCGATGGTATTGACATCTCTAAAATTGGACTTCACGATCTGAGGTCACGGTTTGGAATAATACCACAAGATCCTACACTTTTCAACGGGAGTGTGAGATACAATTTGGACCCCTTAGCTCAACACACTGATCAGGAGATATGGGAGGTAAGTCTCTGATCCTGTTAACTCCAGGAATGAAGAGTCTTCTGTATTCTGATGCTTTTTGATGGAGAGTTTTTGTTACACATTATGTAGGTACTTGGAAAGTGTCAGCTTCGAGAGGCTGTCCAGGAGAAAGAGGAAGGTTTAGATTCTTTAGGTAAGCTTCGGATACTCGATTATATAGAATGTTCATTATTATTTCTTCGTCGTGAATGGTGCTAAACTAGTGAAGTTTTGACACACAGTTGTGGAAGATGGATCTAACTGGAGCATGGGGCAGAGGCAACTATTTTGCTTGGGACGTGCACTTTTGAGGAGAAGTCGGATATTGGTGCTCGATGAGGCAACTGCATCAATCGACAATGCAACCGACCTGATATTGCAAAAAACCATTCGGACCGAGTTTGCAGATTGCACTGTGATCACAGTTGCACATAGGATACCAACAGTCATGGACTGCACCATGGTGCTTGCCATGAGAGATGGTGAGTCTATTTCCTTCAAGTTACCTACATAACGTACCCGAAACCAGATGCCGGAGAACTGAAGCATAGGAATTATGTGATCTTCGTTGATGTGTTCTACTTAGCTTAGATCCAAAACACAGAATTAGGCAGTACATCTTTTCGATCAAGGAAGAACTTTAGACATGTATTAACAAGTTCTTGTTGTGTTTCAGGAAACATAGTAGAGTATGATAAGCCAGAGAAGTTGATGAAGATGGAAGGTTCACTCTTTGGGCAACTAGTGAATGAATACTGGTCACATCTTCACTCAGCAGAATCACTTTGAGGCCACTATCCTTTCGTTTATATAATTTCTGGCTTCGGATCGATGATATGAAAGGAGCCGTGAGTAAGAATCGAAAAGGATTATATAATTTCTGGCTTAGTATCAATGAGAAGAGGGAACTATTGAGTAAGAATTATGGAAGTACAGTGATCACATCCAAGAGAAATCGATATTTTCCCGAGGATTCAAAGAAATGTCCTTTCACAGATAAGAAAAGTGCAGATTCAGCATTCCACTTCCCTGGTAAAAACAAGATTTGTAGAGGAACTGATACTCCACTGCTTGATTATGAAGAGCTGGAAAAGTTGTACTTGAACAGGAAATCGATCCCTAATATGGTCTCTGCAACTCTGAATCTTCCACTCTCTGTTATAAAGAACTAGTTTTGTATTTTTTTGCTTTTGATTGATCTGAAATCAAAATTTCAGAATAATTTTATAATAAAGGCTTGAACTTTTGAGTTAATGGTGAACTGATTTACTGTTATTTAATATGATGTCTGTCTAGTTTCTCCATCCAAAGCCCTTTCTAGAACCTCGAAGCAGAGGTTCTCCGGCAAAGATGGAGGCTCTGTGTCCTTTTACTGTGTGGGAACAGTCAATTTCTGTAGAATATTCTGCCATTAATGGAAGTGCTGCCTTCTGAGAAAATGATAGTATAGGAAGCGGTAATCTGACAAGAGGAGCATTATAAATTTGAGTATTAATTAAAGTCAAGACAAATAGAAACTTCCACCAAAAGAAAACACAAAAGGCAATGTTTCATGGAATGATAGTATCGAGCCTTCCATGGATTCTTGTTAGATCACCTGGAAAGCAATAATGAGATATTAGGTACCATCAATGGCGTATCTTTAGCTTCTGCACATCAAAGATTTAAATTTTTTTAGTATCGAACCTTCCATGGATTCTTGCTAAATCACTTGGCAAGCACTAATGAGACATTAGGTACCGTTAATGGCGGATCTCCAGGTTCTGCTCATCAAAGATTTAATTTTTGATAACTGTATTCAGTGCATCTTCCGTGCATGTTCATTATTGTTAGCTACGCTCCAAATTGTCCGAGTTCTTTTATTTTTAGTGACAAAAAGTTGTCTTTTTTCTTAGAACCAGAGTGAATGACAGTATTTTGGCTATCGATCATATGGAACCACTTCTTGTTGATCTTCATCTGCATCATTTCTTTCTCACAAGTACACGCAAATACATACGTTTTTGTTGGTTTCCAAGATAAGGGTATGTGATTACCAAGTTGATCTCTTTTTGGAGTTTCACTACAAGTGTACATAGTACCTGTCGTCGTGTTTGAGTAGTGCTCGTGTTTGGTTCTTACAATCACAGACCCTCCGTCGAAGTATCCTCTGTCTCTTCATCATTTGGCATCTTTTGATTAGTCTCAACGTCGACGTGTCCTGTACGTTATGTACTCTCTAGCTATTTAGAGAAACGAAAAGGTCCAGCCTTTTTACAAGGTCACCAAAGTTTCAATGTTTTGGTTACGTATCCCCTTCAAGCTTTTGTTCCTTCCGTAAATGGATGCCAGAATCAGATTCTTTTTTGCGTGTGTTAGAGATTAACATATCGAAATATAGCCACAAAGATTACGTTAAACACAGAATCGATTTTATATGCATAAAAAACAAAAAACACATACTTAATTGATGGTTGTAGTTTCACCAGTTAAAGCAATTTCTATTTACTGTTTCTACAGCATAAATCTCTTTCTTCTTATTAGAGAAGATTTGAAAAACCCGCATAAAACCAATACACGAAAAGATAAGAGTTTTATTTTCTCAAACGTTGCCTTCATATGTATATTTCTGTATATAACTACCTTTAGTAGTTATTCAAGAATGATGACTATTATAACCCATCATGGGTGTATATAAGTCATCAGCGTGCTTCATGGTTGCGTGCAAGGTGTTCTGCACTTGTTCCATGTATAGTGTTTCGCTTTGTTAATTATTCATTAGGCTTTTCTGTGTATCATTATTGTGACTACTTTCTTATCACTGGGTTACTTCAATCTCCATTGTTTCTTCCTGCATTCTTGAAGATAACAGCTGTGTGCTTTGCTTGAGCCATGGTGTTTGTGCATTTTAGATTTCTTTTCAACTAGTGAATAAGCAACAGCATGTTAAATACCTTAGGCTTATTGTAAGGCAGGATCTGCAGAGGTTAAAAACACTATGGGGTTCACCTGGGAAACTTTTTGCGAGGAATTTAGCAGTTCAAATGCTATGGGAAGCCCCTCGAGATTTAGTTTTCCGTCACCACTGCGTTAACCTGACTCCTGTACCAATCAAGCCTCCATCATTTGCGTTTACATTTTGCTTTTAGCCTTGCTCCTAATTTGTTGACACAGAAATCAGCATCAAGAGCAGTAATAATTCCATCTCCAAATCGAATCTTTTCAAGATTACCAGTAGTTTCCGCTATCTTCAATGGTTGTCTTGGACTGATTTATTTTGTTTTGGGCATACGGAGCTTGGAAGAGAAATTCAAGGAAACATACACTACCTTGCTTGTTGGAAAATGGATATTAACATTGTTTCTGTTGAGTTTTGGTTCCTTTGTTTGTTCCATATTAATTGGGAAAAACAATTGAGGCAAGACTTTTGTCTATATAAGGAGGTTACTACCTCTTTGGTTAATGTACAAATACAAAGTCAAAGATTTGTATGACAAATTTGGCTCAAGTTAAATTTCTCTTTTGAGGTGAGAATTGGAGAATTTGTTTTAGGTATTTCTTTGTAGGTGTGTTGGTGTATTGGGGATTGGGTGAGAGGAAAAATTGTGTAATTGTAAGGATTTTTTCACATAGTGAATTTTCTTCTCGGTGCTCGTGGTTTTTTCTTCGGTTTGGGAGTTTTTACGTAAATTCTCTTGTGTTGTTATTATTTCTCTTTTTTGATATTTTTGTTTATAAAATATCCTTGAGTGTGGATTCGGGAGGTCTAAATTTTCAACAATTGGTATCAGAGCTAAGGTGTGCTTTTTCTTAAAAATTCTAAGTATACTCTGTGGTCGCAGTTTTGACTAATCTTTAGCATAAGAAAAGATTTTCATGAGAAAGGTTCATTTGGTGTGGTAGAGCTTTGGTGTGGTAGTGTAGAAGTGCATGTCTAGGAAAGTTCTGGCTAAAGAAAGACTTGGTATTTAAGTGCATCTTTTGTGGCCCACCTCTCTTTCCTGGGAACTTACCTGATATACTATTCATTTCTATAGTAAAATTCATTAAGGTAGAAGAGCACAGAAAAAATTTCAGGAAATAGGGCTTTAATTCCTTTCAGATTTGAGGTGGAGAAATTCGACGGGAGAATCAATTTTGGCTTGTGGCAAGTGTAAGTTAGGGACATTTTGATTTAGTCAGAGTTACACAAGGCATTGAAAGGCAGACAAATTCTTGATATTAGTACTACTACTAGTGATACTGGCAAAATAGCTAGTGCGGACAGATCTAATATGAGTGATGAAGATTGGGAGGATCTGGATTTGAGAGCAGCAAGTGGGATACAATTGTGTTTGGATAAGAATGTCCTTGCGAATGTGCATGAAATATCTACAGCAAAGGAACTTTGGGAAAAGCTCGAGGAGTTGAATCAAATAAAGGGTATCTCAAATCGGTGTACTTAAAGGAATAGTTTCATACACTGCGGAGGAAGGTACTATAATTTCAGATCATTTAAGTGTTCCCAACGGGATCGTCTCTAAACTGAAGGTAATTGGATTCATATAGATGATGAGGATCAAGCTTTGGGACTCATTTGGTCTCTTCCACCTTCATATGAACACATAAAACCTATTTTGATTCATGAGAAGGAGAAGATAGTTTTTTTTTCTGAAGTTACCGAAAAACTCTTTTCAAAAGAGAGAAAACTGGGTGGTGGAAAAAATGTTTCTCCTGAAGACTCAACTTTGGTGGTAGCTGGATATCAGAAGAACTCCATGAAGCAAAATAAAGTATGCTGGACGTGTGGACAATCTGATCACGTGAAGAAAAATTGTTCCGAGATGTGGAACGGGTTCGGCAAGAGGCTCTGGGTCAGTTAATGGAGAGACTGACAATGTCGCTAACATTGTCTCCATAGATGATGATCTTGCTCTCTAAAAGGGGGGCATGTACATCCTTATGGTATGCCGCTAATTTCAAAGTTCCCATGATAGAGGATGTGTTACTGTTAGCGGGTTCACAAGTTTGTACACGGGCATTAGTTTGACATTAATGCAAAGTATGTGGTGAAATTTATGTCGATGGCTGATGAACTTCCAGGAAAGCCAAACATGGGAGTTGCACCCTTAGCAAGGTTATTTTTCGACATGTGCCGAAGTAAAAGGCTTGAAATTGGCTTATTCTGAGTGGATATGCTTTTACGGTGAAGCATGATGCTATGAAGCATGATAATTCTCTACATTGAGAGTTATGTTATTTTCATGAGATCTTTATTGAGGTAGAGTGTGGTTGTAGGATCAACTAAAGTCGCCAAGGTGGAGATTGTTGAGTTTGACTCATTTGTTGTCCCATATTGGTTGGGGACAACAATTGGGGCAAAGCTCTTGCCTATATAAGGAGGTTGCTATCTCCTTAGTTAATGCACCAAATCAAAGCCAAAGAGTTGTATGACAAATTTGACTCTAGTTAAATTCCTCTTTTGAGGTGAGAATTGGAAAGTTTGTCTTGGGTATTTATTTGTGGGTGTATTGGTGTATTAAGGAATTGGGTGAGAGAAAAAATTTTGTGATTATAAGAATTTTCACATATTGGTTTTTCTTCTCAATGTCCGTGATTTTTCTCCGGTTTGAAAATTTCCACGTAAATTCTCTTGTGTTATTATTTTATGATATTTTTGTTTATTAAATATTCTTGGGTGTGAGTTCGGGAAGTCTAAATTCTTAACAGTAGAGAGCTTGACACCCTATTAAACGGAGACTCACTCACAGGACAAAGTAGAAACCAATTAAGTATAAATACAATTAAGAACATAATTAATATATGTATGAAGTGTGAGTAATATTAAGAATGGAGAAAAAGAACCAACAATAAATCAAATAAGAAGCAGAGAGAAGGGGACAAGGGAGGAATTATGAGAAACTCGTGGAATGGGGAAGATACAAAACACGAACCATGTATATTGTTCATAACCAAAAATGATATCTTCTTGTTTATTATCCGAATACACAGATGCATGTTATCTTCCCCATCCCCAAGCTTCCCATAATCCTAAGCCTCCCTCTTCATTTCCTCTCTTTTCTATTCTGTTGCTTCGGTTTTTTAGTACACCACCTATGTGAATTTGCTCGAGCGTTAAACTCATTGCGGGTTATATAGTAGCAGCAGCAGCAGCTTATTATCGGTACCTACGCCAAAAAGCAAAAGAAGCGGTTTCTCTTCTTTTGTGCTATGATAATCGACATGGAACTTTCTTTCCTTGCTTTTTGTTAAGCTTTACCATTAAATATTATGCCTAGTGGACCTCTGTCACTTCTCTGGACTTTTACCTACTCGCCTAACCTTGACTAAGTTCATATTTATTCTATGAAGAGTAAAAGATATACTTATTAGCCTTCCAATTAACTAAAGTTATGGTTAGTTGGGGAATCATTATAGATTAGACATTAGTGTATGTAAGAGGCATCCGATTCCGATGTAAAGTAAAAGCTTGGCAGGCAGGTGCAGAATTCTAGTCAGATTTCTTTTGGAATAGCCCAAAATAGTTTATTCGCAGAGGCCGTGGGAGCACTTACTTTTAGATTAGATCAAAGTAAAAGCTCTCCTCCATTTTCATTTCAATTCTCTGCCACTTACACTCCTAAGTTCCGGTTTTGGGCCTTCCAAGTACCAACTCCCAGATTAGACTGAACTTGGGATGGGACCATTGCTTCTCGATTGTGACAACAGACATTTCTCCCTTGATGTATTATGTTAGTCCAAATTTACGTTACCAGTACTTCGCCTCCAACCTATTTTCACCATGTCTGAATCAATTAGTCAGAACTGCGTATGAATGATGTAAATTCCATCCACTCGAAGTCTGGAAAGGGCACAGAATACCAATACTAACAGCTGTACGTGGTCCTAGCAGTATGTACAGTACAATGCATGCACGTTGATGCATGGGAAGTGGGTGTTATTACTGGCTAACTAATTCTGTATGCTCTTTCCCAAAGGTACGGGCATAATGGATGCCTTTGCCATTTCAAATTATTCTATGCATATCCTTTCTTCCTATTTATGGAACTTAGCTAATTTTAGCTATGCCCACTATGATAAAATCAACAAAGACTGTTAGATGAGCGTAGTGGTGTATTAAGAGTATGGTCCATTGGTCCTGAAGAAGCAGGAGATGATTCAAGGTAGTTGTAGTACCAATCCAATTAATGAGGCTCCACATCCAAGAAGCTAAAACCTTATAATAACTAAAGTTTGATTCCTTTTCTAGAATCTGGATCCTCTGTCCAATATTACTTTGTTTTATTATATCCATTTGAATCTTAACCATTCATTTATGCGGGACCCATATAAATAGACATGGGACTCACATAAATAAATGACTGAGATTCAATGAACAGGATAGGACAGAGTAATATTGGACAGAGGATCCTAACTCCCTTTTCTATTACCTTTTCAGTTATCTTTCTAATATAACAATATATTAATTTACTCGCTAGTAATTACTTAACACATGCTTTCTTGCTGTCTATGCAAAGGACAAATAATAGAGCATTGGCCAAGAGCGTTCATATCACCCATTGCTAAAAGCTTGTGATGCTATGTTCTCATTGAAATCTATCCATCTAAAAAAATTAAAATAGATCTCAATAAAAACAGAGTGACATCAAGTTATCTGTCCTGATCAAGGAGTCGAGAAATAGGGGTAGGTTCAAAAGAAAACGGACCATTTCGCACACATACATATGTAGTGTATATGGATTCGATCTCAAGCAATGCATTGTAGCTATATATCGTCTGAAAATTTCAATAAAATGAAATAGTATGTTCTCTTTTTCTTGTTCTTTTTGTTATTGACCGAATAGAAATTCCCAGGAGATTGATGAGATTTGAGTAATGTGAAATGACCGTGGACACGTGAAGTCCACGCCGTCGTTCCCTTTTATGGCTCCAACTACTGGCATAAGTTCCTCATCCTCTTACTTAACACCAGTTTCAATCCTATTTTGCGCCAAAAATGATATCATTTTTGGTGTAAACAAAAATAAAATAATGTCATCTTTTGCGTACAATTATGTATATCTGTTGTCAAGATTTGCTACTTTTTTTTTGGAATGGAAATGATGCATTTAAGCTATATTAATAGTGTCAAAATGTAAAGCATCATACAAAAAAGATGGTGGGCATATCCCCCATTCTAAATCAGGCATAGAACCAAAAGCACAAGCAATACTATGAGCCACCCAGTTCACTGATTTGCGAATATACTAAATAGTCATTGCTGACAACAAAGATAAAAAGTGTTTGCAATCTTGTACAATTGCACCAAAATAAGAGAAGTCAATAGTAGCAGGCTGTAAAGCATTTATTAGAAGTAAATAATTAGACTCCATAATATCACACCTCACCTGAGTTCGTTTCAGCCAACTAAGAGCTTCTTAGAAAGTCAATGCTTCGCCTAAAGCAGGATCTCCCATACCTGGAATTGTCATCATCTTCCCCATCATACCTCTTCCAATTGAATCCCGCAAAATCATACCCATACCAAAACGCTGCTGCCCAGCTACAATGGAGACATCAACATTACATTTATAACACCCCACTGGCGGAGGGCTCCATATAGGAAGAAGATTTGTTCAAATCGTAGCTGCAGTAAGAACATGACCTGCCTGCCATTCCCGTAGGTGTTGTCTACTGCGCTGCAAGATATGGTGTGGAGATGAAGAAGATTTGTTCCAAACCACCTGGTTTCTATTCAACCATAACCCATAAATCACCATCAAAGCTTCGTTCTGAAGATCCTCTAGTAGTGTTTTCACCTAGCCAAACCATTCCATTAAAGTGTTCATTCGTCGCCATCTAACCAACGATAGGACCCAAGTCTGCTGAGCCACAATACAAGTTAGAAAAATATGGTATTCCGTTTCGGGATGAGTACCACAAACCAGACAAACACTTGGAACAACCAAATATTTACGTTGCAAATTTACCATACATGGCAGAAGAGCCAAAGTTGTTCTCCAACATATATGCTTAACTTTCTCAGGGATGTTGGCTTTCCAAATGAAACTCCAAATATCATTATTAATGTTGATGGGTATATGTAGTACTTGAAAACGCTGTCTGTATCCACTCTTAACAATATAAAGTCCTCTCCTATCATGTTTCCAAGCCCAAACATCACTTTGCTTTTGTTGAGCCAAAGGTATCTGGTTAATCAACATGATGTCCCGTTGCTGGAAGAAGTTGTTGAGCTGCACATCATTCCACTTGTGGAGACTTGGTATAATAAAAGAAGAAACTTTGTAGTAATCTAACCCTGAAGCCATAGGAGACACCACATACGGTTGAGCAAGATCAGGCAACCATGGAAGATGCCACACCAAAGTATCTTCCCCATCTCCAATACGCCTATAGCAGCCTCCCGTTAACCCATCTCGGGCTTCTAAAATGTTGCACCATATGTATGAAGGATTATTACCAAGTTTTGTTGCCCAAAATAAGGAGTCTTGGTAATACTGTCCCTTTAGAACTCTTGCAGCTAAGGAAGATGGATTTTGTAATAAACGCCATCCCTGCTTGGCCAAAAAAGCAAGGTTAAACTCATGGATACATCTATATGCAAGACCACCCCTGTCCATCGGAATACACAAATAGTCCCATCTCCGCCATCGGATTCCAGTTGATTCCCCACCACTCCAGGTCCAATAAAAAGCATTCATCAGAGATTCAATTTTCCTGCAAACATTCAAAGGAAGTAGAAACAAAGACATTAAATAATTAGAAATGGTTTGTGCAACCATTTGAATAAGGATGTCTTTGCGTGCTCGTGAGAGAACTTTCAATTTCCATCCTGCTAGTCGTTTAGCCACTTTATCCACAATATACTGAATCACATGCTGCTTATCTCTTCCAATAATTGCTGGCATTCCCAAATTGGAATGATGTTGGATCACTTCCGTAATACCCAAATTCTGGCAAATAAGTTGTCTTCCTACACCATTTACATTGGGACTAAAAGATACTGCTGACTTTGTTAAATTGATACTTTGTCCAGAAGCGGTGAGCATCTTCATATAGTCTAAAGCACCGCTTCAAATTTGCAACCTCAATAACAAAGGCTCGCATAAAAAATAAATTGTCATCAACAAATAATAAGTGTGATACAGATAAACCTCCTTGGCCAATTTTGATGCCATGCAATAATCCTGCACCATATATCCCGATAAGAGCAGATAGTCTCTCGGCACAAATAATAAATAAGTACGGAGATAACGGATCACCTTGTCGCAACCCACATGATGGAACAATCGGCCCCGACTCCTGTCTATTGTGTGCAATATAATAAACTACCGATGAAAGAGAAGATCCATGCAAAACAATATAAATTTAAATTGGTAAATTTAAATTATGTGGTGTTATTAATCAGTACAATTTATTCTATAAATATTTTCTTAAAATTTTTATGTTGTAAAAATAATTTTGTTTTGAAAAATTGTAAAATTAAGATTTTAAGTTCCCCAGGGGAAGAGAGATATATTTTTGTTTTCTGTTCCCATGCTCTCCTACAATCAACAAGCCTTCTGCCATCTTCTGCGTCCAGTTGGCCTCTCACTCTTCTTCACACACACTCAATCTTTACTTGTTTGTCTTGGAGCTCATTTTCTTCCTCTACATATCACTCTAAGAACAAATCTTATGTTCTCATTAACTTGTGATAAAATATATATTATATATCTTATTATTTAATTTAGGCATTTTTGATAATTATATCTCCAAGATAATGAAAGACTTCAAATTCAACTTAAGATAAGGTAGAAGATACAATGAGTTTGACTTGGATAAAGACCAATTCTTGTAAAAGATGTGAATGTGCATCACGTGACCAAAAGGTGTGATGAATAAAGAATTCTACTATACGAAGACTTTTTGCGTGATGTGAGTACCTTGTTCTTGGATGTGCCTACGGTGGTGGACTGTTAAGGTTCTTTTTTATTATTGCCGTAAATACATCATTTCCATATAGGAGATGATTGTCATATAGGTTGGGTTAGTAGCTATCTTTCACTTGATTTTCTTTATGCAATCTAAGTCTTTGTTATTGTATATGGGGATGTTCTATTGATATTCTCTTTGATGATTACCGAAAACGTGAAGGGGGTTTTCGTGGATATTATGTGTTTGTTCAACAGCTGCATATTCTTTTGTTTTTGAAGAACCAACAGAGGGCTGTGTGATTGTTGATTTTGGAAGTTGCGTTTTCCTTTGTTTTGAACGTCCATTGAGAGCAATTGGGTAACTAGTTTTTCTGGGTATTGTTGATTTTTTTTTGTTAAGGGATTATGTAACTTTGTAGCAATCATTTTGGTGTTAGTGTGCAAAAATTTCAGAAATTTTCATGACTTTGTAGCTGTTGTCTTTGTTGTTGGTTTGGTACAAAAAACTTCAGTAGTTGTTGTGGTTGTTGCAGCTCTATTGGATTAATGTTTCAATGATGGAACATTTGTTGATTTGAGATATTTTGTGGCTACTGTGCGTGAGATTTTTCAGTGACTATATCGAAGATTCATAGTAGATTTCTTGGTTGATAACTTCCCATTCTTTTGTTGATAAAGCGACATATTTAGGGGAGTTGCTTTTATCTCAAGTGTTTTCATTTATATTGAATTTTGTTTAATCACTTGAGTTATTTATTTAGTATTCTTTCGTTATAAGATTGTTGAGAAAAATCCTCTTTTTAGGTTATTATGAGGTAGTCGTACTATTGGGTGTGAAATTCTTTCACGGGTTATGAGGATGAGGGATATTGTCAAGGGTTGAGTGGTGTCAGCTCAGTAAAGCTTTGTATGAAAATATTGTCGTTAGTGAAAGAATTAAGCTGGGTGAGTGTAACGCCCCATATTAGGGGTTAGGATATTAAGAAAATTCAGTACATTTTATGCTTTGCATATTTGAATATTTGCTTAATTGTGCATAAGCATTTTGGACACATACAATAATTGTACATGCATTCATGACATTTTCTGGGTAAATTGGTTTATATATGAAAATTATGGATTTATTTGGAATGTATTACATGTGATTTGACAATTTTTGTACATTTCGAGTATTTTAGAAATTTTTGGTTAATTATTTTTGAGTTGAAAATTTATTTGGAGAGTCATA